>CM017321.1:15564246-15575051 GCA_006937295.1 Carpinus fangiana | reverse complement strand
AAAAAAAAAACTCTGAGAGAGAAGAGGATGAAAAAAAATGAGAAAGAATGAAGAAAAACTGAGAGAGAACGAAGAACGAAAAAAAAAAAATTGAGAGAATAAAAAAAAATCCAAGAAACACAAAGATAATGAAATAATCAAGAAAATAGAGATCAAAGAGAAGAGAGAGGAGAGAGATACCTTGCTTTGAGAGATATAGATCGTTGCTTTGAGGGATGAAGAACGTTGCTTTGAGAGATGGATATCATGAGAGGTGTGAAAAGTGTATGGTTTTTTTGGACAATTTTACACGATATTTTTAATCCCACTGGAAATGATTAGCTAAGCCACTCATTTTTGAATGGCTTACCTAACCATGTGTGTATGAGATTTGTAGTCCCATGGGAATAAACTACTCCCAGGAATAGAATGTTACCAAACAAAGGACTAACTAACACTAGTTTTAGCTAGCCCAATCCAATGGCCTAATCCACGAACCAAATGGGGCCTAAAAGATCTAAGATTTAGTAACTAGAAACAAAATTTAGTTTATATTTGGAAAATAAAGTGATGGAGAGCCTGCATTCCAAAATCAGAACTAATTTTTTTTGGAAATTGCATGATAATGGGGATCAATTTTCATACTTGCTTGGTACATGTGGCATGGGAAGATAAAACTAATATTAATGAGAAGGATCAACTAATTATGTACTTCCCTTTGTTTTTGTTTATTTGCTGAACCAATTAAGTATTAGATAAGGGCTTTCCAACAAGCCATGGCTGCATGTATTAATTGGTTATCCATGATCTAATTCTTTATTGGATGACAATTCTTTACACACACAAAACACAAGATGAAATATAATTTTCTCTTTTTTTTTTTTTTTTTTTTTCTCGGGCTTATTAGTGCATAATATTCTTCTTTACTGTTTTGTCTACTCTTAACTAACGTTCATTTTCAGATGTACCTATTAAGTCTTCTTTGATCTTGAAAATTTCTATTGGCTTGAATTTTCACTTTTTTTGCTCTAGATCCTGATCTCAATGTATTCTTCTCTTATAAAGGAAATGTCCCATTATTTTCTCATATTTAAGACTTGTTAAATAGTGCTCAAGTTCTAAGCACAATCTACTAATCTCTTTCAAAGCCTTAAAATCATATATGGGACCAATATTCCTAAGTTGTAGAAGAAACTAGTTCTAGAAAACACCCCTGCCATTTTTTCTGCAATGTCTATCATTTTTATTCTTGTAATCCCATGTATTGGTATATTATCAAAAAAATCATGGAGATCCTTTGAAGAAATAAGATAGACAGGGAAGAAATGAATATGTATACCTTAGTAAAAAAGACGGTGAGGCTTTCCAATTTGATCAAAATCATGATTTAGAAGATTTATGTAGTTATGTACCTGGAGCTGCGTAGCCAATTGTACCCTTCAGTCCAACTGTGCTGGTTTTATGTTGAGAAACATCATTGGTTGTAGAAAGGAGCCTTGCCAAACCAAAATCACTTACATGAGCAATCATGTCGTCATCAAGAAGAACATTGATTGGCTTTAAATCGTAATGAATAATTGGTTTTTCGCAATGATCATGAAGATAATGTAGCGAAGAAGCGACATCAATTGCAATATTTAGTCTTTGAAGAAGGTTTAAATTTCTTGATTGATTTTCATTGTCTAAATCTTGATGCAGCCACTTCTCTAAGCTTCCATTTGCCATATATTCGTAAACTAGAGCTTTGAACTCATTATCGCTATAGTCCATGCTGGAGCAACATGTTAAGATCTTAACAAGATTCCGATGCTGTATATTTCTTAACGCATTGCATTCGGCCATGAAACTCTTGGAAGCTCCTTTTTGTTGAAGCTTCAAGACCTTGACAGCAATAATATTTCCATCTTGATCAACAATTCCTTTATAAATAGACCTAAAACTACCAGATCCTATTAAATTTCTTTTTGAGAATCCACTAGTCATGTGATATAGTTTTGCGTATGAAACCTTTGAAATAATGTTAGTTTCTGAGAGAGTAAAAGATGATTTCTTTCCTGATTTTTTCCTCTTGTAAATAAAAAGAGATAAAGCAAGCATAATCATGATAAACACAGCCCCACAAACAATTATGACTACTAATTTGAAAGCATGCTTTCAATTGCAGGGCCATGATACCCCCACAAAGTTTGATGTTGCATGCTTTCAATTGCAGGACCGTGATACCCCCACAAAGTTTTTTTTATTATTTCCAATCACTAATATTGTACTTGCATTACTGAAAACTCATTTTGTTGGCACCTCACCTTCCAAATCATTAAAAGAACGATTCAAATATTGCAAAGTAGAGAGTTTTTGTAGATCATTCGGAATCAGGCCTGACAAGTTGTTTTGTGAAAGATCTAAATAGAGAAGGCTTTTCAATGAAGCCAGAGATGGAGGCAAGGTTCCTTGAAATGAATTACTCTCTAGGAAAAGGTACTCCAAGCCCCAACAATCTCCAATAGTTGTAGGAATCTCACCAGATAGATTATTGTCAGAGACATCCAATTGATAAAGACTCTTTAAATTGCCTACTGCCATTGGCAAGTTGCTGGTTAATGAGTTTTGTGACAAGTTGAGTTCTAGTAATTGGGAAAAAAGACCAATATAGGGTATGGATCCACTAAGGTTGTTTTGTGAAATGTCCAACTCCTGCAAATTTTTGCAATTTTCGAAGCTTGATGGAATGCTTCCTTCCAATTTGTTTTGTGATAAGAAAAGTTTAATCACTTGTGTGAGGTTGCCTATAGAGGTTGGTATTTGTCCTGACAACCTATTTCCATCCAAACCCAATCCTTGCATCATTTGAAACTTCCCAAAATAAGAGGGAATTGTGCCATTGAACAGGTTTTGTGCCATGTTTAAGGTGGTTAAGTTTACGAGGTTTTCTAATTCTGAAGGAATAATTCCGGATATTTGATTGCCATCAAAATATAGCTGACTAAGTAGCATCGACAAATTTCCTATAGAGTTGGATAAACTTCCTCCAAATTTGTTATTTGAAAAATCAAGCATTTTCAGTTGGGTGCAGTTTTCCAAAGATGCCAAGAAATCCAAGTCCTTAGTTGAATAACTTCCAAGCTTATTTCTACCAACACCTAGCCACAAAGATTTGGCAGGTTTCCCAGATCAGTAGGAACTTGTCCCACAAAATTTTTTTGGGAAAAAGCAAGCACTTGAAGCTTAGAAGCATTAAGACAGTGAAAGTGGGATTGGACCAGAGAATTGACTGGTCGAGATGGACAAAATTTTGAGATTAGGGAGAGTGTGGCCTATGTTGGCTGGAAGAGTGCCACTTGAAGAAATTCATGGGCCTAACTTATCTCATAAAACCGGTCTTACAAGAGAGGGTTACCCATTCTTTATAAACATGCCTAAGGTCTTGTCCACAGGCAATGTGGAATTATTTTCTCAACACCTTCTCTCACGTGCAGGCCAGTATTTTTCCTGGTCCTTGTCACGGGGTAAGTAGTGTGGGCCACATTTGTCCTGTGGTAGACTCTGATACCATGAAGAAATTCGTGGGCCTTACTCATCTCATAAAACCGGTCTTTAAGAAGAGGGTTGCCCATTCTTTATATGGTATCAGAGCTTACCACAGGACGAATGTGGCCCACACTACTTACCCCGTGACAAGGACCAGAAAAAATACTGGCCTGCACGTGAGGGAGGGTGTTGAGAAAAAGTCTCACATTGCCTGTGGACAAGACCTTGGGCATGTTTATAAAGAATGGGCAACCCTCTCTTAAAGACCGGTTTTATGAGATGAGTAAGGCCCACGAATTTCTTCACCACTAAGATGGTTAATTGCAGTTGAGATGATGCTCATTGTTGACATGTTGTAAAGGGCATAAGGGATCGTACTGGTTAGATTATTGCCCACAACTTCGAAGAAAGATAACCTCTGCAAGTGGCCTATTTCTTCTGGAATCTTTCCCACAAAATTGTTAAGCGCCAAGGATAGTTTTTGGAGCGAAGAAATATTTCCCAAGGAAGGTGGGATATGATGCGTCCTGTCAAATTGTTTCCTCCAATCTGAAGCTTCTCAAGCTTCATCAAAAAGCCAAGCTCAACAGGAATGTTCCCAGTAAGTTCATTCCTTGTGAAGTCCATGACTCTGTGGTCAGGACAGTTGGTGAAGTTGCTCGGGATCTCCCCTGTAAACGAGTTATTGCCAAGAAGGAGATTCTGCAGTCTGAACAAATGAGTAACCTCTTGTGGAATTTTGCCGTATATGAAGTTGTCTTGGAGATCAACCAACCTAAGAAAGCTGAGGTTGCCAGTAAAAGGTGATATGGCTCCACGCAAAGCATAGCCTTGTAGGTCCAGGGCTGTAACTCTTTGATGCTGATGGCTACATGTAACCCCTGCCAGCTGCAGAAGTTGATAGAATCATTCCAGGAGCTCAAGATGTTATGCGGGTCATCAGCTATTAATTCTCTGAATCTGAACAGAGCCAGACGATCGGTCTCATTTGTTGGAGCGGCAGCAATAGTACTGGTTGGTCGCAAGCGGAGTAAGCTCACAGAAGAGAGAAGAATGACATGAAGGTTTATGAAGCATAATGCACGTAAGTTGAGGATGTGAAGCTTCATTGGGTTGAAGAAGCAGAGAAAGTTGGTGAAATATTGGAACAAGGTAGAGCAAGATGCAGAACATTATGAGAGTTCTTGTCAACTTCATCCATCGAATATCCAGCTACCATTGCGAAGAGCCACTATTGTAGACCAGTATGGTATGAAACGACATAATAGTATTTCAGCATTTGAAGACCTTCTGGATAATTTATGGAAATCACAAGCTAATAATTCAAAGATATGCTTGTTGCGGCTACATATCTTGTTAAGGTACATTTGACTTGAAGGAGGTGAGTAGGAGACAAAATGGTGGTACAGAGGATGCCTTTTAAAGCAATTGTCGTATATTTGAGTTTCAACTTCAGTTAGCATTTAACAAAATAAACAAAATAAGGAATTGTGGACTTTTGCTTTCAATATAAATCCCTGTTCAACCATTCTGTCTGGGCAACACATAATAAGGTTAATTTAGACAAGTTTTTAATATATTACGGTGTTTAAATCATTTATATGAGGCCCATCACATGTTTGGTTTGGTTTCCTTATCCTCGTTGGGCCTGCTGACTGCCTACACTACACTGTACACAGTAAAACATGCCTCATGCGGCCATGCCGGTTAGAATATTTTCTGATTTTATATTATTGATTTATATATATTTTGAGTATAAGTCAATTAAAATTAGGCATACACAATTGGCATTAGAGACACATTACGCACTTGTGATTTGCCTCACTAACATCAATTGCATTATAAATTAAATGACTCTGCTGGGGTCTCATACATGGCCGGGCGATGTATTTACTTGCGATAATAATTAATATTCAGTGGAACCTTTTTTTTTTTTTCTGTAAATTTTAAATCTAGACTTGATGAAATATATATAGAATAAAGTTTCGTCATACATGTAGATCAAAAGTCGGTTTGATTTATTCCAACAAAACACATACGCACACAAACAGCCAAGCCAATGCTAGCTCAACACACTACAAGCATTTGGCTCATTAGCATCCAAATTTTTAAAAAGCAACTAAACAAACACATGGGCATTACAAAAGAGACTTTTCTGCAACCATACTTCTTCGCAAAGCTCCGTTTTCCTACAAAATTACATGGTACAAAACAACTTTGCCTCAAAAAACGTAAGGACACAAAAATCAAATTCACTTATCAAGTTACCTGTGGACTTGAAGAATAATTAGGATATCTTATAATTGATTGTCCAAATTGCATTGAATTTGGGTAGTCACCATGTGGGCAGATGTGAGGCCTATGTGCCTTGGGCAACTTAGGGTTTGGGCTCCCTTGGCCAGAATAATTGGACCCTACACTTGCCTTTGATGTGATGTTACTCGAATTGCATGCAATTTGGGCAGTTAATTATAATGTATCACAAATCAATCGTAAAAGAGGTGAAAACTCTTAAATGAATGCTTTGATCCTAATAATATCGCTAGAAAGTCTACTTGTCTATCATTCGATTAACTTATAAATCAAAATTTGTGGTGCCTTACCTTACTTGGTCCTTATTCATGGATCCTGACTTGTAGAAAATCATTTTTGATCTGATGTAGTTCCTTGGTGACATCTTCCATCTTCATTCTTTCATTTGGCACTGCTAATGAACAAGCAAGGCTGATCTTGAAAATTGAAAGTAGGCACTTTCGCACATTAGAATTCATATGGCTTAGGTTCTCAATAAGGACTCTTTCTTCTTCTACTGCCTCAATATCATCGTGATCATTGTTGTTGTTGTCATCTTCTTCTGTTGTCACTTCTAAATCTTCCACTTCTCTTTTGAGAAGATTTGGGTCTACAACTTGCACAAGTTTTTCTGTCAATGCCATTTTAACAAAGTTATGAAGGTTGAAACCATCTTTAAACATTTTGTCAGTGGGTCTCTTTCCTGTGAACGTCTCCAACAAAAAAATCCCATAGCTATAGACATCTCCTTCTGCTGATGGCTCACCACCCATTCCATACTCTGCAATTCATATATTTCACACACAAAGTTAACATGGTAATGATTTCAAATAGCGGTTTAATACATAATTTAATAGAGTAGGGATTTTATATTTAGAAGCTCCATATTTTATTTAGTCTTAGAAAATAATGTGAAAAATAGTCTGTATTTTACGATTAGAACTCATGAAATGTTTTGGAATTTTGGATAATAAAATAGTTCAGTATTAGAATCAAATCAACTAATCATTGTCGTTCCTTCGTTTTAACTTATTTGCTGGACAAAATAAAGAGTATATTAAAATATTAATTTAAACACTTAAAATTCATAATTTCTTATCGACTCAATTTTTTGAGATAAATGGTAATTTAAAATAATATCAAAGCAAAGTTTTTTTTTTTTTTTACATGTCCACACAAGGGTAGGGGGTGTGGGGATTCGAACTTGTGATCTCCGCTTCATAAAGCATAGTTCACTCCCGATTGAGCTACCACTTGGGACAAAGCAAAGTTTTTTAAGTCTAAACCTTGTACCTGTAATTTATCACATACTTCAATTAAAATAATCCACATATTGTTTGGTCCACCGCAGCTATGCATGTCTTTTCTTATATGTGCATGCCTTATTAATCTCTATCAAAGCCTAAATACTATATGTGACCAATATTTTCAAGCAATGTATACAAAAGACCAGTTTTATTTTGAAAAAAGTTGTTTTCAACATTTTCATCGCAGGGTTTACTTGTTATCTCCTTCTTGTTAGCCGACATATAAATTTGATATACTAATGGACGTGTTATCTGAATAATTAGATTGAAGAGCCTTAAGGAAATAATATCGATAAGGCTAAAATGAATTTTTAGAGCATGTAAAAAGACGGTTAATAATACTTTTTAACTTTAACAAAATCATGATTTAAATTATTTAAGATCAAATTAGTTATGTACCTGGAGCAGCGTAGCCAATAGTACCCTTTATTCCAACTGTGCTAGTTTGATTTTGAGAATCATCATTTGTTGTAGAGATTATCCTTGCCAAACCAAAATCACTTACTTTAGCAATCATGTCATCGTCAAGAAGAACATTGCTTGGCTTTAAATCACAATGAATGATTGGTGTTTCACAATGATCATGAAGATAATGTAGTGCATAAGCTACATCAGTTGCAATATTTAGTCTTTGAAGGAGGTTCAAATATCTTGGTGGACTTTCATTGTCTCTATCATGGTGCAGCCACTTGTCTAAGTTTCCATTTTTCATGAATTCATAAACTAGAGCTTTGAAATCATTGCCGTTGTAGTCCATGCTGGAGCAACAAGTTAAAATCTTAACGAGATTTCGATGGCGTATGTTTCTTAAAGCATTGCATTCAGCCATGAAACTCTTGGTAGCTCCTTTTTGTTGAAGGTTCAATACTTTCACCGCAACCATCCTTTTTTCTTGATCAAGAATTCCTTTATATACTGAGCCAAAACTACCAGATCCAATTAAATTGTTAGGAGAAAATCCGTCGGTAGTTTGATGGAGCTCCTTGTATGAAACATTTAAAAGAAAGTTGGTTTTGGGGAATGTAGAAGATGATTCTTTTTTTGATTTTCTCCTTCTATAAAGGATAACAAATGATGAAAATAGAATAAAACATAAGACCCCACTAACAATTATGGCAGTCAATTTGAATACATGGGATTTTCCTTGCTTCATAACTTTGACATCGCATGCTTGCAGTTTTAGTTCTGGGATACCTCCACAAAGCTTTTTATTTCCTATCACTGATATTGCACTTGCATTTCGGAAGACTCCCTCTGTTGGTACCTTGCCCACCAAATTGTTGAATGAAAGATTCAAATACAGTAGAACAGAAACTTTCTGTAGATCTTTAGGAATTATTCCCGAAATATTGTTTCGTGAAAGATCTGCATGGTGAAGGTCTTTCAAGGAAGCCATAGATGTAGGCAAGTTTCCTTCAAATGAATTACCCTGCAAGTAAAGGTTTTGCAAACTCCAGCAATCTCCAATGGTTGTAGGAATCTCACCAAACAAATTGTTTTCAGATACATCCAAATCCAAAATAGTTTTCAAATTGCCTACTTCCACGGGTAGGATTCCCGTTAATGAGTTATGTGAAAAATTGATTCCAAGTAATTGGGAAGAAAGACTTGTTTGTGGTATGGCTCCACTAAGGTTATTTTGTGAAATATACAAGTATTGCAAACTTTTGCAGTTTCCAAAACTTGGTGGAATGTTTCCTTCCAATTTGTTTTGATATAAGTAAAGTTGGACCAATTGAGTGAGGTTGCCCAGAGAGGATGGTATGTGTCCCGACAATCTGTTTCTATGCAAAGTCAATCCTTGTAGCTTTTGAAACCTCCCAAAATAAGTGGGAATGGGTCCTGTGAACAAGTTTTCATGCATGACGAGAAGACTTAAGTTGATGAGATTCTCTAATGCTGCAGGAATAATTCCAGATATTTGATTGCTACCAATATATAAAGCATCGAGTTGCATCGACAAATTTCCTATAGAATCAGGTAAAGTGCCTCCAAAATTGTTATCAGAAAAACCTAGATTTTCAAGTTTGGTACAGTTTTTCAAAGATGTTAAGAAATCCAAGTCCTTAGCTGAATTACTTCCAAGATTATTTCCACCAACATTTAAGACAGAGAGATTTAGCAGGTTGCCTAGATCAGTTGGAACTTGTCCCACGAAATTGTTATAGGAGAGAAGAAGAAATTCAAGCTGGGAAGCATTGGATAGTGAAACTGGGATTGGACCAGAGAATTCGTTATCAACAATGTTCAAGTACAGGAGATTAGGGAGAGTGAGGCCTATGTTGGCTGGAAGAGTGCCATTAAGTCGATTAATAGCAACTGCAATGGTCCTCAATGTTGATATATTGTAAAGGGAATAAGGGAACATACCAAACATATTATTGTCCACAACTCCGAAGTAAACTAACCTTTGCAAATGACCCATTTCATCTGGAATATTTCCCACGAAATAATTAAGAGAAAATTGAAGTACTTGGAGTGAAGAAACATTTCCCAGAGAAGGTGGGATGCCTCCCGTCAAATGATTTGAGGAAACGTCAAGCCACACAAGCCTCTTTAAAGAGCCGAGTTCAACAGGAATATTCCCAGTAAGATTATTCATTTGAAAGTCCAGGACTCTGAGTTGAGGACAGTTGGTGAAGTTGCTCGGAATTTCCCCCGTTAACAAGTTACTGCTAAGATTGAACTGTTTCAGCCGGAATAGATGAGTGACTTCTTGTGGAATTTCGCCGTGTAAGAAGTTGTGTGAGAGGTTGAGCACCCTAAGAAAGCTGAGGTTGCCAACGTATGGTGATATGGATCCACCTAAATTAAAGCCAGTTAGGTCCAAGGCCGTAGCTCTTTGATGCTTTCGGCCGCATGTAATTCCCTTCCATTTGCAAAAGTGGATAGAATCATTCCAAGAGGTGAAGACGTCAAATGGGTCATTGGGTATCATTGCTTTGAATTTGAGCAGAGCCATACGATCACTCTTGCTTGTTGGAGCGGTGGCGGCGGCAGCAATACTGGTTGGTAGCAAGCAGAGTAAGCTAATAGAAGAGAGAAGAATGAGATGAAGGTTTATGAAGCATAATGCACGTAAGTTGAGGATGTGAAGCTTCATTGGGTTGGAGAAGCAGAGAAAGTCGGTGAAATATTGGTACAAGGCAGAGCAATTAGATGCAGAACATTATATGTGTTCTTGTCGACTAATTCATCCGTCGTTTTTTTTAACGAAAATCTGTGACTTTCATTGATGAAATATTTAGAGGATAAAGTTCTTACATCTAGAGTATAAATATAGTGTCCCAAATTTTAAAATTCTCATTTATAGAGATTACTTTGTTGATAAGGATTATTTTAATATTGATATATATTAGGTAATGATATTTATTTATTATTTATTCACTATATATCCTTCATGCAATGAATCCCATAAAGTCCACTGGGGGTGGCCACCCCCCAAATGGCCAAGGGGGGCCGTATATTTTTATTTTTATTTTTTTGAAAAAAAAAATTATTTTTTCATATTTTTAATTCTTTTTTTTAAAAAAATAAAAAATTAATTATAAGACATGTGATGCAATGTGATTGGTGCTGACGTGACGTTCCGTTAAGTTATGGATGGAATTTTAATAGAAGTACCATTTTCGTTTTTATAAAAACTACAAGTACCTCTTATGATACAAATCAAACCCTAGGAAAAAAAAAAAAAAAAAAAAA
>CM017321.1:15547183-15563491 GCA_006937295.1 Carpinus fangiana | reverse complement strand
TTTTTTTTTTTTTTTTTTTAAACTATTCATTTATCCTTTTTTTAACTATTAAAAAAAAAAGTTAACATAACCTTAGTTAGTAAACTACTATTAATGACCTTTAATATTTAATGTACATATTAAATACTTAGACACTTGACACCGTTTTATGTGGGTTGGACGAAATTTTATCTAAATCGGTTTAGAGGAAATTTCTATCATTGTTGGTCGCAATTGAAAGTTTGAGAGGACATTATCAATTATATGATAATTTGAAAGGTGATAGTTCGAAGATAGTATGTAGACTTTCATCATGATTTTATAAGGCTATTAGAATATTTAAGCACCAATTTAGAGTTTGATCGATTGAAATAGTAAAGGTATTAATGATATAAAAGTCCGTAACTAAGTGTAAAGTTTATTTATTGCGGAAACTTTTGTTATAGACTTTTATTATTATTATTATTATTATTATTATTTTGTTGGTTAGATATTCTTACCTTCGATAGCAAGAACTAAGAAGGATCCCTCTAATTTTCCTGTCAAGGAAAAAGAAGCCATCTATGATTAATGATTATAGTCACTGTGATAGTCACGTGGTGTAAAAAGTAATAAATAAATAAATTTTTACAAAATTGAGTGTTTGTGATTTCAGCAGAATTAAGGGGCAAATAGAAATTCTTCATCTCGATAAAAATGCCAAGACCAGCGTCTTCGTCATGTTGTCTTATCGGCATCATGTCCGTCAGGACCGTCACCCGCTTGCCCGAGTAGCATAGCACTATATTCCAAGTAATTTTAGAAAATTTATTTGAATCATATAAAAATAATATGTTTATTAAAATTATTATTAAATTTATAATTTATTATTATTAAATTTTAATTAAATAATAATTTTAATAGATACAATCATTTTAGTAGGATAAAAATAGACATTTTAAAATTACTTCAGTATGCCCTCACGACCACGAGGAGAGTAAGACCAAAAATTGACGCAAAGTGTATTTGACAGCCCGTGGGGCTGCATCAGTCACCGTAACATGTGTAGGTCCAGAACACACCCGTGAGCGGGTCTGTTTAGGGAGGTGGCCAGCAGTGAAAGATGAAAAAGAACCCAATGGTGAGGGTGGATTGGCATTCCTACCCTCCTCATCAAATTTTATTAACTAAAATAACTATTTTTAGGTGTTTTGATAATTTGCTTTTTTAAAGCACTCCAACAACATTACTATTTTAACAACTTATTTTTATTATTATATTTAAATATTTTTTTTTCAAAAATTTGTTTATTTTTTTTTTAGCTATTAAAAGAAAAGAGATAAACAAAAAATAAAAAAGAAGAAAGTGAAATAAGTTGTTTAATCAATAGATGATTAGTGAATAGTAATTTTTAAATTTGGTGAATATTGTTCACCTCACTATTTTTTTATTATTGTTGTTAAAATAGTGAGGCTAAAAAATAAACATTTAAATTATTTTAATTAAATTGTCTCACAAAAATAACCAAAAATTAATTTAAGAATTAAGTATGGAGAGCCTTAAAGGAATAATATCAACAAGGCTAAAATGAATTGTTACAAATCAATCCTTTTAGTACGTAATACTTTTCAACTTTGAGGAATTGTTATAAAGTCTTTTGGCAGATAGAAGACTGAAAGGACTTCACTAGCATGACTCAAAGTCTTTTGACAGATAGAAGAAGACTGAAAGGAGTTCACTAGCATGACCCAAAGTCTTTGGCAAAGTGGCCGTTTCATACGCTATTCTTAAAACAATAGTTTTGATAAGTACACACTTTTCTTACTTTCACTTTTTTCTTTTTCTTCGTTTTTTTCTGAGCTTTTCTTACTTTCACTTTTATTTTCCCCGACGACGACCGCCTTATTTCTCCTTTCTCTCCCCCCATTCACGCAAACATGCTCCCCACGCATACGACCGCCATGTTTTTTTTTTCTTCTTTGTCTTTTCCTCTGTGTCTCACACACCTCCCAATCAAGCACTCATCCGTCTCATCAGCTGTTATATATATATATATATATATATAAATGCTTGAGTACATTCTCAAAACTATCTCTCTATCATTTTTGTGTCTTAATTTTATTTTATTTTATTTTTTTTTGGTGTTGAAAAGTCAACCCACTCACATGAAATGGGTGGTGAGATGGTTTTGAGAATGCATTTAAACATTTCTCATATATATATATATATATATATATATATATATATAAAGAAACCTCACTAAAGTGACTTAAAATTGTGACATATAAGCCATATCGGTCATATGAAAAAAAAATAATAATAAAAAATGGGCTAACTATCCCATTTATTTATTTATTCTTTCTTTATACTTTTCAATGTTTTCATTTGAAATCACTATACATATGGGAAAAAATTTTCATTAAACATGTATTTTTTTTATTATTCATTTTAAATCATATATACTTATAGAAAAAAAAAATTTAAACATGTTTTAATATATATGATTTAAACTAAAATAAATTATATTTTATGAGATTTTTTGTTTTGTTTATGTGATTTTACTCGATTTTCAACTATTTAGAAAGTGTTTTTATGCTTTTAAAGGCAAAAAAATTATTTATAAGTATAAATGGAACATAAATACTTTTGAAACACAAAACAAATTAAGCATTGCACATGATAAAAGGATTGATTTGATTGCGTTAAATATTTAGTGAAATATTTTGTTTTATTTTGTATTCATATTTTTTTTTTAGTTTGCGTTGAAATATAATAGGTATTACAACGATAATATTATAAACTAATGCTCTGATAATCAAAATCCATAGCTTTTCTTTTTGCATATATTTTCATTTTAAACTACTCACATGAGAAAAAATAATTTAACATTTTTTAATTTATATGGAATAGATTAAAATTAAGAGTCTTTTTTTTTTTTTTTATTCATTTGAAGGGTTTAATGAATTTTTTTTTGTTCATTTGTATGATTTACTAGAATATTTTTTTTAAAAAAAAATTTTTGTTTTTGAAAGCAAAATAAGATACAAATTTATTTGATTGTTGTCCAGAAAAGGAATAGAAATGGTTTCAAAACACCATAAAGATAATTAAGAATTAAACATGACATGAAATGATTTATTTGATTGCATTAAATATTGATATGTGATATATTTTTACACATATGGGAACAAAAAATTTAATATGTTTAATTTTAATGGATTAAAATAAAATTAAGTGTCTTACTTTTATTGTTTGTTGTGATTTATACATTCATGCAATGTTTTGTATAACTTTGTGTCACTATATTTAATAATGTACTGGTATATAAGTTTAAATGTTTTTATTATTATTTAAAGGTGTGAGATATATTTTTATACGTCTTTTTTTAACTTATAATGAAAAGTACAATGAAGATGCGTTTAAATTTTAAAATTAAATTATAATGAAGAATCTTGTTCATAGTGCGGGTTATAAGCTAGTATATAGTCTTATAGCTACTGACATTGTATATTGTTTTTTTTCCTGTTCAGACGAGGGGAAAAAAGGGAAAGGAAAAACAAAACAAACGAAACATAGTAGCAGCAATTAAAAGTTACATAGGACAGTCCTTGCCACTCTTTAACTCTAAGGGAAGAGAAACATGTTGATCCCTTACAAATGTTCTAATTTAAGTACTCTCAACGGGGGCATTATGAAGGAGACTTCTCTGCAATCTGATTTCTTCACAAAGCTCTATGTTCCTGCAAAAGCAAATGTTCATTATGATTGACATGTTGGGACATTTGGAAATTCCCATAATACATTAGAAAGAAAACAACTTCTGCTCTGATAACATTAGGAAGCAAAACCAGCTGAGTGACTTATAAAGTACTTGTAGAGTAAAACAAGATGGAAATTTTAGGTAGTTTAATGTTTGTCCTAATAAGAGGTACATGTGGACTTTAATGAGGTTGAAACCTTTATTTAATGTTTTGATCCTAGTAAGACCCTTGTGTTAGCAGATTGTATACCTAAGTAAGGCTTATGCTTGTGGTCCAAAAGAATTACTCGAAAACTGAAAGGTTTGAAATTCAAAGGCCATATACATTACTTAGGATAGTCTTCAATCACTATGATTTATCTATCACTGGCCAAAACTTCTAAAATAAAATGTGTTGCAGTACCTAAATTGGTCTGTATCGAAAACCTAGAAAAACATTTTTGATTCGATGTAGTTCTCTAGTGACGTCCTCCATATTCATTCTTTCCTTTGATGATTCCAATGAACAAGCAAGGCTGATTTTGAAAACTGAAAGTAGACACTTCTGCATAATGGCATTCATTTGGTTTAGGTTCGTAATGTGACTTTCCTCTTCCTCTTCCTCCTCCTCAATATCATCGCGATCATCATACTTGTAAATATCGTTTTCTATTGGTATTGCCATTTCATTTACTTCTCTTGTGAGAAGGTTTGGATCTATAATCTGCGTAAGTTTTTCTGACATTGTCATCTTAACAAAGTTATGGAGGTTGAAATTGTCTCCAAACATTTTGTCAGGAGGTCTCTTTCCTGTGAACAGTTCCATCGCGAATATCTCAAAGTTATAGAAGTCTCCTTCTTTTGATGCATCACCACCCATTCCATACTCCGCAATCAATAGATTTCACATGCATAGGTAATGTGATGATGATTTCATATAGCACCTTAATACATACTTTAAAAGATCTAGGATTTAGTAACTAGAAACAAAATTTATTTAATATTCGGAAAATAAAGTGATGGAGAGCCTGCATTCCAAAATCAGAACTAATTTTTTTTTTTTAGAAATTGCATGACATAGGGGATCAATTTTCAGACTTGCTTGGTATATGTGGCATGGGAAGATAAAATTAATATTAATGGTAAGGATCAACTAATTATTATGTTCTTCCCTTGGTTTTTGTTTATTTGCTGGACCAATTAAGTACTAGATAAAGGCCTTCCAACAAGCCATGGCTGCATGTATTAATTGGTTATCCATGACCTAATTCTTTATTAGATGACAATTTGATAGATAAAGTATCTTTACACACACAAAACACAAGATGAAATATAATATTATTCTTTTTTCTCGGGCTTATTAGTGCATAATATTCTTCTTCTTTACTGTTTTGTCTACTCTTAACCAGCATTCATTTTCAGATGTACCTATTAAGTCTTCTTTTGAAAATTTCTATTGGTTTGAATTTTCACTTTTTCAGCTCTAGATCCTGATCTCAATGTATTCTTCTCTTATAAAGGAAATGTGCCATTATTTTCTCATATTTAAGACTTGTTAAATAGTGCTCAAGTTCTAAGCACAACCTATTAATCTCTTTCAATTCAAAGCCTTAAAATCATATATGGGACCAATATTCCTAAGTTGCAGAAGAAACTAGTTCTAGAAAACACCCCTGCCATTTATTCTGCATTGTCTATCAATTTTCTTCTTGTAATCCCATGTAAATTGTATTGGTACGTTGTCAAAAAAATCATAGAGATCCTTTTGAAGAAATAAGATAGAAAGGGAAAAAAAATGTAAAAAAGACAGTTAGTGAGGCTTTCCAATTTGATCAAAATCATAATTTAGAAGATTTATGTAGTTATGTACCTGAAGCAGTGTAGCCAATTGTCACTACAAAAAGAGATATGCTTGAATGCATTCTCCCATCATTCTACTCACCATCTTTGTGTCTTAATTTTATTTTTTTATTTTAATTTTTTTGTGTTGAAAAGTCAACACACTCACATCAGATGGTGAGTAGAATGATGGGAGAATGCATTCAAGCATATCTCCTACAAAAAAACATGCATTTTTTGACGTGTCTACTGTAACATAGTTTTTGCAACGTTAGAAATTTCTGACGTTTCATTAAATGGCACGCCAAAATTTTTTTTCTGACGCAGCAAATATTTTTTGACGTGTTATTTTAACATGTCAGAAAAATTTTGACGTATTAATTTAAAAGGTCAGAATATTCTGACCTGGAAATTTCAAAGGTCAGAAAATTCTAACTTGTCAACTTGGTAGGTCATAATTTTTTAAATTTTATTTATTATTTAAATTTAGTATAAAGCTAATATTTAGAACAAAAAATTAATTATAATTGATCATACCTAAATTCTAAGGATCTGGATCCTCTCCAGTTCACTATGGACTGGAGGGTGTCCAATTAATGGCTAGGATTTCTTTAAAGAAATCCAAGTGTCACAAATGTGCCACATGTTATTTTAATAAAAAATAAATAATATTTTAAAAAATAAATAAAAATAAAAATAATAAAAATTGAAAAACTATTTTAAAAAAACTAAGGGNTTTTTATTTTTTTATTATTTTAGTTTTATTTACTTTTTAAATATTAATTAATATATATTTTTTATTATTTATGAAGATGACACGTGGCATGCTTCTAACACTTGGATCTTTTTCCAAAAATCCTAACCACTAACTGGATACCCTCCAGTCCATAATAGACTGGAGAGGATCCTCTTCCAAATTCTAAAGTACTCGAACAAAAAATTAATCCTAATTAACTACCTATTAATAATTTAGAACTTTAAATTAACTAGCTAGGGTACGTAGAAATTTAACTTAATTAACTAGCTAGGATATATTATATATGTATGTGTACATATATAATTAATATATATGTATATGTTTACGATATATATGGTATATTATTTTATCTCTTTATTTATTTCGAAATACACCAATATATATATACCATAAATATATCTTTCACCATTCACACACTGATTTATATTTGAATAAAAATGCTAACTTAAGCATTGGAGAGTTTTTGGCCCCAACCGAAGACTTTGATTTCATGCTATCAAACTCATTTTGCAAGGGGCACCATATATATATGCATGAACATCATCAAAGATATCAAAAAAGGTTAAGACTTAAGAAAGATACAATTAGGAACGTAACATATTTGGAATAACCACAAATTAGCTTCATGCAAATCCAATGGTTCCTAAACAAAGGCACCTTTACTTAAGCAACGCTACTGCAACTAATTAATTGAAGAACAAATATATCTTAATTACCATTAATTTTTACTCTTAGGGATATAATCCAGATTAGCCAAAAGGCCCAAAATCAAGTATATATTAATATCAAAGATATCAAAAAAGGTTAAGACTTAATAAGAAAGATACAAACATTGGAATAACCACAAATCACCTTCAAATCCAATGGTTCCTAATTAAACAAAGGCACATTTACTTAATTAAACAAAGGCACCTTTACTTAATTAAGTAAAGCTACCGCAACTAATTAATTGAAGAACAAATTAAAGGAAAATGATAAAGGCACAACTTAGACCCAACTTTTTTCCTTTTAAATGCTAGCTTTTTTTTTAAAAAAAAAAAAAAAAAAACTGCTAGTGGAAGAGAGAGAGTTTTAAACTATAAATTAGGAGAGAAGTTGGGTCTTTGTTGGGGCTGTATCACATCTCCAAATTAAATATTGTAGAAATTGCCATTAATTTTTTACTCTTAGGGATATGATCCAGATTAGCCAAAATCAAGTATTAATTGTATACCTAGCTAGTGTTGTTGAATGATATCCGGGTATTATTTCCATAATAAACATGTAGAAAATGATATGCATATATATGATGTAGATTACACACACATAAATACGTCATTGTAATATTGCTCGAGTTTGCTTAGCATTGATAAAAAAGTCGTCTCCACTCCGTAGATCTCATCACAACTTTGGTTAAAAGTTTTTGACAAGATAGCATCTACTCCAAGGAAATCAACTTGATGTATAGAACTCACCTCTTCGTCGGAATATGTGTCATAGATTGGTGGAGAGGCCCAATCTATCGAGCAATCTTCCTCAATAAATCCATCTTCCACCTCCTCAACCGATTGATTCCTAATCTCCCCCACCTCTCTAAGCACCTTTTTTTTTTTGTCGATTTTTTCTATTTTTTCTGTTACAAGGAACTCTTCGGGTTGCAACCAACCTCGGAATTCCGGTATATTGAGTTTGAATCCGTTTTCCCATTGATTGGCATGAGCTTGCACACAGTGCTGACGTCTGTGCGTTCCGCGCTCCACAGAAGGATCTCCAAATCCATTCCCATTGTGACCACCCATGTTGGATAATTGGGTAGTGAGGGCTTTGATTTGATCCCCCAAAACCATGAATTGCTCCTCCATGTGTCGTTGATATTTAGCGATAAATTTGTCTCCCGCCCCCGTGTACTATGGTCTTGGTTGACGACGACAAATGTTTGGACTATCCATGTTGGCTAAGTGATAGGTAGAGACCTCGTGTTGAGTGCACGCACACCCTTTCTTAGGCACGGTTAGACCACCAAACCTCTCCTCCATGTGCCGCAAACAAATCGTCGGCCACTCCTTATGTGCTGTCTTCGTGTGCACGTACACCTCGTTCATGTCTACCAGACAGTTGCCCCTCCCCATTCATGGAAAGAAAACTTGGCCCTGATACCAACTAATGCAGCATGACTAAGTGGGCTGCAACGAAGAACAACAAATACGTAGCGGATAATTAATTCTAGATCTTGACACTATTAATGATCTAAGAACTTTTCTTGAAAATGTAGATACTCTCTAGCATTTTAAAGGAAAAAAAGGAATAAACTTAATTATGAGTATTTTCATTAATAAAAATCAATAATTAATAACAATTGTCTTTTCTGGAGGTTATAAACATGTATATATAGCCCCAAAACCTAAAACCTGATAAAATAAGAATTATAGACTCCTTAAACCTAATAAACACTTAATAAAGATAAAATATGAATTATAGACTCCCTAAATCTAATAAACACTTAATAAAGCTAAAATACGAAATTTAAATACAATAATGAAAGATAAGATAGATAGATAGACGATAAGTCCAATCTACATCACAATGTATACAAAAGACTAGTTTTATTTTGAAAAAAGTTGTTTTCAACATTTTCATAGCAGGGTTTACTTGTTCTCCCTCTTGTTAGCCGACATATAAATTTGATATATCTAATGGACATGTTATCAGAATAATTAGTATGGAGATCGAGCCTTAATGAAATAATATCGACAAGGCTAAAATATATTTTTAGAGCATAGTAAAAAGACGGTTAATAATAATTTTTAACTTTAACAAAATCATGATTTAAATGATTTAAGATCAAAGTAGTTATGTACCTAAAGCAACGTAGCCAATAGTACCCTTTATTCCAACTGTGCTAGTTTGATTTTGAGAATCATCATTTGTTGTAGAGAGGATCCTTGCCAAACCAAAATCACTTACTTTAGCAATCATGTCATCATCAAGAAGAACATTGCTTGGCTTCAAATCACAATGAATGATTGGCTTTTCACAATGATCATGAAGATAATGCAATGAAGAAGCTACATCGATCGCAATATTCAGTCTTTGAAGGAGGTTCAAACATCTTGGTGGACTTCCATTGTCTCTATCTTGGAACAACCACTTGTCTAAGTTTCCATTTACCATGAATTCACAAACTAGTGCTTTGAATTCATTGCCGTTATAGTCCACGCTTGAACAACAAGTTAAGATCTTCATGAGATTCCGATGCCGTATATTTCTTAACACATTGCATTCCGCCATGAAACTCTTGGAAGCTCCTTTCTGTTGAAGGTTCAATACTTTCACAGTAACCATCCGTTTTTCTAGAGCAAGAATTCCTTTATATACGAAGCCAAAACTACCAGATCCAATTAAATTGCTAGGAGAAAATCCATTAGTAGTTTGATAGAGCTCCTTGTATGAAACATTTGAAAGAAAGTTGGTTTTGGGGAATGTAGAAAATGATTCTTTTTTTGATTTTCTCCTCCTATAAAGGATAACAAATGATGAAAATAGAATAAAACATAAAACCCCACTAACAATTATGGCAGTTAATTTGAATACGTGGGATTTTCCTTGCTTCATAACTTTGACATCGCATGTTTGTAGTTGCAGTTCTGGGATACCTCTACAAAGCTTTTTATTTCCTATCATTGATACTGTACTTGCATTTCAGAAAACTCCTTTGGTTGGTACTTCACCCACCAAATTATTAATAGAAATTTGGTTGGCATTTTGGAAGACTCCTCCACAAAGCTTTTTATTTCCTATCACTGATATTCCACTTGCATTTTGGAAGACTCCCTTAGTTGGTACCTTGCCCACCAAATTGTTGAATGAAAGATTCAAATACAGTAGGACAGAAACTTTCTGTAGATCTTTAGAAATTATTCCCGAAAAATTGTTTCGTGAAAGATCTACATGGTGCAAGTCTTTCAAGAAAGCCATAGATGGAGGCAAGTTTCCTTCAAATGAATTACCCTACAAGTAGAGGTTTTGCAAACTCAAGCAATCTCCAATGGTTGTAGGAATCTCACCAAACAAATTGTTTTCAGATACATCCAATTCTAGAATTGTTTTCAAATTGCCTACTTCCATGGGTAGGATACCTGTGAATGAGTTATGTGATAAGTAGATTCCAAGCAATTGGGAAGAACGAATTGTTTTGGGTATGGCTCCACTAAGGTTATTTTCTGAAATATCCAAGTACTCCAAACTTTTGAAGTTTCCAAAACTTGATGGAATGTTTCCTTCCAATTTGTTATGATTTAAGGAAAGTTGGACCAATTGATCGAGGTTGCCTAAAGAGGATGGAATGTGTCCCGACAATTTGTTTCAATCTAAATACAATCCTTGCAACTTATGTAACTTCCCAAAATAAGTGGGAATGGGTCCTGTGAACGAGTTTTTAGACATGGCGAGAATACTTAAGTCGATGAGATTCTCTAATGTTGCAGGAATAATTCCAGATATTTGATTTCCACCAATATATAAAGCACTGAGTTGCTCCGACAAATTTCCTATAGAATCAAGTAAAGTGCCTCCAAAATTGTTTTCAGAAAAACTTAGCCTTTCAAGTTTGGTGCAGTTTTCCAAAGATGTTAAAAAATCCAAGTCCCTGGCTGAATTACTTCCAAGATTATTTCCACCAACACCTAAAATAGAGAGATTTAGCAGGTTGCCTAGATCAGTTGGAACTTGTCCCATTAAATTATTTACAGAGAGCAAGAATTTTAAGTTGGGAAGCATTGGATAGTGAAACTGGGATTGGACCAGAAAATTCGTTACGACCGATGTTCAAGCTTTGGAGATTAGAGAGAGTGAGGCCTATGTTGGCTGGAAGAGTGCCATTAAGTCGGTTAACTGTGACTTCAATGGCCCTCAATGTTGATATATTGTAAAGGGAATAAGGGAACATACCAAACATGTTATTGTCCGAAACTCCGAAGTAAGCTTACCTTCGCAAATGACCCATTTCATCTGGAATATTTCCCACGAAATAATTAAGTGAAAATTGAAGTACATGGAGTGAAGAAACATTTCCCAGAGAAGGTGGGATGCCTCCCGTCAAATGATTTGAGGAAACGTCAAGCCACACAAGCCTCATTAAAGAGCCAAGTTCAACAGGAATATTCCCAGTAAGATTATTCCTTTGAAAGTCCAGGACTCTGAGTTGAGGACAGTTGGTGAAGTTGCTTGGAATTTCCCCTGTTAACAAGTTACTGCTAAGATTGAGATGTTGCAGACGGAACAAATGAGTGACTTGTTGTGGAATTTCGCCGTGAAAGAAGTTGTGTGAGAGGTTGACCACCCTAAGAAAGCTGAGGTTGCCAACGTCTGGTGATATGGATCCACCTAAAGTAAAGCCAGTTAGGTCCAAGGCCGTAACTCTTTGATGCTTGGGGCCGCATGTAACTCCCTGCCAGTTGCAGAAATGGATGGAATCATTCCAAGAGGTGAAGATGTTTTGAATTTGAGCAGAGCCAAACGATCAGTCTCGTTTGTTGGAGCGGCAGCAGAAGCAGTGGTAGGTTGGAAGCATAGTGGGCTTATAGAAAAGAGAAGAATGACACCAAGCTGTGTAGTGCATAGTGCAAGTAAGTTGCGGGTATGAAGCTTCATTGGAATGGAGAGAAGGGAAGCAGAATATTTGTGAAATGTGCGTGGTTGAGCAAGATACAGAGTATTATGTGTGCTCTTTGTAGGACTCACTTGGGTTGTATGAAGTTAGAATTTTCAAAGCATAGGTTCTTGAGTCCTTCGCACGCTGATACGAAAAAATGTAATATCTTGAACGCGTGAGAAGTGGAGCAAAAGGACCCGTTAAGAGTGTTTTGGTCTTCAATTAATGTCTTGCTGTTTTCGGATGAATAAGTCTTACAAGAGAGGAACAAGAGAACAAGTTATGTCTTATGTATTTACACCGTCACAATCTAGCATACGTTTATTATCTATTTAATTATCCTTTTAGTGCCTATGTTTTTTCTTTGTTTCTCTATGAAAAAATATTCATCATGCCCCAAAAAGATACAATATTCCTGGCATGGGCCAGGAAGATGCACTCTGGCTAGCTAGCACAAAAGCATGTGCCACAAAAGTTGGTTATACGGGAATTCCGTATAACCAAATTTTTTAAAACCTATAGAGTTGGGGTGTGAAGCAGGGTGGTTGGAGTTTTTGGTGGATTAGTTAGGCCGTCACTTAACACCCCCAATTTAATTGGGCTCCTAATGAATAAATATTAATGAAAATATTTGACGAATTAGGCAGCCACCTAAGATATAAATACTAATAAACAAGCATTACAATAGTTGATAGCATTAAATAAAATAAAATATTAATATTAATATCAAATAAAATATTAATATCAAAGTCATTCTTTAACAAAATTCTCATATTGAACATAAAAATATTTTGGGCCTTGTAATGAGCAGCCAAAATTTCTTATCATAATTTACAATAACAGCTAATTAGAAATAAATTATGATATCAAGTCTCAACTGGCAAGTGGATAGTCATTGCATGGGATTTTTTTTTTTTTTTTTCTTTCTCTCTCTAACGTGAGACATAGCCATATGATTTTTTTTCTCTCTGTCGTGAGTCTCGTGACTTGCA
Organism: Carpinus fangiana; assembly: GCA_006937295.1. NCBI lineage: Eukaryota > Viridiplantae > Streptophyta > Magnoliopsida > Fagales > Betulaceae > Carpinus > Carpinus fangiana. The sequence goes on along the minus strand of CM017321.1, from coordinate 15,550,577 downwards.
TTTCATAGCCATATGATTATCATTGCTAGGAGGAAAAAACAAATCTAATGATGGGGCCCATCACATGCTAGGTTTGGTTTAATTTGCTCGCGTGTCTACTTGATGGGAATGGGATTTTCTTCGGTCCAAAATGGACTTAATAGTTAGGATTTGTTCAAAAAAAAATCCAAGGCTAAAAAAAAGACAACAGTCCCACTAATTAAAAATAATAATAAAATATTATTTTATATTAAAAATATAATAAAAAAAAAGGAGCGGTTGACCACCCCATTGAGGGTGGCCGGACCACCCCAGTCGGGGCATGGGGGTGGCTTCGGCCACCCTAGACCCCCAGCCAACCCCAAGTGTCAAATCTTAAAAAAAAAAAAAAAAAAAAATTGTTTGGCCTTTAGGAGTGGCCGGACCACCCCCAAGGGCCATGGGGCTGTCTCTTATACACATCTAGATGTGTATAAGAGACAGGAAGGTGGGATGCCTCCCGTCAAATGATTTGAGGAAACGTCAAGCCACACAAGCCTCATTAAAGAGCCAAGTTCAACAGGAATATTCCCAGTAAGATTATTCCTTTGAAAGTCCAGGACTCTGAGTTGAGGACAGTTGGTGAAGTTGCTTGGAATTTCCCCTGTTAACAAGTTACTGCTAAGATTGAGATGTTGCAGACGGAACAAATGAGTGACTTGTTGTGGAATTTCGCCGTGAAAGAAGTTGTGTGAGAGGTTGACCACCCTAAGAAAGCTGAGGTTGCCAACGTCTGGTGATATGGATCCACCTAAAGTAAAGCCAGTTAGGTCCAAGGCCGTAACTCTTTGATGCTTGGGGCCGCATGTAACTCCCTGCCAGTTGCAGAAATGGATGGAATCATTCCAAGAGGTGAAGATGTTTTGAATTTGAGCAGAGCCAAACGATCAGTCTCGTTTGTTGGAGCGGCAGCAGAAGCAGTGGTAGGTTGGAAGCATAGTGGGCTTATAGAAAAGAGAAGAATGACACCAAGCTGTGTAGTGCATAGTGCAAGTAAGTTGCGGGTATGAAGCTTCATTGGAATGGAGAGAAGGGAAGCAGAATATTTGTGAAATGTGCGTGGTTGAGCAAGATACAGAGTATTATGTGTGCTCTTTGTAGGACTCACTTGGGTTGTATGAAGTTAGAATTTTCAAAGCATAGGTTCTTGAGTCCTTCGCACGCTGATACGAAAAAATGTAATATCTTGAACGCGTGAGAAGTGGAGCAAAAGGACCCGTTAAGAGTGTTTTGGTCTTCAATTAATGTCTTGCTGTTTTCGGATGAATAAGTCTTACAAGAGAGGAACAAGAGAACAAGTTATGTCTTATGTATTTACACCGTCACAATCTAGCATACGTTTATTATCTATTTAATTATCCTTTTAGTGCCTATGTTTTTTCTTTGTTTCTCTATGAAAAAATATTCATCATGCCCCAAAAAGATACAATATTCCTGGCATGGGCCAGGAAGATGCACTCTGGCTAGCTAGCACAAAAGCATGTGCCACAAAAGTTGGTTATACGGGAATTCCGTATAACCAAATTTTTTAAAACCTATAGAGTTGGGGTGTGAAGCAGGGTGGTTGGAGTTTTTGGTGGATTAGTTAGGCCGTCACTTAACACCCCCAATTTAATTGGGCTCCTAATGAATAAATATTAATGAAAATATTTGACGAATTAGGCAGCCACCTAAGATATAAATACTAATAAACAAGCATTACAATAGTTGATAGCATTAAATAAAATAAAATATTAATATTAATATCAAATAAAATATTAATATCAAAGTCATTCTTTAACAAAATTCTCATATTGAACATAAAAATATTTTGGGCCTTGTAATGAGCAGCCAAAATTTCTTATCATAATTTACAATAACAGCTAATTAGAAATAAATTATGATATCAAGTCTCAACTGGCAAGTGGATAGTCATTGCATGGGATTTTTTTTTTTTTTTTTCTTTCTCTCTCTAACGTGAGACATAGCCATATGATTTTTTTTCTCTCTGTCGTGAGTCTCGTGACTTGCATTTCATAGCCATATGATTATCATTGCTAGGAGGAAAAAACAAATCTAATGATGGGGCCCATCACATGCTAGGTTTGGTTTAATTTGCTCGCGTGTCTACTTGATGGGAATGGGATTTTCTTCGGTCCAAAATGGACTTAATAGTTAGGATTTGTTCAAAAAAAAATCCAAGGCTAAAAAAAAGACAACAGTCCCACTAATTAAAAATAATAATAAAATATTATTTTATATTAAAAATATAATAAAAAAAAAGGAGCGGTTGACCACCCCATTGAGGGTGGCCGGACCACCCCAGTCGGGGCATGGGGGTGGCTTCGGCCACCCTAGACCCCCAGCCAACCCCAAGTGTCAAATCTTAAAAAAAAAAAAAAAAAAAAATTGTTTGGCCTTTAGGAGTGGCCGGACCACCCCCAAGGGCCATGGGGTGACCGATCTAGGGTGGCTAGGGTGGTTGAAGCCATCCCTAGGCCTAACTGGGGTGGTCCAACCACCTCCAAGGGCCAAACGATTTTTTTTTTTTAAAAGATTTGATCATTGGGTGTGGCTGAACCACCCCCAACCCCCAACTAGGATAGTCCAGCCACCCTCAATGGGGGTGGCCAACTACCCTTTATTTATTTATTATTTTTAATTAGTAGAATATGTGTCTCATTTATAGCTTTAGGATTTCTTAAAACAAATCTTAACCATGAACTGGCACTACAAAAAAAACAGTTCTTGTTGACATTTTTTAAGTGCCAACAAACTGGTTTTAAATGCCAAGAAAATTCATATTGGCGTTTATTACCAACATAAGATATGCGTTGGCAACCCCAGTGTCAAGAAAATTTTTTCTTGGCACATAAACTAAATGCCAATAAATTTTAATGGCACATAATATATGTGCCACAAAGTCAAAAAAAATTATTTTCCGGCACATAATTTATGTGGCAAGAAAAATTGAATTTCTTGGCACATAGGCTATGAGCCAAGAAAACTTCAATTTCTTGGCACATATCCTATGTGCCAATAAACTTAAATTTTATGTGTCAAGAAAACTTGAATTTATTGGCACATAGGTTATGTGCCAAGAAACTTGAATTTATATGCCAAGAAACCTAGAATTGCGGATGTTTTCTTTAATGGGCTTAAAATTGCTTTTAACGCTCAAAAAGTTTGTTTGAAGAAAAAAAATATTTGTTTGGTAAAAAAATTAAAAGCACTTTTAAGAGGTCTAAAATGCCTAAAGGTGACCAAAACGCACTTCTAGCAAAATCTTAAAAATGAAACTTTTACTCAAAAACTCTTTTTTAACTTAAAAGCTCTACTTCTCAAACGCAATTTCAAACAGGCTCTAAGAGAAATATCTGAAATGATGAACAACTAG
>CM017321.1:15523805-15547083 GCA_006937295.1 Carpinus fangiana | reverse complement strand
AGGATGACCTCGAATACGCCAGAACTGACTTAGTGCCAATTGAAGCGTATGTGATTCCATAAAAATTTAATATTGTACGCTGATTGATTTGTTGTTATTTCTCAATTTGTACATTCATTGTGTTTAATATTGTATGTTGATTGGTTTGTTGTTATTAATTAATTTGTACATTGATTAAATGATATATTTCTCATTTTTAAACTCTGGTTGAGCTTCTTTTTTAGTATATTGCACACATAATTAATTGAGTGTGTGATGTATTTCGCAGGTTAATATGAGTACTCGGGGAGGGAAGTCAAGAGCACAGAGGCAACCATTGGCTGACAATCAAGCGTGGGACATTTGCTAGCTTATAATGTAGCAACCAGGGTATCGACCCATACTTTCGGGTCAGGTGGAAGGGCAAACATCTGCGGGTCAGGATGAGTCATGTGATGTTGCTGAGGGGGCTCGTCGTTCCATAAACTTGTTCCAATCATATCATTATACGCCTCCCCCTCGCAATGGGGACGACTCCATAGACATGCTATCTAAGCCAGTGGGTTTGACTCAGATGGGACTTCTTCCACCTGGCTTTTTTGATCAGCTACCACGAGCCCCCTCGGATATGGATGATAGTCAGGCAAAGGTCGAGGGTGATGAAAATGTTGACATACAGGACCCGGAGTCCACTGATTCTTCTGGGCAAGTGGTGGGTATCAACGAGGTTCAGACCATAGGTATGCATGCTAACCAATCTCGTTTATACTTATATATTTATACATAGTCTATATGTAATTAATATTCACTTTCATTTAATATTGACGACTTATTATTTGTTAAACTTACCAATGTAGATGCAACTGGAAAGTTTGAAGTGTTGAAGGTCAAGGACTCACACAAGTTGTGGAACATCCCAGCGGGAAAAAAGATTGTGATGGAGTATACTGGCTCGTGGCAGCCCATGGGAAAAAGCGAGTGCAAATTTAGACGATTGACAGGCAAAACTATTAGGAGCGGCGCATTTGTCAGGATATCAGACAGCTGGAAAAATGTGCCACAAGCTATGAATGAGGATATATAGAGCTCATTGATGGTATGTGTAAATTAGGTGTTTGGAATTTATAATATATAACATCTATAATTTATTTTGTGAAATGATTATCTGATGGTGAAAATATAGGGTTATTAATTTCTCAATTTTTAACTAATGCAGATGCACCTCTATGTCATGTCTGGCTCGGATATGAAGGAAATCAAGAAAGATGCGTTCAGAGACATGGGCGAGAAGCTGAAGGCATGGAAACACAAACTAAAATTTAAACTCAACATTCAAAGGGGCGATACACCTGCTATAGTGAGGGCCAGAGCGGGAATTATCCTTCAACAGTACGACCCCGAGGATGTGCGTAAATTGTTGGATTTATGGTGCGATGTCAGTAACCAGGTAAGTGAAAATTTTATTTATAATCATGTATTATTAGTAATTGTAATTGTTTGATGGCTCACATACTAATAATGTAAGTTTTGTGTGTAGGAATACGTTCAGCATATGAAAGAGATACGAGCATGTTATATGACACCACACTACGCCGGATCAAGGAGCTTGGCAAATGTGTCACATGAGGAGGTAGGTTTGTTATTTATCATACATATATAGATCTAGATGTCATCAGGATTAGAATTTATAAATTCATCACATTTTTATGTTGTTGAATTTTGCAAGTACTTACTTTGGGCACACCCTCTACGAGAGCGATGGTTTACATCGATACCCACACATAGCTAGGCGGTGGCTACCCAAATGATGAGGTCAGGGAGAGAGTGGTATGGTTCTTACACCTTATCTTGAAACATATTTTTGTACTAGCTAACATATTTAGGATTAACACTTAGCTAGTTTCATTATTTAGCTAACTTATTTAGTATTGGTGTACTATTTCTTACATATCGTGTGTATGTGACATAAAGGAATTGATGAAGAGCCTACAAGCTACTGACTCTGCAGCCCTAGTAGATGGGCCCTAAGGGACAATCTGGTGGGCATTGAACGACGCGTACGTACAAGCTCACGGCAATAAGCCTGAATATGAGGGGGTGTGTATGAGGTGTCAGTAAAAATATTCTACTTGGGCGGGACAACAGTCGTTCCTATTATACACCATCCTAAGTAAGGGCCCAGAACCCTGAAAGCTCGGTGGCCATGTTGAAAATGATCAAAAGAGCACTTGAAGCAGAAAGGGAGCAACACAGAGCACAGATGACCCGGGAGAGGGAGGAGATTACCACACAGGTTACCGCCCAGGTTACTACACAGGTGGCTCAACAGATGTCTGTGTAGATGGCTACGCAGATGGAAGCATATGAGGCCCGCATTCATCAGCTTGTTGAGGGATCTAGAGTAGTAACCTCTGAACCAGAGGTGACTAATGTTATGGCTCCAACATGTGTCATTTATAGATCCTCCGTAGATAGCTGATCAGGTAATAATATATTACTTTTGTTTCTTATTTGGTAACACGATTATCTAGGGTAACTGACTATCATGTTAACTGTTATTAATTTTGTTCAATAATCACATATTATGCATGTAGCTGATGACGTAAATGTATAACCAAACGACGATCAAAATGAAGACCAACCATGGATCTTGGTTGGACATAAGTCGCGGTTATCAAAGTGACATTGTGACCGTGCATGGTTCTACGTATATCGCAGAACGTATATGTGCACCACTTAAATATATATTTCGGTTTTTGTGTTGATTATCATTGGAAATTGGTTGTTATTGGTTGGATATTTGCATATATAATCTTACTATATCCGATTAATAAGAGATACAAAATATCTTCTGTAGATATAATTAGTTGGCTGACATATAATTATCTCACTCTCTTTAAGGTGAATTGACTAAATGAGAATATGTTTTTGAATTGATGGTGGCAGATTTAGTAGTGCATCATCCTTAAGAATTAAGGTACAACAACAGTCCAACTATATGTGCTATATATGGGTCTAAAGTAGTATACTACAAACCAAAAGCTACATTAAAGAAACATCTTTTTCTCACCCAATATTCTTTAAGTATATTATTGTGCAATATGTTGGTGACTTTTGAATTCTATCTATCTTTCTTATCGATTGAGGGATATTGGTAATTAACAAATTGAAAGTTCCATACAATTTCACTTACCAATTAACAATATTATTACCATAATAATAAGAAATTTCATTATTGATTTATTGATTAATGTTAAAATGTACCAAATCCATCCTTAGGAATTAACCAAATAAGAACTATTTATTAAAAACAACTACTTAGGAGGAATGTACGCGCCCAAAAGAGAGAGGGAAAAAAAAAAAACTAGGGAGAAATGCAATGTGAATGTTATATATGCTATATTTTTATCTTATAATTATCTCACAACGATAATGTGCTAGTCTCAACCAACCCTTGGATCAGTCATTGAGAAAAAAAAAAATCCAAAGATTAATTGAGACATATGTCAGCATTGTGGGTTAGTTGTAAAACGAATAATGCTATATACCATATTTTTATTCTACAACTATCCCACAATATTGACAGGACAATCACAACCAACTCTTGAATTAACCATTGTTTAAGAATTAAAAAAAAAAAAAGGATTCCAATGGTTGGATTGCCACATCAAGATTGTTGGATAGTTGTAAGATAATGTGGTATATATCATTACTCTTGCATAAAAAGTATGTTTCATAATTGTCAAGGAGAGTTAATTTGGGCTTTGGGTCACTAAGGACACTAAAATGGTAATTTGGACTTTTGGGTGGACGTATGCTATGTTTGGCAGACGTACACTGCTGTCTGTAGTGCGGACGTACAATGGGGGACCACCAGACGTATGCTCTGCAAATCGTGCAGGCAGACTATGTGGGACCACTGGACGTATGCTACTTTTTGAATACCCTCTGGTTAATACCTAGACGTACGAGGCAGCCATGGAACCGCTGGGCAAGAACCACCGGACGTACGCCCCTTGGCCGGACGTCTGCTGCTTTTCTGGGCCTATAAATAGACCCCTACCCCCTTCGTGTTTCTCACAATTTCCAGACGCCCCTAGGGTACCAGAGTGTTCCTAGAGTGCTTTCCAAGTGTTTTAAGTGCATGCGAGCGTGTGTGTGTGAAGCGTTTGCGAGTTTTGGAATGTTCGTGAGGTGGAACTCTTGCGGTTTTGTTTCAAGGAGGTAATGTTCGATCCTTAGCTTTTAATTATGTCGTTATGCTGTTCGTTTTATGTTTAGTTGTAGATGTTAGCTTAGTTGTGCTTTAAGACCCGTTTGGGTTAGCGTTTTTATTAGCTTGGAGTTGTTACGTTGCATGAAGGTTGCAAAGTAGACTAGAAGGCTTTAGGGTGTTCCTAGTAGCCCTAAGAGTCGGAGAATAGGCGAACAGTGGAGAGAAAATGAGGTTCTCCTTGAGAACCCATACAGCGGACATACGGTATCGCGACCAGACTTACGGCTTGTCGTAACACGGCGGACGTATGCTCTTGAGCCCGGACATACGGTCAATGTGTGACAGGAAAACCCTATTCTCACCAACCGTCACGTAGCTCCTGTTTCCCTTACTTTAGAGTTGTTTTAATAGAATTAGGACTAATAGAAGGTTTTCCACAGATTTGGAGAACCCGGATCTTTTGGAGTTTTCGGAGACGCGTATCGATCCAGGTGAGTTTTAACTCACATAATGCTCATTGTTATTTTCCCATGCACTGCACATCTATTTTGTGTATCAAGAAAACATGCATATTTTACAACTCTCACAGTTTGTACTTATTGCACATGAACTCTGTCATTTTGAGAAAAGCGTTGTACTGAACATGTTAACCAAGTGAGACTTGTAAAATACAGACAGGATAATTTGTATCGTATGACATGGTACACTGATCGGTGTCAAATATTGTATATTGGACCCCCCTTAACTTATGTTTGTTAGGCTCTTAGTGTTGTTAATATCTAATGTTTTGTGTTGTTTTAGTGTTTTAGTGTATTGTAGGTCATTGGTGCAAATTGTGGTTCAAAGGGGCGGAATTAAACAAAGATAGAAGTTTAGCCCCTGCCAATGCGCTCGAGTGCACTTGGTGCGATCAAACACATAAGCCACAATCGACCGCAAGCCATGTCAACCGTAATCCCCTCGTTGCCCTAGCCGGCCCTAGCCGGCCCTAGCCTCCATCGCTTCAACACTTGCGCCATGGGAATTTTGAGGCAGTTACGTGCGATCGATCGCACTTTGTGAGATCGAATACAATGCCTACGATTGAACACACACGGCACTGCGATGCACTTACTATCGAGCCCCATGCCTAAGATCGAACGCACGCAGGGATGCGCTCGATCGCACTACCTGCGATCGAACACACCCCTGACCTAGCAGCACATTTTATTTTGTCTATAAATAGAACCCTTTATATTTTCGTGTTTTCCACATTTGAAAACGCTTGGAGGCGCCATCAATGGCCTAAGTCCTCCCTGTTCATCACTGTAAAACCCTCTAAACTTTATTTATTTATTTAATACTTTTATTTGTTTTACTTTAGTCTCTTACTTCCTTCACCATGGATTTGTTTATATATGTTCTTGTTTAGTTCGTATTATTCTATCGTTTAATTTTATGTATATTCGTTTCAATACATTTTAGTGACAAAAGTGTGTTGATTGTTGTTTGCGAATCATTAAACGGCCAATATCTTTTGTGATAGGTCCGGGGTACATCGGATGATTTTATTGAATCTAATATCCGTTGTGACCGTTAAACGGATAATACATCGGATGGTTCGCCTTGATTTTGTAATAACAATAGGATATGCATATGTGCTTTATCGATAGACGAAAATATGAACAATGTGTTAACGCTCAAAGTATGCTTAGTAGCATAGTCGTTATTAAATATGAATTAGCTTGATTATATGTTGATTAATCTTGGTGAGGTGGAGTCTAGATTTTAGTATTTTTATTTCTTTGTTTTTATTGCATTTAATTTAGTTTTTACTTTATGCACGCCACATGTTTGATTTTGGAACTAGGTTAAGATAGGATTAGTTTCGGCATTAGAATTGGTTTTTGACAAACACAATTCTCTGTGGGTTCGACACTTGCACTTGCACAACCACTTTATTGCAAAACGATTCGTGTAATTGGCGAGTTCTATTTTTGGTACGACCAAATTTTACAACTCTCACAGTTTGTACTTATTGCACATGAACTCTGTCATTTTGATAAAAACGTTGTGCTGAATAAGTTAACCAAGTGAGACTTGTAAAATTCAGACAAGATAATTTGCATTGTATGACATGGTACACCGGTACGTGTGGTAGTAATGGCCATGGGCTTACTATACATGTTAGCTTTATGATCAAATGTGTGTGTCATACGGGCCGTGGATTCATTGGTTTCGTGACCTTGATACAACTATTCCCAATGGTTCGGTCACTACAGGACAGACGTCATTAGTTGGTGTGGGCCACTCGAGGTCGAACTCGATCGTGCCACTAATGTTACGTATGGTATGTTGTACAATGGCTGGGGCACTGGCATTGTATTATAGGTCCCTCGGGACAGCATCAACCCTGCTGAGAAGGGGTAATATCTCGAGTAGACCATACTGTTGAACTATGACTATTGTTTACATCATATGCATATATCATTACTATACATATATCACACATTAATAAGCTGTCATGATGGAACTGCTTTTACTTATTAAACATCTGAGTTCATTACTAAAACTGGCATGGGTATTATCTGCGTTAAAAACCATTAAGTCTTAGACTTACCCCCTTTTATTTATATCTTTCCCCATCATTACAAATAATTGCGCAATTTAGCTGCACTAGACGAAGATACCGTCGGAGACTACTTGGGTGATTGCTCAGGACCTGATACGGGTGATCTTTGAAGATATGGATCCCGTTTGGATTAGTACGATGTGGGAAGATGGAGGATCTGCCCGTGCAGACATGATAGAGATTCTGATCTCATTAGCCCTGCTTAAGTTTAAGTCTAGGCTTTGATCTGCTAATCTTTTGTGAACTATGTTGACAATTATGTATTTTGGGGATGTATCTATTATCCTGTTGATGGTCTGTTGATCAATACATTTGGCGATTATTTATGGTATTATGGAAGTAGTACTTTACCTCTGGTATTGTTGTGTGATGTTTCAATTACGGTCTCTTAATCCCATAGTCTTGGTAAAGTCTTCTGCTGCAGTTTTCTTGTTACTACGAGGAAAGTGATTTCCAAAAGGTCGTGTCCTGAAGGGACATGGCTGGGATGGCGCGCCGTGGGGTCAATTACTAATAAATTGATATTCCCATCGGGCGGGGTGTCACAGTTGGTATCAAAGCTCTTTTGCTCTAAGAGGACTATAGGAAGAGGGAAAAGAGAACTTAGGTGATGATCACACCAGAGATTAGGCTAGAGGAGTGATTAGGACTTAGCCTCTAGAGTTTTGGTCGCTTGGTTCTAGTAGAGTCGGTTCTAACTCTGCTCTTCACTGCAGAGAATGCCATCCCGAAGGAACCCTGCAACCGGACCCAACACGATGGAGATTGGAGAGGGAGGTGTTCACCCTGAGCCTGTGGACATTCCCGTTGATGAAGCGACACTCCCAGGAAGCCAAGTGATGGGCGCGATTGGCCAGTTGGTTTCTACTTTAGATCGCGATAGGGTTGCGAGATAGCTAGCTGAAGGTACTGGATGTTCTTTGAAGGATTTTTGTAGTCATCATTCGGAGAGTTTTGACGGGAGAGGCGATCACATTCATGCTGAGAATTGGTTGAACGGCGTGGAGGAGTTGTTAGCTACCCTTGGATGTACAAATGAGCAGAAGGTGGCTTATGCTGCTTATAAGCTGACCGGAGAAGCTAAGCGCTGGTGGCAAGAGAAGAAAGTGGTGCTTGTCGCTGACTTGGGTTCGGAGACTGCCATTTCTTGGGAAGTCTTCAAGCACGAGTTCAATCAGTACTTCTTTCCTAGAGTCGTGCAAGAGGCGAAGGCACGAGAATTTTTGGTTTTGGTCCAAGGAGGGATGTCGATAATTGAATACGCTGTGAAGTTTCTGCAGTTATCGCGCTTTGGGTTGTACCTCATCCCAACTAAGGAAAAGAAAGCGAAGAAGTTTGAACGAGGTCTGAACTCTCATATTTGAATCATGATGAGCTGTTTTGACATTCGGTATTTCTCCCAGTTGGTCGATAAGGGCACGATCTATGAGGAAAGTCTGAAGGAGAATGCGGTTGAGTATGCAGATCAAAAGAGGAGGACTCAAGGAACTGGTACTTCAGTTGGAGGAGCCGGGCCAGCTAAGAGGATGGTGGTGGGGAGTTTTCCACCCCAAAGTTCACAAGGACGTACCTCTGGTAACCCTTCAGTTTCATCGCAGAAGAATCAGACGTCGGAGTTGTGCAAGAAGTGTAACCGTGTACACTGGGGACCCTACAGGTTGGCAACTGGGACTTGCTATCGATGTGGCCAGTTTGGTCACTTCAACAATGACTGTGTGGGCAAAGGGGTTACTCAGAAGCTTTTGGCGCCAGCTCGGATTTATGCGCTTGTTCCAGGAGAACCGAAAGGAGGATCGGAAGTAGTGACAGGTACTGCCCCTATACTTGGATTTGTAGCTTCAATTTTGTTTGATTCGGGGGTTACCCACTCTTTCATATCTATAGTGTTCGTAAGGTTTTCTAGACTTATTATGAGAACTTTGGAACCTGGTCTGGCTGTAACTACACCCGTAGGGAAAACTGTGGTCTGTAAGCGTGTAGTTTGCGAATGCCCTGTTAGCATTTGTGGAAGAGTACTTCCCGCAAACTTAGTTGTTCCCCCTATGTTTAGTGACGATGTTATTCTCAGAATGGATTGGTTGACGAGGCATTTGGTAGTTATCGATTGCGCTTTGAAGCAAGTGACGCTTACGCTGTGGGGAGAAGGAAAAGTGACGTACGTTGGATCGCGAGCGAGGTCCTTACCTCCAACGATTTCGGCTGTGCAGGCGAGGAAGCTTATCATCGGAGGCGATCAAATGTTTTTGGCATTCATTGTTGCTCCAATGAAGCAAGCAAAGAAGAATCTGGAAGATATTCTTGTGGTGTGCTAGTATCCAGATGTCTTTTTGACAGACTACTCTAAATTACCACCACAGAGGGAGGTAGAGTTTGGGATTGAGTGTGTGCCATGCACTAATCCTATCTCTAAGGCACCTTATAGGATGGCGTCATCGGAATTGAAAGAGCTAAAGGAATAGCTCCAAGAGCTTTTGGATAAGGGTTTCATTTGCCCTAGTATATCACAGTGGGGAGCGCCGGTGTTATTTGTTAAGAAGAAGGATGGGTCAATGAGGATGTGCATTGGCTACATGGTGACGATCAAGAATCGATATCCTTTGCCAAGGATTGACGACCTGTTGGATCAGTTGCAGGGAGCGCGAGTGTTTTCTAAAGTCAATTTGCACTCAAGCTATAACCAAGTAAGGGTGAAGGAAGAGGACATTCCTAAAACAGCCTTTAGGACTCATTGTGGACACTACGAGTTCTTAGTTATGTCTTTTGGACTAAATAATGCGCCAGCAGTCTTTATGGACACAATGAACAGAGTCTTTCTTCCATGACTATTTGGACCAGTTCATCATTGTCTTTATTGACAACATCTTGATCTACTCAAGGACGTCAGCGGAGCACGAGGAGCATCTACGAAAGGCATTGTAGAGGCTTAGAAGGGAGAAGCTCTATGCTAAACTCGAGAAGTGCGAGTTTTGGCTAGATAGCGTGTCTTTCCTCGGACACGTGATTTCTGGTAAAGGAGTAGCAGTTGACCCGGAGAAGGCGAAGGCCGTGGTGGAGTAGACAAGACCAACTAGCGTGTTCAAGATTCAAAGTTTCTTAGGACTCGCTGGTTATTATAGACGTTTCATCGAAGGTTTTTCGAAGCTGTAGGGACCACTCACTACTTTAACTAGGAAGAATGCTCGTTTTGTTTGGACGGATGAGTGTGAGCAATGTTTCCAAGAGCTGAAGAAGCGATTGGTGACTGCTCCAGTGTTGGCATTACCTATGGAATCTGGTAATTTCGTAGTGTATAGTGACGCTTCTAAGAAGGGTTTAGGTTGTGTTGTGATGCAGAACGACAATGTTATTGCCTATGCTTCATGCCAGCTAAAGTCGTACGAGCAGAACTATCCTACACACGACCTGGAGTTGGCGGCGGTCATGTTTGCTCTTACGATTTTGAGGCACTACTTATATGGCGAGTGGTGCGAGATCTACACGGACCATAAGAGCTTAAAGTATTTCTTCACTCAGAAGGAACTAAACATAGGGCAGAGGAGGTGGCTAGAGCTAATCAAGAATTATGATTGCGAGATCAATTATCATCCTGGCAAGGCTAATGTAGTAGCAGACGCGTTGAGCAGGAAATCAACAGTGGAGCTTGCCGCTCTTGGGATTTCTCAACCCCGGTTGATTAAGGAATTCACTGGGATGGGATTAGAAGTAGTAGGTGAAGGTACGCCTATACACCTAGCTAACCTGATGGTCCAGTCAGAATTGCTTGCAAGAATCAAGGCTGCTCAGCTCGAGGATCCTGAGTGTGCCAAGATCAAGCAATTGCTTGCGGAAGGTAAGGCAAATGAGTTTTGTCTTAAGGAGGACGGGTTGCTCACCCATTTCAAGCAAGTGTGTGTGCCGGGAATCGGAGGACTGAGGAAGGAGATAATGAGTGAGGCTCATCATTCTCCGTACACTGTGCATCACGTAGGCACCAAGATGTACTGCGATGTGAAGTGATCATATTGGTGGAACATTATGAAGAAGGACATTATGAAGTTTGTGGAGCAGTGTTTGACCTGCCAGTAAGTGAAAGTGGAGCATCAGAGGCTAGACTTTATTCCCTTAAAGGTTAAGGATCCGATGGATAAGTTGGCCAAACTATATGTCCAGAATGTAGTTTGTTTACATGGAGTGCCATCGGCAATCATTTCGAACAGAGACTCTCATTTTACTTCGAGGTTTTGGCAAAGTCTTTAGAAGGAAATGAGGACGGAGCTAAATTTCAGTACTGCTTTCCATCCTCAGACAGACGGTCAGTCTGAGCAAATGAACCAGATCCTAGAGGATATGTTGCGGGCTTGTGTGTTGGAATTCAAAGGTAGTTAGGTTCAGTATTTGCCTTTGATTGAGTTTGCCTACAACAACAGCTATCAGGCAACCATTGGAATGCCGCCGTATGAAGCACTTTATGGAGGAAAGTGTCAGTCGCCCTTGTATTGGGACAACGTCGATGAGAGACAGACGTTGGGGCCAGAACTGATTCAGGACACTCGTGACAAGGTGCATGTCATCAAGGAACGAATGAGTGCCACTCAGAGTCGGCAGAAGAGTTGGCTGACAACCGAAGGAGGCCTTTGGAGTTCGAAGTGGGAGATCGTGTATTCTTGAAGGTATCACCTATGAGGGGAGTAATGCGGTTTGGGAAGAAGGGGAAGCTTAGCCCAAGGTTTGTTGGACCGTTCGAAATTACTCAGAGAGTGGGGAGGTTGGCTTATAGGATTGCCCTACACCCAGATTTGGTCAAAACGCATGACGTTTTCCACGAGTCAATGCTAAAGAAGTACATCACTAACCCTGATGTAATTGTGGAGTATGAGCCGTTGGAAATCCAGGATGGATTAACCTACGTGGAAGGGCCAGTGAAGATCGTGGATAAGAAGGAGCAGGTGTTGCGTTCCAAGACGATTCCTATCGTCAAGGTACTATGGCGCAATCATGGAGTTGAGGAAGCATCGTGGGAAGCAGAACACGACATGCGGAGTCGCTACCCGCATTTGTATGAATGATTGTGTATGACTCTTTCTTTTAAGATTATACTTGGACAATATACCTATTTCCATTTAGGGTAAGGGAATAATTGACTAAGAAATTGTTGTTTTCTCTTCAAGATTATGGCACCTATACCGATTGACCCGAACTATGTGTGGAACTACTCCTTCTGCGAGTGGATAGACTTGGGGGGAGAGATTGACGAGGATTGGTATAGTGTGGGCAACATCGAGTACGATGCACTCGACGACTTACATGGTGATTTTCCACAGCTGTTTGAAGAGGATGATGTATTGTTTAATGGATGGGACGAGATAGTTCAGGAACCTACCGAGCATGATGAAGAGTACTCTACGGATGAAAGGTAACATTCTACTCCTCGTTAAGTGCTGTTCTTTTGGTATTTGTCTGGGAATTTCGAGGACGAAATTCTTATAAGGAGGGGAGAATGTAGTGACCCAAATTATTAACTAGGCGTAAGTAGCTTAGTTGGGGGAGTTAATTTGGGCTTTGGGTCACTAAGGACACTAGAGGGATAATTTGTACTTTTGGGCGGACGTACGCTGTTGTCTGTAATGCAGACGTATAGTGGGGGACCACTGAACGTACGCTCTGTAAATAGTACAGGCAGATGTACGTGGGACCACTGGACGTACACAACTTTTTGAATACCTTCTGGTTAATACCTAGACATACGAGGCAGCCATGGAACCGCTAGGCAAGAACCACCGGACGTACGCCCCTTGGCCGAACGTCCGCTGCTTTTCTGGGTCTATAAATAAACCCCTACCCCCTTCATGTTTCTCACAATTTCCAGACGCCCCCAGGCTGTCAGAGTGTTCCTAGAGTGTTTTTCAAGTGTTTTGAGTGCGTGCGAGCATATGTGTGTGAGGCGTTTGCGAGTTTCGGAACGTTCGTGAGGGGGAACTCTTGTAGTTTTGTTTCAAGGAGGTAACGTTCTATCCTTAGCTTTTAATTACCGTTATGCTGCTCGTTTTATGTTTAGTTTTAGTTGTTAGCTTAGTTGTGCTTTAAGACCCGTTTGGGTTAGCGTTTTTGATCGTACCAAAAATAGATACTCGCAATAGCACGAATCATTTTCTAATAAAGTGGTTGTGCAAGTGCAAGGTCGAACCCACAGAGAATCGTGTTTTGTGGAAAAACTAATTTAAATTGCCGAAACTAACCCTATCTTAACCTAGTTCCAAATATCAAACACAAGGCGTGCATTAAATATAAACTAAATTAAATGCATAAAAACAAATAGATAAAAAGCTTAAGGTCTAGAATTCATCTCACCACAATTAAATAACACAATTAATTTATACATCCGTCTATCGATTAAAAGCAATGCATGTCCTAATGTCACGCTAGTTCATACATCCTTACACCCTATGTATGTCATATCATGCCTATTGAAATACTCAAAGTATCCGTCCATTTGACAAAAGACAAAACATGAGTAGTTTAGGTCCAAAGGATCCAATGCTAATGTGATTTAATAAGAACTATAATGGATAAATGAACGTAAACCGAAAGATGAAATGTATCCATTGGACTAAACACTATGAATAAACAACTACGGCACAATCAATACAATCTTCTCACAAAATTGACATGAAACGAACACACATGACAATTAAAAGACGGATTAACATACAAACTAACTATGAAAGCAAATTAAACAAATCCATGGTGAGGCTTCATCTTCAATCTTAGTTGAAGATTTAGCCTCTCATGCTAAAGGGAGACACAATCGATAAGAAATAAAAGCAAAACATAAATAAAAGACATTTAGAAGTGTTTACAATGAAGAACAGGGAGGATTTAGGCCTCTGAGGGTGCCTCCAATGTATCCCAAATGTAAAAATAACGAAAATACACAAGGTCTTATTTATAGACAAAACTAATGTGCTGCCAGGTCACGTGGTTGCTCTCGATCGCAAGCAGTGCGATCGATCGCAGACGTATGCACGCTCGATCGCAGATGGTGCCATCAATCGCACGTAACTGCCTCAGAATTCCCACGGCGCAAGTGTGAAGCGATGGCTGCTAGGGCGACGCAGGATATGCAGCTGACGAGGCATGCGTTGGATCGCGCCCCTTGGGCTCTAGCGCATTGCGCTCGATCGCACCTAGTGCGCTCGATCGCACTGGCAAGGGTCATAATCACTTCTTTGCTCAATTTCACCCCTTTAACCGCAGCTTGAATGCAATGACCTGCAACACTATAAAACACTAAAACAATACAAAAACATTAGATATTAACAAAACTAAGAACCTAACAAACATAAGCTAAGGGGGTCAAATATACATTATTTGGCACCGATCAAATACCCCCATACTTACATTTTGGTAGTCCCTTAGCAAAACAAAAATGAAAGCACAATAAAATCAAGAAACATAAATCCGCTTTCGTGGGAGAAACGATTGCATTTAGCATATGCAACAAGCCTTTTAAACCCTTAGGCATCCCTAGTGGACGAGTGAAGTGTCGTGAGGATTTTCTAGGAATGACACCCACAAACAATTATTTGGTACTATGTTATTAATGCTTCACACAAACACATGGTTCATACATCATTAGCAAATTTAACATGTTGAACATACAAACTACATCATCCAAGCATCCAAACATCATTTCACTCAAGGCTGGAAAATTGAGACAACACATGTTCCATGAAGTGCAAAGTGAACTAACACAAGATCATGGGGTTTCAATTATTCTCAAAAGATGTGTATCCCAAAATTCATAGGAAAACAATGTGATAAATGCAACCAAGGCTTGAATCAGAAGATGCATTTTTTGTGTAGGTTATACAATGCTTGACTCCCTTAAGCTTCTAAATGACCTATGTAACGAGTGTTGGGCTAGTGACTCCCAAACCAAGCGGTTTTAGGGCACTAGATGTAGAGACATCCCTAGGGGCTTAATTACTCAAGTCAAAAGAGCTACGAAGCCTAACCTAGCCATACAATTACTTAGCTGGAATTTCTCATCTTTTTACGCGAACACTCAATGCTTGGTGAGGCAAGAGGTCCGGTTACTCAATAAAAAGCTTAACTTATTATGATTTTCTTTCTTTTTTTATTTTATTTATAGCCAAGGTTTTCATCATCACATCGCAAAAACCTAAAAATCTCAAGAAACACACTTCAAAGTGAAATCTCATACCCCACAGACCCTAATGCTAGTGTGCATGTGAAGTAACAATCAAACAAGTGGAGTCTCTCTAATCCAACACATTAATCAAAAACCGGGATTTCTAATGATATGCAATGTTCAAACAAGTTAAACACACCAATAACATGCAATCCACAGTTATGATGTAAGTTGTGCCCAATCAACAACATAGCAACAAACAAAAATAAAAAATTTTATATACAGAAAAAAACAAATATATACAGTTAAAAACCAACAAAACAAGTAAATAAACAAACAAAAAGACAAACAGAATGTTTATCTACACCCCCAAACTTAAATGACACATTGTCCCCAATGTGGTAAGAAATACATTACAGTGGGATGAGAAACCGGAGTGTGCAAAGGACAAGGCGTCCCCCAAACTTAAACAACAAAACACCTATCAAAAACTAACAGCAATCTTTTCTCACAAGCACAAACATTAAAAGGTTAATTGTTGTTAGAAACAAAATAAAATGACAAAAAATAAAATGACAAGAAGTAAAGTTCGGAAAATCAAAACGAAAAAATACCACACCTTCCCCGCTCATATGGGTGTCCAACCAACCCCTTCCATCCTTTCTTCTTTAGAATTTGATATCCCTCTAGAAGGATGTTTCGCCATCTTATGTAGCCTAATAGCTTGCTTCGAAAAATTTTCTTGGTATGCCTATTCCTAAATTTGCACCTTTGTGTGCGTGATACCTTGAAAATCTCTACATAAGATGGCTCTTCGAGACATTGGAAAAATGAAGCTTGTAGTTCATGTTGTGTCTCAGGAGGAATTGTGATGAAGGAGTGGGCTTCAGTACTCACTTCCTTGTCATTGGACCAATTTGAAATTGGCGGGGGCTCAATCTGCTCCTCCTTTTCTTCCACCTTATTGTTCTCAATAATGAGTGGCTTAGCTGTTGATGGAAATAGGTTAGGGAATGATGTGTCAACAGTTTCCCCTTTCTCAATTCACATTCCTTCAGTGGGATCCAATAAGGCATGTGCTTGCTCACGTAGCATATCAAGATCCAAACCAAATTCAAACTGAGCAAAGCTCTCTTCCAAAGAATCTTCAAGACTTGGCTCATTAAAGGTCTTAGCTTGCTCAAGGAACTTGTCTAAGTTCAGATCATCTCCATCTTAAGTAAAACACTCCACCTCAGGGTCCTCTAGGCTTAACTCACTTACAGTATCATCAACAATTTCTTCACTCCCACATGTGGTGATGGCTTGGACATGCTCATGAAGAGGATCGTTGGGGCTATCCTCATCAATCATGTACTGCCCTCTCACCATCTCCTGACTTTGAAGTTTCTCTTCCTCAATTCTGTGAATTCAGCAACTATATGACCGAACTGTCCCTCCAACCTTGCAATCGCTTCAGTGTTTGCCACAGTGGCATCTTTGATTTCTTGCAAGAATTGGCCAGTTAGTTGCATTAATTTCTTGAGCGTTTCTTCCAACGAAGATTGTTTAAGAGGATAGTCAAATGATGAAGGATTGGAAAATTGGTTGTCGAACTGCGGATAATCAAGATGGTGCAGTTCGTCAACATGGGGAGCATAATTTCCCGTAGCATGAGCTTGCCACGAGAAATCAGAATGGTTGCTCCAGTCCGGGTTATAAAAATTTGAATTTGATTCAAACTCAGGGCTGGACAAATTGGTGTTCATCTGCTCATGCAAAAATTTGGAAAATTGTCCCCAATGCGAACAATCACCTAAACTATGGTAAGAGCTGGAGCAGTGTGAACATGGTTCATGTGGGTGAAATTTGGTAAGATTTGGTGTCCTACAACTAGGGGAAACATCAAAATTATTGAACGGAAGACTCATGCTTCACCCAAACAGTTTAATAAGCAAATTCCCACATGAAACAATAACAATTTCAAAAATAAAATAAACAAAAACTAACAAAAATAAACTAACAAAACAATAAACTAATTAAACAATTAAAAATAAAAATAAACTAACCAAAACTAACAACAGCAAGTAAGCAAATAAAAACAGGCAGAATAAATAATCAATTAAAAATAAACTAATAATTAAACAAAACAAAACAAAACAAAAAAAATTGAAAACTGAACACATACGTTGCCTCGGGTCTGTTGGTGAAGTCAGCGGAGATGCGCTCGAGCGCAGAAAAATAGGATCGATCGCAAATACGCACAAATGTGGCAGTCTCTACAAGTGTGCTCGATCGCAACAGAAGTGCGATCGATCGCACAGGCGCACTGCGGTCTGTCAGAAAGAAGTGCTTGCGCGCAACTGCATACTAAGCGAGCGCAGGCACACAACAGTGGGAATAGGCTCAAGTGCACTCGATCGCAACAGAGGTGCGATCGATCGCACTATCATAGACTGATTTTCTAGAAACTAACAGGAAACTAAAAACAGCAAACAAACACTAATCTAATTTTTTTTTTTTTTAAGAATTTTTTTCTATACAAAAGCACGAAACAAATAAAATAATTGCCGAAATAAAATAAGTAGTAGAAAAATAAAATTAATTTAGACAAGAAAAATTAATTTAAACAAAACAACCGATTCCCAGAAACGGCGCCAAAATTTGATCGTAGCAAAAATAGATACTCGCAATAGCACGAATCGTTTTGCAATAAAGTGGTTGTGCAAGTGCGAGGTCAAACCCACAGAGAATCGTGTTTTGTGGAAAAACTAATTTAAATTGCCTAAACTAACCCTATCTTAAACTAGTTCCAAATATCAGACACAAGGCGTGCATTAAATGTAAACTAAATTAAATGCATAAAAACAAATAAATAAAAAGCCTAAGATCTAGAATCCACCTCACCACAATTAAATAACACAATTAATTTATACATCCGTCTATCGATTAAAAGCGATGCATGTTCTAGTGTCACGCTAGTTCATACATCCTTACGCCCTATGTATGTCCTATCATGCCTATTGAAATACTCAAAGTATCTGTCCATTTGACAAAAGACAAAACATGAACAGTTTAGGTCCAAAGGATCCAAAGTGAATGTGATTTAATACGAACTACAATGAATAAATGAACGTAAACTGAAAGATGAAATGTATCCATCGGACTAAACACTATGAATAAACAACGATGGCACAATCAACACAATCTTCTCACAAAATTGACATGAAACGAACACACATGACAATTAAAAGACGGATTAACTTACAAACTAACTGATGTACAAATTTAATTGTACTCGCCAATTGCACGAGTAGATCGTAATAGAGTGGATGTGCAAGTGCGAGTGTCGAACCCACAGAGAATCGGTTTTGCTAAAAATCAACTTTAAATCGCCTAAACTAATTCTATCTTAACCTAGTCCCAATATCAAGCATGTGGCGTGCATAAAAATAAAACCTAATCAAAATGCAATAAAACAAAGAAAATAAAAAACGCTAAAGTCCCTAATCTACCTCACCACAACTTAATCAACATATAAACATGCCTAGTTCATACTTCAACAAAAATTACGCTACTAGGCGTATTCTATTTGCTATTAACTAGTCCATACATCCGTCTATCGATAAAGCACATATGCATATCCTATTGTTGCTACAAATTCTTGTCGAACTAACCAACGCAAACACTGTTTAGAGGTCACAACGGATATTGGTCCGAAGACGAATCATCCGATGTATCTCCGGTTGCAGCGAAAGTCGACGTTAAACGAATTACAAACAACAATCAACACACTTTTGTCACTAAAATGTATTGAAACGAATAAACATAAAATTAAATGACGAACGAAGTATTAAACTAAGCATAAAAACATGTAGATAAAAACATGGTGAAGAATATGAGACTAAAGCAAAATAAACAAAAGCATTAAATAAAATAAATGATAAAATGACGTTTAGAGGGTTTTACAGTGATGAACGGGGAGGATTTAGGCCACAAGGGGCGCCTCCAAGCGTTTTCCAAACGTCTGGTTCGTTTACAAGAGAAAGGGGGATATTTATAGGCTAAATTTAGGGTTTCTGTGCTGCCAGGTTAGATAAGGTGCGTTCGATCGCACTAAGTGCGTTCGAACGCACTCGTGCATGAATTTCGGCATTTGATGGGCACAAGTGCGTTCGAACGTAAAATGTGCGTTCGAACGCACTGCCTTCAGAATTAGCCCTTGCATGTAAAATAAAAAGTTGTAGATCTTTGAGTTAGCTTTCTAAAGACACCAAGATCACCCCAATCGGAGGTCTACAACTCCAGATATGGTCGTTTTGGTGGGACTCGTCGGGTGCGAATTATTGCTCAACTCAAATTTGCTGTCAAAGCTTCCCAAACTGTCTTAAGCCCCAGAATTGATGGCATTAGCCCCAAATGCAACTTAACAACCTGCAAAACACTAAAACATCAAAACTAACCAAAACATTAGAAATTAACAATACTAAGAGCCTAACGAATGTAAATTAAGAGGTTCAAATAAGCACTTTTAGGCACTCATCACTAACTACGAAAGCAAATTAAACAAATCCATGGTGAGGCTTCATCTTCAACCTTAGTTAAAGATTTAGCCTCTCATGTTAAAGGGAGACACAATCGACAAGAAATAAAAGCAAAACATAAATAAAAGACGTTTAGAAGTATTTATAATGAAGAACAAGGAGAATTTAGGCCTCTGAGGGTGCCTCTAACGTATCCCAAACGTAAAAATAACGAAAATACACAAGGTCTTATTTATAGACAAAACTAATGTGCTGCCAGGTCACGTGGTTGCGCTCGATCGCAGATGGTGCGATCGATCGCACGTAACTGCCTCAGAATTCCCACAGCGCAAGTGTGAAGCGATAGTGGCTAGGGCGATGCGAGATATGCCACTGACAAGGCATGCGCTAGATCGCAATCCTTGGGCTCGATCGCACTGGCAGGGGTCATAATCACTTCTTTGCTCAATTTCATCCCTTTAACCGCAACTTGAATGCAATGACCTGCAATACTATAAAACACTAAAACAGTACAAAAACATTAGATATTAACAAAACTTAGAACCTAACAAACATAAGTTAAGGGGGGTCAAATATACATTATTTGGCACCGATCAGTTTTCATTAGCTTAGCGTTGTTATGTTGCATGGAGTTTGCAAACTAGACTAGAAGGCTTTAGGGTGTTCCAAGTAGCCCTAGGAGTCGGAGAATAGGCAGACAGTGGAGAGAAAATTAGGTTCTCCCTGAGAACCAATACAGCGTACGTACGGTATCACAACCGGACGTACTGCTTGTCGTAACACGGCGGACGTATGCTCTCAAGCCCGGACGTATGGTCAATGTGTGACAGAAAAACCCTATTTTCACCAACCGTCTCGTAGCTCCTATTTTCCTTACTTTAAAGTTGTTTTCGTATAATTATGACTAATAGAAGGTTTTCCACAGATTTAGAGAACCTGGATCTTTTGGATTTTTCGGAGACGCGTATCGATCCAGGTGAGTTTTAACTCACATAATGCTCATTGCTATTTCCCATGCACTGCACATCTATTTTGTGTATTGAAAAAACATGCATATTTACAACTCTCAAAGTTTGTACTTATTGCACATGAACTCTGTCATTTTGAGAAAAATGTTGTGCTGAACATGTTAACCAAGTGAGACTTGTAAGATAACATGCATGTAAAATACAGACAAGATAATTTGCATCATATGACATGGTACACCGGTACGTGTGGTAGTAATCGCCATGGGCTTACTATACACGTTAACTTTATAGTCAAATGTGTGTGTCATACAGGCTGTGGATCCATTGGTTTCGTGACCTTGATGCAACCATTCCCAATGGTTCGGTTACTACAGGACAGACGTCATTAGTTGGTGTGGGCCACTCGAGGTCGGACTTGATCGTGCCACTAATGTTACGTACGGTTGTTGTACAATGGCTGGGGCACTGGCATTGTATTATAGGTCCCTCAGGATAGCATCAACCGTGCTGAGAAGGGGTAATATCTCGGGTAGACCATACTGTTGAACTATGACTATTGTTTACATCATATGCTTATATCATTACTATACATATATCACACATTAATAAGCTGTCATGATAGAACTGCTTTTGCTTATTAAACATCTGAGTTCATTACTAAAACTGGCATGGGTATTATCTGCGTTAAAAACTACTAAGTCTTAGACTTACTCCCCTTTTATTTATGTCTTTCCCAATCATTACAAATAATTGCACGGTTTAGCTGCACTAGACGAAGATGCCGTCAGAGACTACTTGGGTGATTGCTCAGGACCTGATACTGGTGATCTTTGAGGATATGGATCCCGTTTGGCTTAGGACGATGTGGGAAGATGGAGGATCTGCCCATGCAGACATGATAGAGATTCTGATCTCATTAGCCCTGCTTAAACTTAAGTCTAGGCTTTGATCTGCTGATCTTTTGTGAACTATGTTGACAATTATGTATTTTGGGGATGTATCTATTTTCCCGTTGATGGTCTGTTGACCAATACATTTGGAGACTATTTATGGTATTATGGATGTAGTACTTTATCTCTGGTGCTGTGTGATGTTTCAATTACTGTCTCTTAATCCCATAGTCTTGGTAAAGTCTTCCGTTGCAATTTTCTCGTTACGACGAGGAAAGTCATTTCCCGGAGGTCATGTCCTGGAAGGAAATGGCTAGGATGGCGCACCGTGGGGTCAATTACTAATAAATTAATATTCCCATCAGGCGGGGCGTCACACTTGATTACCAGAATAGGGGTTTGCTAGGGGTTCTCCCCCTAGAGTTTTCCTAGTGTTTTCCCAATTTTACGTTGAACATGATTAAAAAAAAAAAAAAAATTGTAGTACCTTTTTTTGCCAACAAATTAATTTTTATGAGTTAATATTTAGGTTATAATGCTTTAAAACTTGTTTTTGGATTCAAAACTAAAATCTAAGGGTGGAAAGTTAACCCTTTAGGCCTTTAGGGATGGTATCACCCAAAATGGATTTGATCATCCTAAATTTAGTGGTAATGCCTTAATTTTGGTGTTAATACCTCAAATTTGGTACTAATGCCTAAAAAACACGGTGGTGGAGGCCACTACAATTTTTGTTTTTTTTTAAAAAATCATATTCTACGTAAGACTGGGAGAACGCTAGGAGAACACTAGGGGGAGAACCCCTAGCATTTTCCACCAGAATATGATCATTTCTTCATTTTAAATGAAATGGATTATGATTTAAAATTTGTGTATCTAACTGTATACATAAAACGGATGAGGACATAAAATTTGTGCATCAAATTGAGCTTTAATTTCTCTCTTTTCAATTTTTTTTTTTTAAATTAGACAAATGATACAATAATATTTATATATCTATACAAATTCTTATTCATATATAAGGATTAAGGAGCACTTAAACTTAAAATTATTCCAAAGAAAAGAGAAAGAGAAATAATCTGCACCCATCTCACTTTCATACTAAATACTTAATTGAAGAATATGCTAAGCTATTTTATTTTCTAATAATCCCATAATCATACATTATCTATTTTCTCTCATCCATTTAACCATCTCCAAAAGTATTTGCAATCAAATAAACAGTACTTCTTTTGATTTGAACAATCTAATTCAAAGAGTTCATGGTTTCTTTTTTTTTTTTTTTTTCTTCGTTTATTGTATTGTGTAGTAGTTTTATCTAGAGAAACATTGTAAAACTAGTCAAAAAAACATTTCGCCAGAAAAATTGTTCATTAATGCATCTTAGAGAGTTGTATTATGCAGTTTTCTTAGAGCGTTGTATTATGCAGTTTACCTTTTTTTTTTTTTAATAAAATATGTATTTTAAGGGTGTCATTCTTTTCTAGAAACGAGTGGATCTTTGAATGGTAAATAAATGTGAATTTAATTTAGGTGCGGTAAAAAGATTAGGCTTAGCTTAAAGCCAAGTGCTAGATTGAACATGTTGATACACAGTTTCCGATTGGTGACGTGGCACGCTTGCTGACCTCCTGATGGTGTGATCCAAGTTTGACTTTTCCTGCACAACAAGAAAGGAATAGGATCGAAGAGACCGGGGGTGAGCCGGCGGGGACACTCCGATGCCTAAGTTAGTGTTTGCTTTTGAGATAATGAGAAAACAACAGAAGCTTTAAGAGTGCTAGAGTTGCGTTACCAGAACATGAGGAGGTGACTTGCATTATATAGGCGTGGAGTGATTGTTCCCTTGTCAATGACTGACTCTTCCCTGATTTTCTGCGAGGCAGTTTGTTATCAGGGATTTGGGTAGTTATCCGTATCAAGATCTGACGAGATCGAGATAGGATTTGGTTGTTATGGC
>CM017321.1:15458259-15507663 GCA_006937295.1 Carpinus fangiana | reverse complement strand
AACAACTTTGAATAATAAATTTACTTGCATAAATTATGTATTAAACTAATGCTAACTATGATTTCCACAGGATGAAATGAAAGAAAAAACAAGCAATGTGGCCATGGAAGAAGACACTGTGGAGGGAAGAAGTGTGGAAGCCCGCATTGAAGAAGTAGTCACACAAGTTCTTGGGGGACCACGATCTGGCCACGTTAGAGGAATGGGGTGCGGTCTTATACCTACACGAGCGACTTCAAATAAAGACTGTTTGTTGGCCCAAAATAGCACTCATGATGAGTGCAAGCGAAGAGCTGAAGAAATTGAAAATGAACTTCAACAGTCTAAGCTTGAACATCAACAAACAAAGGAAGCTCTTCAAGCAAATGCTTAAGCTCTTCAAGAAAATGTCGCTCAAACGCAGAGATTGCAAGCAACTGTTGATTTGCTACTATCACGTCTTGGAGGGTTAGTGAAACTTTACTTATGTATTAATTTGCAAATACGCACATATTAAGTAATAGTTAGAAAGTTTATTAATTATTATATGAAATTTTTTCTTAGGTCTGAAGGTTGCTTCAATAGCGGTGATTCAAGTGGAGCCAACAATTGATGGAGCTTCTAAGTAGTTATCTAATTAGGATTTTCTTGTGATGATAATATGTATTTTGGTTATGTATTTAAGTTTGGTACTGTGTATTTAAGTACTTGTTGATACTTTATATTTAGTAATTTGTATTTGTTGGTACATTCTATTTGGTTTATATCATGTTCAGATATTCGCAACATTTTCGGTTTAAGAACTTTTGAGTTAGTAAATCTCCATTGACATGTTTATCAAGGTTAAAGAACTTTGAGTAAACAATGCAAGGGAGTAATAATATATTTTTAAATTTTCTTTTTAAGTATATGCAGGATAACAATAGTTGGAGGGAATGATAGCAAATGTTGGTGATAGCAAGAGTATCTATTGTTGGAGATGGGTTTTTCAATCTTTAACCTGGATGGACAGATCAGGTTTGCTCCTTTTGAGGTTAGTTTTTTTTCGTATTTTCTTGATTATTTGCTTTCTATCTTTGTCAAGATACAAAAAATTATTAGGAATGCCTATTTTAATTGGTTTTCCTTTTGTTGTCGCCGTCTTGTTCCTGGCCTCCTCTATACTCTTTCTCTTCCATGTTCTGGTAATTCATCCGTAACTTAGTTTTGTTTTTTGATTGAATTGCACGGAAAAATCTGATTCAATAAATTATCTTGGAATGCTTAGCTTGGATTTGGAATTGGCCCAATTGGGTACAGTGGCTTTGTATATTTTGGATTCTGAGAAAATCACATCATATTGTGTAATTAAGCTGAATCCTTTATTTATTTGCAGCTTATACTGTTAACATGGAGTTACTTCATGGTAGTGTTTAAGAACCCTGGTTCTGTGCCTGAAAATTGCCTGAATGCTTTTAAGTTTTAACCACCAGGGTATATTTACAGCTGCTTACTCATTAGATGCATACAACAGATGTATTCCTTACAGGATACAATTTGTTTCATTTCAATGTCATAGAATTTCAATATTTAATTAATTCCTGCTTTTGATTACCAAAATATGCTAGGTTAATTCCAATATGCAGAGGTTAATATCACTAAAATTGTACTATAACTTTAAAATGATTTGTCCTGGTCATCAGGATTTGTACATAGCAAAAATCCTGGAAATGCATTGTTCTTCTAAGGTAATGTATGCTGGCTTGAAATCTCGACCTCACGAATTCAGGACTCCTGAAAGTGGATGCCATTTGACTAGAAGGTAATCTAGCATTGAAAATGAACTCAGGGTCTACAAATGAGATGCTAATGTAGGACCAATATGGTTCGTATGAATCTTTTATATTAATCAGTTAATGGAAGTAACTACTTGATTGGTAATAAAATTTGTCAGAGTAGAATATTTGGGTTTTGTTAACTCTTTTCTATCATGTTGGAGAACAAGATGCTTTAGGTTCATAATTGTTATTTCCTTTGTAATATGTGCGTTCTACTTCAGAAATTCGATTATTTTTTAATTAGTTAGTCAAAACATGCATAGATTACCTGGTGAACCCTCCCTCAACCACCCCTCGGGCGTGGGTTACAGGCAGTGTGCTTTGATGAATAAGGTTTTCTTAGAAGGAGAGCTATGCAAAGAAGACCAGCACCACAAACAAACTCCAAAACAAAAACAGACCCTCTTTTAGTTATACAATTTTTTTGGTGAAATCACAGCCAAAGATTAAGTGGTGTACTATGTTCAATTGCTGTTCTGCAGAGCATGCATTTAACATAACCTGTGTAGCCCCATTCAACTTGTCTCTCCTTTGTGGAAAGCCTATTTCTTATTGCTAACTAAGCAACATAAATATACCTTTGATTGAAGTTTTACTATTGTTCTTGAGAGTCCAACTTTTAGAAACATGTTTCTGTTTCTGAATTGTTCTTGATAGTTCAACTCACATAATTTGGGTGCAATCTTATGCATAATAAGTTTAAATTGTTTCACAGGTGCTCTTGACAAACCAAATTTCAGTTTTTTTTTTCATTGATGATTCTTTTGTTACACCTGTCCATGGTTTGTTGGGCTTGCTCAGCCTCTGGTGGGCTTATCTTGTATTTCAGCAAGCCACTTTTCTTTTCATGGCTTGCTTGCAAGCTGAAACATGATACACTCAATCTCTGCACTTCCCTGCTCTGTCTCTGAGTTTGTAGCTTGGAATAAATTATAAAACGTGATGTTACTACGTCAAGGGTTGGTGACCACCTAAATAATCTGACATTATGATATGATGTGACTGACCTATATCATTCCATTTGACAAAAAATATGTTCTTTCACTGATCAGCATTTGGTGGTTGTAGCTAATGCTATGGTTGGACCACGATCGTGGGTAGGAGGACTCTTTAATCGCTCAGGCAACAAGCGTAATGAGAAGTTTCTTGACTACCCTCGGAATCCTCTTCAGGTAGATGGGAGTGTTAATGAAGTTGTTTTCTGCATTTTGTGATTAAACAACCTTTTCTTTTGATCTTGTGTTTATTAACAGTGGCAGATCCATCTGTTCCATCTCTCTCTCTCTCTGTGTACATGATATGAAATTGCCTATAGATTGCAGAATTTCTAGCATGATTTCTGCATCCTCTGCACTTTTGACTTTTTAAAATTCTTTTTGGTGTTTTGTCATGACGACTTTAGTATGAAAAATCACACTGAAAGAATTAATGGAATGTGTTTTGTGTTCATTAAAATATCACTCTCAGACTTGTTGAGGATGGTCATTGCCATGATGTGAGCTGATATANTGTTGAGGATGGTCATTGCCATGATGTGAGTTGATATAACTTTAGTTGGTATTTTTAGCTTCACTAAACTACAGTATGTATTTGAACTTCTTACTAGGAACAAAGACTTCAGAGGTTCCAAGAACGATTACAAGTACCATTTGACGAGACTCGCCCTGATCATCAAGTATCTCTCTTCATGCTGTGGCTATTTCATTTTCTTCTTAATACTTTCTCCTAATTTTATCTTGTTAATGGGTTCAATGAACACGCAATACAAATAACTCCGATGAGACTTTACTATTTGTTTTAGCCTTTTAGGTATTATCTTCCTTTCTGGTCCATGAACAAGAAACTTTTCCTGCATAGGCAAAACTATCTCTCTCTCTCTCTCATCTTCATTTACTGTTTCTAGAATTAGGCTTACAAATCCATTATGCACATAGATTTTCATCTCAAGGACATACAATCTGCAACTCAATTCCTCATTTTTCCTTTTTAAATTTTTGTAGCTGTTTCTGGAGTGACTTTAGCTATGATTACTTCTTGTATGTTATTTGGTTGTATATGTGTATTTCATTCAATTCAAGATTTGTTGCTTTTTGTTTATTTCAAATACAGAATTTTAGTTTGTGTTTCAAATGACCAGATGGAGCTTCAATTCCAGGACAGAAAAAATCAGCGTTTTTTTTTTTGAAATATTTTTTTTTTTAAAAAAAAACTATCAGCGTCGACTTGAAGTCGACGCTGATAGTAATATATTTTTTTTATTTTTTAAGACTATCAGCGTCGACATCTTGTCGACGCTGATAGTAATATATTTTTATTTTTTAATAACATCAGCGTCCACAATGTGTTGACGCTAATAGTTCAACTATCAGCGTCCACAACGTGTCGACGCTATAGTTCAACTATCAGCGTCCACATATAGTCGACGCTAATAATTGACCATTAGCGTCGACTTTCGGTTCTGTCCATTCGAGTATCAGCGATAACACATAAGGCTTTTAGCGTCGACAAAGTCGACGCTGAAAGTCGACTATTAGCGTCCGCTGATAGTGTCGACGCTGATGATACCATTAGAGTCGGACTTCTAGCGTCGACCATATTAGCGTCCAACTGTCGACGCAAATACTATTAGCGTCCAGTTTTTGAGTATCAGCGTCGACAAAATGTCGACGCTGATGAGTCTTTTTCTTGTAGTGACTTTAGCAATCATGTCATCATCAAGAAGAATATTGTTTGGCTTTAAATCACAATGAATAACTGGTGTTTCACAATGATCATGAAGATAATGTAGCGCAGAAGCTACATCAGTCGTAATATTTAATCTTTGAAGGTGGTTCAAATGTTGAGGTGGACTTTCATTTTCTCCATCTTGGTGCAGCCACTTGTCTAAGTTTCCATTTGCCATATATTCATAAACTAGAGCCTTGAATTCATCGCCATTATAGTCCACACTGGAGCAACAAGTTAAGATCTTAATAGGATTTTGATGTCGTATATTTCTTAAGGCATTGCATTCTGCCATGAAGCTCCTTTACCTTAAAGGTTCAAAACTTTCACAACAATCATCATTTTTTCTTGATCAAGTATTCCTTTATATATGGAGCCAAAACTACGAGATCCAATTAAATTGGTAGGAGAAAATCTATATGTCGTTTCATAAAACTCCTTGTGTGAAACATTTGAAATTTGGTTGGTCTTGGGGAGTGTATAAGATGATTTTTTTTTATTTTTTTTTTTATAATTTTCTCCTCCTATAAAGGACAAGAAAGGATAAAAATAGAATGAAACTTAAAACCCCACTAACAATTATGGCAGTTAATTTGAATACATGGGATTTTCCTTGCTTCATAACTTTGACATCGCATGCTTGCAATTGCAGTTTTGGGATACCTCCACAAAGCTTTTTATTTCCCATCACTAATATTGCATTTGCATTTCGAAAGACTCCTTGAGTTGGTATTGCACCCACCAAATTATTAAAATAAAGATTCAAATATAGTATAACGGAAAGTTGCTGTATATCTGTAGGAATTAATCCTGACAAATTGTTTCGTGAAAGATCTGCATACTGAAGGTTTTTCAAGGAAGCCAAAGATGGAGGTATGTTTCCCTGAAATGAGTTACCCTACAAGTAAAGGTTCATCAAAAAACTCGAGCAATCTCCAATGGTTCGGGGGATCTCACTAGAAAAGTTGTTTTTCGAGACATCCAATAGATAAATATTCTTTAAATTTTCTACTTCCACGGGTAGGGTGTCAGACAATGAGTTTTGTGATATGTTGAGTTGTAGCTAAGATTATTTTCTGCAATGTCTAAGAGCTGCAAACATTTGCAGTTTCCAAAACTTGATGGAATGCTTCCTCCCAATTTATTATGTGATAAGCAAAGTTCGACCAATTGAGTGAGGTTGCCTAGAGAGGATGGTATGTATCCTCACAATCTGTTTCCATGCAAATATAATCCTTGCAGCTTTAGAGACTTGCCAAAATAATTGGGAATGGTGCCTATGAAGAGGCATTTTGGCATGCGTCGACAAATTTCCTATAGAATTAGGTAAACTGCCTCCAAAATTGTTGAGAGAAAAACTTAGTCGTTCTAGTTTGGTGCAGTTTTTCAAAGATGTCAAGAAATCCAAGTCCTTGGCTGAATTACTTCCAAGGTTATTTCCACCGACACTGAAAACATAGAGATTTCGCAAGTTGCCTAGATCAGTTGGAACTTGTCCGACGAAATTGTTTTCGTTGAGATCAAGAGTTTGAAGATGGGAATCATTGGATAGTGAAACTGGGATTGGACCAGAGAATTCGTTAGCATTGATGTTCAAAATTCGGAGATTGGAGAGGGCGAGGCCTATGTTGGCTGGAAGAGTGCCTGTAAGTCTGTTAAGTGCGGTTTGGAGGGAGATCAAGGTGGATATATTGTAAAGAGAGTATGGGAACATACCAGACAATTGATTGCTCAGTACGTACGTGGAATTGAGATAACCTCTGCAAACAGCCTATTTCATCTGGAATATTTCCCACGAAATGATTGAGCGAAAAGTCAAGTAGTGGGAGTGAAGAAACATTTCCCAGAGAAGGTGGGATGCCTCCCGTCAAATGATTTGTGGAAAATCAAGCCACACAAGCCTCTTTAAAGAGCTGAGTTCAACATGAATATTCCCAGTAAGATTATTCCTTTCGAAGTCCAAGAATCTGAGTTGAGGACAGTTGGTAAAGTTGCTTGGAATTTCCCCCGTTAATAAGTTAATGCTAAGAGTGAGATTTTGCAGCCGGAAGAGATGAGTGACTTGTTGTGGGATTTCGCCATGTAAGAAGTTGCCTGAGAGGTTGACGAACCTAAGAAAGCTGAGGTTGCCGATGTAAGGTGATATGGATCCACCTAACGTATAGCCCGGTAGGTCCAAGGCCGTAACTCTTTGATGCTTTCGGCCGCATGTAATTCCCTGCCATTTGCAAAAGTGGATAGAATCATTCCAAGAGGTGAAGATGTTAAATGGGTCATTGGGTATCATTTCTTTGAATTTGAGTAGAGCCACACGATGTGTCTCGTTGGTTGGAGTGGCAGGTTGAAAGCATAGGAGGGTTATAGAAAAGAGAAGAAGGTATGTAGTGTTAACCAAGGTATCTCTACCGTGAATCATGCAGCAACGGTAATGACAGCCAAGGCACTAAATGGTGGAGTAGATGCCGTGAATCATGATGATAATCATGAAGAAGCGGCAATGACAGCCAAGGAAATAAATTATAGAAAAGGAAAGTTTGGCTAAACTTGTCAAAGAAATATCTGGCAGCATATAGAAAAAGGAAAACAAGTAGAAAAGGAAGTTAGACAGCAAAGGAAACGTGATTTTATATTCTGTATTCGTTATTCTTTCTTTTGCATTTAATTAATGTACACCTGCTGTATATATTGGTGAATCCACCTCTTTGTAATTATTCAAGAAATCTTTTCTTGTAATACAAGATTTTACATGGTATCAGAGCCTTTTGGCTAACACCTCTCAATTTATTTTGATCCTCATGGCAACCTCTATTTCCGCAGCTTCTTCTACCTTTGTTTTTCCCAATATCGCTTCTCTAGTTTATGTCAAACTTTCTGGTCCTAATTATATTAGTTGGATCACTCAATTTCTTCCTGCACTTCGTAGCCATGATCTTCTGAGTATTGTTGATGGCTCAGAAATTTGTCCTTCTAAATTTATTCTTGATACAGAAGGCAAACCTACCTCTGATATAAATCCAGAGTATCTTCTATGGCAGAAGAAAGATCAGTTTATTTTGGCCTGGTTAAATGCCACATTAACTGAAAAAGTTTTGTCCTCCGTGTATGGGAAAAATACCTCTCATCAAGTGTGGAATTTTCTAGCGAATCGTTTTGCTCCACACTCACTATCTCACATCTCTCATTTAAAACGTCAACTTCAAACCCTTCAACAAGGTTCCAAAAATTGCTCGGATTACCTTCTTACAGCAAAGAATTTAGCTAATCAATTAGCTGCTTCGGGCAAGACTGTCGACGATGAAGATTTAATTTCATATGTTGTGGGTGGTCTTAATTCCTCATACCACTCGTTCATCACAACATTTAGCTTGGCCACAAGAGATTCCACCATTTCATTTGATGACTTCCAGATGGAATTACTGAACCATGAGCTTTTACTTGATGCTCACACTCAAAAGGTGCAACCCGTGACTGGTCAGATTGCCTTTTTTTCTCAGAAGCAAAAGTACTACAAGAAACCAAAGGGCCCACAACACCCACAGTCTCGTCAGCCAGCCCAGGCGAGCCTTGTTCGTGCTGCACAGGGTTTCTCTGTTACTCCACCTCAGCGTGGTCTTCGTGGTAAAAATTCTGTACATGCTCCTCCATTTGCTGCCCCTAACAAATTTCCTTGTCAGATTTGTGGAAAGTCCAATCACCAAGCATTGGATTGCTATCACCGTATGAATTTCTCTTATCAAAGGAGGCGCCTACCATCACAATTGGCTGCCATGGCAGCCCCTACACACCTTGTGCCAGACATAGAACAGCCATGGTACCTGGATAGTGGTGCTAACAATCACGTGACTCCTGAACTTGCCAATCTATCCCTGCAGCAACCGTATCATGGCCAAGAGAGCGTGACAGTGGGTAACGGAGGAGGATTGTCTATTTCCAATACTGGTTCTTCCTTGATTATTACTCCTAAAACTCGTTTGCGTATGCACAATATTTTACATTGTCCAGATGCTTCCTCTAATTTATTGTCCATTCAAAAATTTTGTCATGATAACAATTGTTATTTCATTCTCACCTCTTCCTATTTTGTTATAAAGGACATGCAGACTCATCAAATTCTTCTGCAAGGGCCGAGTGAAGCAGGGTTATATCCCATCTACTTGAAGCAGTTTCATGCCAATAAAAATTCCCTTCAAGGTGGTTCTGCTCGGTCATTCACTGCAATGATTGGCATTACTACTCCTCTTCGTGTGTGGCATTCTCGCCTTGGCCATCCATCATATTTAATAATCAAGAAGTTGCTTCAAAATTCTCTGTTGTCTGTCTCAGGTCCTACCCAATCTTCTCACATTTGTGAATCTTGTCAAGTAGCAAAGTGCAGAAAACTTCCTTTTCCTACGTCTACTAGAGTCTCCACAACCCCACTTGAATTGATTCACTCTGATGTGTGGTCTTCTCCTGTTGTGTCAGTGGGTGGTTGTAGGTATTACGTAGTATTTATTGATGATTATTCTCGGTTTACTTGGATGTTTCCGTTGCAAAATAAGTCTGATGTCTTCTTGTGTTTCATTAAATTCAAAAATCTAGTTGAAAATTTGCTCTCTTGCAAAATAAAACAACTACAATCCGATAATGGAGGTGAATATATCTCCAACAATTTTAAGAATTTTCTTGAAACACATGGTATATTACATCGATTATCTTGCCCTCACACATCTGAGCAAAACGGTATTGCTGAACGAAAGCACCGGCATATCACAGAAACTGGATTAGCTCTCTTAGCTCAATCCAAACTTTCTACCACTTACTGGGTTGATGCATTTTTAACAGCTGTTTATTTAATAAACAGAATGCCAACACCAGTGCTTCAATTTCGGTCTCCTTATTTTACTCTTTTTCAACATCAACCAGATTATTCTATCCTTAGATCATTTGGGTGTGCATGCTTTCCACTTCTTAGACCTTACAATTCTCACAAGCTTGCTTTTCGTAGTAAGAAGTGTATTTTTCTGGGCTATAGCAACAATCATAAAGGTTATAGGTGTTTGGATCCCCATACAAACCGTGTTTATCTTTCCAGGCATGTGGTTTTTGACGAAACACTATTTCCAGCTGGGGATATATCTGCTGCCACTCCCCAATCAGAAGAACCATGCACTGGGTCTGCATTTCCTTCCCTGACAGGTAACGTTCCTCCTTTACATTTTAATTTACCTTTATCTCTTGCACCTAATGAGACTTCTCATGATCACACGTTGCCTCCTAGTTCTACTTGTCACCCTGCTATTGTTTCCCCTATTGAAAGTCATGCAGACACTACCAATTCATCTCCCACTACACCTTCAGAAAGTCATGGTCCCACCTTACCTACACCTACAGAAGTCATAGTCCCACCTTATCACTTACACCCATTGAAAGTCAGGGTCCCACATCATCTCTTTCACCCACTGAAAGTGAATGTCCAAGTCCACTATTACCACCTATCTCCACCTCTATTGAGCCACGTGGTGCAACAAATGTTTTGTCTCCTTCTCTTACTTTTGAAGTTGAACCTGTGCCTTCCCCTGCCAGCCGTAATTGTGTTCCCCCACCGCCTCGTGTTGTCACTCGTTCCCAAACCAATTCTCTTAAGCCCAAACAATTTCCCAATTTCCAACTTTATTACTCCACCAAACATCCTCTCCAAGCTTTATCTTCCATTGTGCTTCCATTCGAACCACGGACATATAATCAGGCTGTAGGGAACCATAATTGGAAACAGGCGATGCAATCTGAGTTTGATGCTTTACTTGCAAATAAGACTTGGTCTTTATGCCCACGTCCTGTTCATAAACGGGTTGTTCGCAACAAATGGGTCTTCAAACTCAAACAAAAATCGGATGGAACTATTGACCGCTACAAAGCACGGTTAGTAGCAAAGGGATTTGATCAAGAAGCTGGTATTGATTTTACTGAGACTTTTAGTCCAGTTATCAAACCAGCCACCATTCGGTTAGTTCTTGCCTTGGCCATTCATTATGATTGGTGTCTTCGCCAATTAGATGTTTCTAATGCTTTTCTCCATGGGCATTTAGAAGAAGAGGTTTTTATGGAACAACCTAAAGGTTTTGAAGACTCTACTCATCCGGAGTATGTGTGTAAATTACACAAATCACTTTATGGCTTAAAGCAAGCTCCACGAGCTTGGTTCCTTCGTCTTTCTCAAGCCTTTTTAGAACTTGGTTTTTCAAGCTCTAGTGTGGATACTTCTCTGTTTTATTTTCATCGACTATCTATATGCATTTTTGTTTTGGTGTTTGTAGATGACATTATTGTCACAAGTAACTCTCCTAAAGCAGTTGATGGCCTTATTACAAATCTCCAACGTGAATTTGCTATGAAGGATTTAGGTCCTCTTTCCTTCTTTCTCGGAATTCAAGCATCACGTGCCAAGCATGGACTTCATCTCCACCAAGGGAAATATATCACAGAACTACTTCATAGAGTCAAGATGGCCGGTGCCAAGCCTGCCTCTACACCTTGTGTAACAGGTAGCAAAATGTCTAGAAATGATGGTGAAAGTCTCCCTGATCCTTCTGAGTACCGGCACATGGTTGGGGCTTTGCAATACTGTACATTGACCCATCCCGACATATCTTATAGTGTAAATCAGCTATGTCAGTTTTTACATTCCCCTACGTCCACCCATCTCACTGCTGCAAAACGTGTTTTTACGTTATCTCAAGGGAACATTGGACTATGGTTTGTATTACACAAAAGGTACTCTGCAACTTAATGGCTACTGTGATTCTGATTGGGCAGGGAGCCCTGATGATAGAAAGTCTACCATTGGCTATGGTATTTATTTGGGACCTTGCTTAATTTCTTGGGCTGCCAAGAAACAACCTGTTGTTGCAAGATCGAGCACTGAAGCTGAATATCGATCTATGGCACTCACTGTGACTGAAATGTATTGGTTAAGGATGCTATTGAAGGAACTCCATATTCCTCTTCTTTCAGCTCCTTGCTTATGGGTAGATAATATTGGTGCCTTAGCTCTCTCTTCTAATCCTGTGTATCATGCCAGGACCAAGCACATTGAAGTGGATTATCACTTTATTCGAGAGAAAATTTTCAATAAAGATATAGTTGCTCGCTACATCTCCACTCACGAACAGCCCTCTGACATTTTTACAAAGGGCCTCTCCTCTGCCCGTTTCAGCTCTTTGCGTGTCAAGCTTATGGTTCATCCCCTTCCCATAAGCTTGAGGGGGGATGTTAACCAAGGTATCTCTACCGTGAATCATGCAGCAACGGTAATGACAGCTAAGGCACTAAATGGTGGAGTAGATGCCGTGAATCATGATGATAATCATGAAGAAGCGGCAATGACAGCCAAGGAAATAAATTATAGAAAAGGAAAGTTTGGCTAAACTTGTCAAAGAAATATCTGGCAGCATATAGAAAAAGGAAAACAAGTAGAAAAGGAAGTTAGACAGCAAAGGAAACGTGATTTTATATTCTGTATTCGTTATTCTTTCTTTTGCATTTAATTAATGTACACCTGCTGTATATATTGGTGAATCCACCTCTGTGTAATTATTCAAGAAATCTTTTCTTGTAATACAAGATTTTACATGTAGTGCGTAGCGCAGGTAATAAGTTGCGGGTATGAAGCTTCATTGGAATGGAGAGAAGGGAAGCAGAGTATTAGTGAGATTTTGTGAGAGGTAGAGCAAAATTACGTACAGGGTATTATGTGTTAGAGTATATTTGAAGGACCCAAAAGTTAGGGATTTGATGAAGATTAGATTAGCTTAATTTAAGGGATTTGATTATGATTTGATCACCCTAAATTAGAGAATTTGATTAAGATTACATTTATGTATAAGCTCTATACATAAGAGCTTAATGTGGATAATGTAGCCTATACATAAGCTCTATACATTTAAGATTACATTTGTAAACAATTTATTCAATAAGAGCTTAATGTAGCCTTTTGAGTTTTATTTGTGGATATAGGTCGTTAACCGAACCACGTAAAAATCTCTTTGTCCCTATTTTATTATTTATGCAATTTATTTCTTTTTCTATTTCATTATGAATTTCTACATGGTATCAAAGCTTTTCGATTAACGCCAAAGTGGTCCTATGATTTTTTTATTTTTTTTTTATTTTCTTCTATTTTGTTTTCTTGTTCTTTAGGGTTAGTATTTTTGCAGATCTCTCTGCATAGATCTTGCACTATATATGGCTAGATTAAAAAAAAAATCAAAAATCAAAAATCAACTGTGGTTCCGGCAACTTTTGCCGCCTCCGATGACCAATTCCACCTGGCCTTCACTGGCAATCCAATAGCAAATCACCGTCACACTTCCTCCTGTCACAGACAACTTCGGGTTCCGCCACTCACAACCTTATTTGATCTCTCTTCCGCCGTCCTTGCCTCAAATCTGGTGCCCAGCGTCGCCTTCCATCACGAGTGGCAGTCCACCGTCCAAAAAGCGCTGCTCAACTGCGTCGTTCACCGCCGATCTTTGCCGCCTACCAGCCACAAATCCACGAAGTGCAGCAGCGCAACCACCTTAGCCATCCTCTCCAGTGTCAACTTCTCCATCGTTTTCGTCTCCCTCAGATTTCATCTCAGATTCGGTGCCTTCTCCATGATCAGAGACGGATCTAGAAAATTGAATGGGGAGGGACCAAATGGTTATTTTAATTTTGTAGGCATAGCCAAATGCCTTTAGATAATTTTTTTTTTTTTTGGAGGATTTGGGGGTAGGCCAGGGCCATCCCTGGTCCCCCCCCCAAACCCGTCCCTGTCCACGGTTGTCAAGGCCCAGCACCGACGTAGCAACGTTTCCCTCCACCTCCGACTTCAAACGGCGTGTTTTACGGTGTCCTATGAGGCTTGGAGGTATGCTGTACGTGGTAGGAGGCCAAGAGCAGCATGTGCTGGAAATTTGGGTAAGAAATTGAAGAAGGAGTATGTTTGACTACAAGTGTGAGTTATCCTCACTTAAGTGCAAAGTTATTCCTATTCTAGTTTAGGAATATGATATTCTTGTTTAGCTGTTATATTAGGAGTTGTTTGGTTACGGGAATAAGGTTATTCTTATCCCAACTTATCTAATATGAGAATATAGTCCTTTTTTTAAAAAAAGAAAAAATAAAAAGGCCCAAGTTGCCCATTTTTCTTTCATATTTGGTCATTGGCCCATTATTTGTAATTTGGCATTTGTGGTATTGCCTATGCCAATTTTTGCCTTTGTGGTATTGTTTAAAACTCATACCGACCTTTATGGTATTATTTCAAACCCAGGCTCATTTTAGCCCATTGTTGACTTTCATATTTGGTCATTGGCCCATTATTTGTATTTTGACATTTGTGGCTTTGCCCATGCCCATTCCGGCCAAAAGTTGCCGATGTTCAAAATCCGCCGATGATCTCAGCCATGCAAACTCAAGGTTTCACAAGTTTCCACCTTGAGTTTGAGGGAGAATGTTAAAGTATATTTGAATGACCCTAAAGTTAGGGATTTCATAAAGATTAGATTAGCCTAATTTAGAAGATTTGATTATGATTTAATCACCCTAAATTAGGAAATTTGATTAAGATTACATTTATGTATAAACTCTATAAATAGAGCATTATATATTGTAAACAATTTATTCAATAAGAGCTTAATGTAGCGTTTTGGGTTTTATCTATAAATATAAGTCATTAATCGAATAAAAATCTCTTTGTTCATATTTTATTATTTCCGCAATTTTTTATTTTATTTTTTCTATTTCATTATGAATTTCTACATTATGCATGTATATATGCTCTTTGTAGGGGTCAGATAGGGTGTGAACTGTGAAGTTGCACCGGCGGTGCTCCCTGGGCCCGCCAATTTAACGCTGACTGAGTCTTTGGGCAACAAAGTCTATGGCCCGTCGAACCAAATGTCTGGTTGTTGTTTTCCAAAGAAAAGTCTTACAAGTGAATTAATGTCAGAGTAGTGAGGTTAATGTCAGAGGGCAGGTGGCCGTGGACCGATCCGAATAAATGCAATAAAAGGCACCAACTGCACCGATCGCGATGCCGGTCCCAATTTCACATATACATTATTATGCCTACCACCCACCAAAGACCTTTTTCATATACGAAAATAATTAGTGCCCAATGTTTTGTTGATATTTTCTTACAAAATTTATATGAATTTTACATAAATTAATGATAAATTTTATAAATTTAATGATTAGTTTAATAAATTTTTAAAAGAATATAAAAAAAAATACGAACAAATTATTAACACCGCACGTGACTATGATGACCACAAAGACCACAGAGTAATTTTAAATACTCAACTTTTATAAGGAATGCCATGTGCACTTACTCTTATTTCTTTACACAATTTTTTCACACTCATACAACTAGCATTAAACTGAAATCCAATAAAAATTCATCTCCTGTCAAAATATTACACTTACTCTCCAATATTAAATAAAAAAAATAAAAAATAAAAGAAAGGTTCGAAAATATATAATAGCTCCTAATGACATTATTCTCATATATCTTGGTCCATTATCATATGCTTAAATACAAGTTCTTAAGAAAATATATTGTCTCATTCTCATACATGTTGATCAAAAGTCGGTTTGATTTATTCCAACAAAATACGTACATACTCGCACAAACAGCCAAGTCAATGCTCGACAAGGGTATTGCAGAGGAGACTTTTTCTGCAATCTGTACATTTCTTTACAAAACTCCATATTCCTACAAAAGTAGAAGTTGAATATATTTGTCATGTTGGAAAATATACAAGAAACAAATTAAACAAATTTTTCTCTAAAAGCATTAGGAAAAAAATTTGAATTCACTTATAAGGTTAGCTGTGGACTTAAATAAGGTGGAAATCCTTAAGTAATAAGATCACTGAAAAGTGGTGGCAGGTCATATACCTATTATTTGGAAACTTTAAGATTTGAAATTTAAGGCCAAAATAAAATATACTTAAGATAGACTTTAGTCACTCTACAGATTGTTTATCATTGGTGGAACTTCTAAATCAAATTTGTAGTACCTTACCTCTCATGCTCCTTATCCATGGCTTCCAACCACTAGAAAAGCATTTTTGATCCGATGAAGTTCCCTGGTGACATCTTCTATATTCATTCTTTCTTTTGGTGATTCTAATGAACAAGTAATGCCGATCTTGAAAATTGAAAGTAGGCACTTTCGCACATTAGAATTCATCTTGCTTAGATTCTGAATAAGGACTCTTTCGTCTACTGCCTCAATATCATTGTAATCATTATAGTTGTAGTCATCTTCTTCCATTGCCATTGCTAATTCATTTACTTCTCTTTTGAGAAGATTTGGGTCTACAATTTGTACAAGTTTTTCTGGCAATGCCATATTAAGATAGTTATGAAGGTTAAAACCATCTTTAAACATTGTGTCAGTAGGTCTTTTTCTCGTGAACATCTCCAACACAAATATTTCATAGCTATAGACATCTCCTTGTGTTGATGCCTCACCACCCATTCCGTACTCTGCAATTCATATATTTCATATGGACGTGCAATTAATAAGCATGATAATGATTTATAATAGTTGTTTAGTACGTAATTTAAAAGATATGGGATTTAATATCTAAAAAGTGCATATTTTATTTAGTCTTAAAAAAATTATATAAAAAATAGTCTATATTTTAAAATTAGAACTTGTGAAAGATTTTGGAAAATTGGATAATAAATCAGATCAACTAATCATTATCTTTCATTAGTTTTCCCTTATTTGTTGGACAAGTTATGGAGTACGTTAACTTAATAATTTAAATAATTAAATTTACAATTTCTTATCACCTTAAATTTTGGGGATAAGTGGAGATTTAACATACTATCAGAGTAAAGTCTTTTTTTTTGTTTGAAAGGCAGAGTAAAGTTTTAAGTTATATATATGTAATGTATCCCCTCATTCAATTAAAATAGCTTACATATTGTTTGTTCCCAAGCTTGGGAGGATATTGTCATAATTAAAAATTTGGGAGAGACATTGTCAATTAGGTGGTAATTGATGAGGGTAAATTAAAATAATATCAAAGCAAAGTTTTATGTCTAAACCTTGTACCCATAATTTATCCCATACTTCAATTAAAATAATTTACGTATTGTCTACCCCAACGCAGCTATGCCATGTCTTTTATTATACATGCACGCCCTATTAACCTCTATCAAAGCCTAAATACTATATGTGACCAATATTTTCAAGCAATGTATACAGAAGACCAGTTTTATTTTGAAAAAAGTTATTCTCACCATTTTCATAGCAGGGTTTACATGTTCTGCTTCTTGTTAGGTGTTAGCCGACATATAATTATCAATTTGATATATGACATGTTATCAGAATAAGTAGGGAGAGCCTTAAGGAAATAATATCGACAAGGCTAAAACGAATTTTTAGAGCATAGTAAAAAGACGGTTATTAATACTTTTTAACTTTAACAAAATCATGATTTAAATGATTTAAGATTGAAGTAGTTATGTACCTGGAGCAGCGTAGCCAATAGTACCCTTTATTCCAACTGTGCTAGTTTGATTTTGAGAATCATCATTTGTTGTAGAGAGGATCCTTGCCAAACCAAAATCACTTACTTTAGCAATCATGTCATCATCAAGAAGAACATTGCTTGGCTTCAAATCACAATGAATGATTGGTGTTTCACAATGATCATGAAGATAATGTAGTGAAGAAGCTACATCAATCACAATATTTAGTCTTTGAAGGGGGTTCAAATATCTTGGTGGACTTTCATTGTCTCTATCATGGTGCAGCCACTTGTCTAAGTTTCCATTTGCCATGAATTCGTAAATTAGTGCTTTGAATTCATTGCCATTATAGTCCACACTTGAGCAACAAGTTAAGATC
Organism: Carpinus fangiana; assembly: GCA_006937295.1. Lineage (NCBI taxonomy): Eukaryota > Viridiplantae > Streptophyta > Magnoliopsida > Fagales > Betulaceae > Carpinus > Carpinus fangiana. The sequence continues at coordinate 15,490,251 of CM017321.1, read as the reverse complement.
TCCACAAGATTCCGATGCCGTATATTTCTTAATGCATTGCATTCCGCCATGAAAGTCTTCGAAGCTCCTTTTTGTTGAAGGTTCAATACTTTCACAACAACCATACTTTTTTCCTGAGCAAGAATTCCTTTATATACGGAGCCAAAACTTCCAGATCCAATTAAATTGATAGGAGAAAATCCGTCAGTAGTTTGATAGAGCACCTTGTATGAAACATTTGAAAGAAAGTTGGTTTTGGGGAGTGTAGAAGATGATTCTTTTTTTGATTTTCTCCTCCTATAAAAGATAACAAATGATGAAAATAGAATAAAACATAAAACCCCACTAACAATTATGGCAGTTAATTTGAATACACAGGATTTTCCTTGCTTCATAACTTTGACTTCGCATGTTTGTAGTTGCAATTCTGCGATACCTCCACAAAGCTTTTTATTTCCTATCATTGATATTGCACTTGCATTTCGGAAGACTCCTTCAGTTGATACTTCACCCACCAAATTATTAAAAGAAAGATTTAAATATAGTAGAACAGAAACTTTCTGTAAATCTGTAGGAATTAAACCTGACAAATTGTTTCGTGAAAAATCTGCATACTGAAGGTCTTTCAAGGAAGCCAAAGATGGAGGTATGTTTCCTTGAAATGAATTACCCTGCAAGTAAAGGTTCTTCAAACTCAAGCAATCTCCAATGCTTCTAGGAATCTCACCAAACAAATTATTTTCAGAGGCATCCAAATAATAAATATTTTTCAAATTGCCTACTTCCATAGGTAGGATGCCCGTTAGTGAGTTTTGTGACAAGTAGAGTCCTAGTAATTGGGAAGAAAGACTTGTTTTGGGTATGGCTCCGCTAAGATTATTTTTTGAAATATCTAAAATCTGCAAACTTCTGCAGTTTCCAAAACTTGATGGAATGCTTCCTTCCAATTTGTTCTGTGATAAGGAAAGTTCGACCAATTGAGTGAGGTTGCCTAGAGAAGATGGTATGCATCCAGACAATCTATTTCCGTAAAAATACAATCCTTGCAGCTTTTGTAACTTCCCAAGGTAAGAGGGAATGGTGCCTGTTAACAGATTTTTCCACATGTTGAGAAGACTTAAGTTGATGAGATTCTCTAATGCTGTAGGAATAATTCCAGATATTTGATTGTCTTGAAGATATAAAGCACTGAGTTGCTTAGACAAATTTCCTATAGAATCAGGTAAACTGCCTCCAAAATTGTTATAAGAAACATCTAGCTTTTCCAGTTTGGTGCAGTTTTGCAAAGATGTTAAGAAATCAAAGTCATTGGCTGAATTACCCCCAAGAGAATTTCTAGCAACAGCTATCCACTGAACATTTAGCAGGTTTCCTAGATCAGTTGGAACTTGTCCCATGAAATTGTTATAGGAGAGATCAACTATTTCAAGCCGAGAAACATTGGATAGTGAAACTGGGATTGGACCAGAGAATTAGTTCTTATAGATGTTCAAAATTTGGAGATTAGAGAGAGTGAGGCCTATATTGGCTGGAAGAGTGCCATTAAATTGGTTACCTCCGACTTGCAAGAACCTCAGAGTTGATATATTGTAAAGGGAAGAAGGGAACGTACCAAACAAATTGTTGTCCACAACTGCGAAGTAAACTAACCTTTTCAAACGACCTATTTCATCCGGAATATTTCCCACGAAATTATTAAATGCAAGCCCGAGTACTTCGAGTGTGGAAATATTTCCCAAAGAAGGGATGCCTCCTGTCAAATTATTTTGATTAATCTGGAGTCTTACAAGCTTCAACATAGAGCCCAGCTCAATCGGAATATTCCCAGTAAGTTTATTCTTTGAAAGTTGCATGAATCTGAGTTCAGGACAGTTGGTGAAGTTGCTTGGGATTTCCCCTGTCAACGAGTTACTGGTAAGATCGAGACGTTGCAGACGGAAGAGATGAATGACTTCTTGTGGAATTTTGCCGTGTAAGAAGTTGTCTGAGAGGTTGAACACCATAAGAAAGCTGAGGTTGCCAATATAAGGTGATATGGATCCACTTAAGGAATTACCATGTAGGTCCAAGGCTGTAACTCTTTGATGCTTGCGGCCACATGTAACTCCCTGCCAGTTGCACAAGTGGGTAGAGCCATTCCAAGAGGCGAAGATGTTAAACGGGTCATTGGTTATCATTTCTTTGAATTTGAACAAATAAAAACGATCAGTCTCGTTTGTTGGAGCCGCAGCTGCAAGAGTGGTAGGTTGGAAACAAAGTAGGCTTATAGAAAAGAGAAGAATGACTCCAAGGTATGCAGTGCATAAAGCACGGAAGTTGCCGCTATGAAGCTTCATTGGAATGGGTGGAGAAGGGAAGCAGAGTATTTGTGAAATATTGTGCGAGGTAGAGCAAGATACAGAGTATGAGGGTGTGAACTGTGAAGTTAGAATTTTTAAAACACAAATTCTGGAGTCCTTGACACACACTGGCGGCGGAGCCCCCTGGCTGAGAAAGTCTTTGGCGGCCGAACCCCGAAAGTCTCTTCCCATCTAACATAAATAGACCTCCAGCTTTGGTTTTTTTGAAATGTCTTGTTGTTTTGGGAAGAAAAAGTCTTATAAGGTGAACAAGTGATGTCTTATCAATGCCCATAATATATATATATATACCCTTTACCGTAGCATATGTAAAGAAACCCTTTACTTTATAATATCTGTACTGTTAAAGCACGAAATTGGAACATAATAACTAAATTTAATTAAAAAGCTAGTTTAAAAATACTGTTGGAAATGCTCTTACACTCTGATAATCTGTGTAGCATGCCCTATGTTTATTTATCCTTTGCCTGTTTTTATTGCTGGTGAAATTACACTTACAATGTTCTCCCAATATTTTAATTTGATTAATGTATCTTACTAATCTATCATTAGAGTTGTAATGTCCCTCTTCAACCTTACTAAAGTCTCTGTGCCAAACATACCCTACACATTTAAGAGACACAGATGAGATAATTAAAGAGGACGGGGACCTGTCCGAACAAATGCAGATCCAATTCTCCTTTTACTTCTCTAGGTCCCACACCATCGTAGCTGTTGGGCTTCGGGTTTGGGCTTCGGGTTTGGGTTTGGAGCGTTCAAATAATCGTTAGTGAGAAGAATGCTAAAACACCCTCACTGACGGACAGGGGCGGATATAAAGGGGGGCACCCTGGGGGCGGGTGCCCCTAGTAAAAAAAAAATCAAGCAAAAATCAAGCAAAAAAAAANNNTTTTTTTTTTTTTTTTTTTTTACTGTTGTTTTATTTACTTTTTTATTTTAGTTTTTGGGGAAATTTGTGAATATAGACGTCAAAATTTTTGTATTTGTAACACATTCACCTTGTCTGATCATTTTACACTTTTGGTTCTCGAGTCCAAAGTCTAAAAGTTACTCCCTACCAGATTATGGACTGCATGTTTTTAAACAAGGGTGTAATATTGTCACAATATGCTTAGCGCATGTTTTTAAGAATGTCTTAAACATGTTGATCACTCACAACTCACAAATGTTCTGATTTATTCCAACAGAGTACTTAAAACGCATAAATGGTAAAGCCTATACTCAACAGAGCCATTATGAAGGAGACTTCTTTGTAATCCGATTTCTTCACAAAACTCCATGTTCCTGTAAAAGCAGAAGTTCGTTATGTTTGACATGTTGAGACATTTGGAAATTCCCATAATACAGGACAAACTTTAGTCACTCTGTAGAATCAGAATGGGTATCATTTGGCTGAACTTCTAAATAATAATAAAAAGTAGTACCTTACCTTATTTAGTCCTTATCCATGGCTTCCAACCTCTAGAAAAGTATTTTCGATCCAATGTAATTCCTTCGTGACATCTTCCATATCCATTCTTTCTATGTCCATATCCATTCTTTCTTTTGGAACTTCTAGTGAACAAGAAAGGCTTATTTGAAAAACTAAGAGTAAGCATTTTTGCATATTAGAATTCATTAGGCTTCGATTCTCAATATGGATCATCTCTTCTATTTCCTCAATATCATCATGATCATTGTAGTTGTAGCCCTCTTCGTTTGTTGGCACTGTTAATTCATTTACTTCTCTTTTGAGAAGATTTGAGTCTACAATTTGCATAAGTTTTCCTGGCAATGCTATATTAACAAAGTTATGAAAGTTGAAACCATCTTTAAACCATTTTGTTGGTAGATCTCTTTCCTGTGACATCTCCAACACAAAAATTCCGTTGTTATAGTTATAGACATCTCCTTGAGTTGACACCTCACCACCCATTCCATACTCTGCAATTCATTTATTCCATATATGCACAATTAAAATAATAACGATTACTAATGGTTTTTGAGTACATAATTTAAAAGATTTGGAATTTAATATTTAGAAGTTAAATATTTTATTTAGTGTTAAAGAAATAATATGAAAAATAGTCTGTATTTTAAAATTGTGAACTTTTTTGGAAAATTGGATAATAAAATAAGTCAAAATTAGAATTCGATCAACTAATCATTGTTTTTCCTTAGTTTTCACTTATTTTTTTTGGAAAATTTAAGGAGTATGTTAAAATATTAATTTAAATAATTAAATCCAATTTCCTATCTACTCAATCTTTTGGGATAATTAGTGATTTAAAATAGTATCAAAGCAAGTTTTAAGTCCAAATCATGAACAAGCATACCAGATGTAAGTAGAAATGGCTGCATGGGATAATATTTTGGTAAACCCATTTTCTGACAATCTCCAGACTCTCACCAATCTGACAATCCCCATACCCATTGTCCTGTTACCAGGCGACTTGATTTCAGAAGAAAGCCCAAATTAGGGCAAGAGATGGCGGGAGAGAGAGAGATGACGGCCCCCCATACCTCTTATATGCATGTCTGTAGGTTGCAAGAGATCGCATGCACTTGTTTGATTTTGCTTCTTGCTAATGCTTAAGATTTTACTGTCGAGATTTTAAGGTATGTTCTTCCTAACGATTTTAAGCATGCATGTTTATCTTAATTTACATATCACTTGTCTTCTATACAGTTGGAAGCAGATCGATCAATAAAAGATCATCAGTCGTTAAATCATTAAGCAACTTTATTTTCTCAAATCAACTCATTTTTATATTTTATTTATCAAATTTTCTGCTCTTTCATTGCTAGGGTTTTCAAGATACATATAAACCAAAGGAAGATCTCGCCTCTCGCCCAGTCATCCTCCGTTCCACCCCTTGCCAATTTTAAAATTTTCAAGGCTTCAGAAAAATATAAAATTGGAAAAAAAAATAGAAGAAGAAATTTAGAAGACAAACCTTAATTAGTTGGGTTTGGTATTGTATCACGTTTGACGCTAAATTAATTATTTCTCCCTACCGGGTCAATCATGACCAAAAGTTCAACGACGTATATATCAAGTGGGTCAAATCTTTTGATGAGGATCCCCTCAAACTGATTGCAATTTGGACAGTAAATTTAATTGAGAATCCCAAATTTTCTTCCCTATGCAGTGTTTTCGAAGTCTTTTGGGTACGTATTGGCCGAGGGATAACAAAATTCAGAAAAAACACAAAACAAAACAAAAAGTTCACTTTAGTACCTAAATTTGGATACCTTTGTCAATATATTACCCTTCTTATTTTGTTTATTTGGCAATAAATAGGGAGTAATGCTACAAGTCCTTCTTATGTTCCTCTTGAGTCACTCTACGAATGATGTGGCTATTAAAATCACCATTGAGCTTGTAATTGATCATTATTGAATTTGATCAAATGGTGATTTTAATAGTCACATCATTCTTTGAGGAATTTAAAAGGAACTTCTAAAATTACTCATAAATAGGCTTTCTTTGTCCTTTGAAAACTCAAGGATCACCACCGGACCACGCAAATACCACATGGTCTATATATACATGAGGTTATTCAAATCAAATCAGGACATTTGTTCATGTAATTCAATGTTAAAATTAAATATAGTATAAAGTTCAGTTTAGTACCTAAATTTTTCGAATTCATCCTTGAAATTCATAGTTATAAGCAATATAGGTAGACCGTTCTCTGATGCTTTAGAAACTAAAAATATTGCTCAGCAAAGAATTAAAATGTGATAAGAATACCATGAAGAGTAATAAGGACAATATTAATAGTGAGAACAAATACGTACGTGGAAGCTAGACTCTTGGTGCTTAAGTTTCTTTGGTTACTGAAATGGAGCATTGTGAATCAAGGAACATTTTCAAGGGTTAACTTGAACAGGTTGCATATTTGCACGCGTCCTGCTCGAGGAAAGATCCGAATGATATTTCGTTTCAGGAAGTGGAAGTCCTTAATTTGAGGATGCACAAAGAAAGAATAAGAAGAATTGGGCTTAGAAAACAATACCTACTGACATTATTCTCATTTATTTTGGTGCATTACCATATGCATGCTTAAATACAAATGTTTGTAAGAAAATATATTGTCTTAAACATGTAGATCATCGAAAGTAGGTTTGATTTATTCCAACAAAATAAATACTCGCACAAACAGCCAAGCCAATGCTCCATGGGGTTATTACAAAGGAGACTTTTCTGCAATCTGATCATTTCTTCACAAAGCTCCATTTTCCTACGAAAGTAGAAGTTGAGTATATTTGCCATGTTGAAAAATTCTAAGATACAAGAAACAAAAACAACCTTTGCTCTGAAAACATTAGAGGAAAAAAAAAAAATCGAATTCACTTATAAGATTACCTGTGCACTTAAATAAGGTGGAAACCCTTGGGTGAATGTTTATTTTATTTTATTTTTTGACATGTCCACGTAAGGGTAGGGGGAGGGAGGATTCGAACTTGTGACCTCCACTTCATAAGATGTGGTTCACAGCCGATTGAGCTATCATTTGGAGACCCTTAGGTGAATGTTTTGATCCTAATAAGATTATCGTAAAGTCTACTTGTGCTGGCAGGTCATCTATCTATGAAGCTCGATCTTGTGCTTGTGGTTTGAAAGAATTATTTGGAAACTTTAAGGTTTGAAATTTATGGCCAAAACTTTAGTCACTCTATGGATTGTCTTATGGCTGAGCTTCTAAATCAAAATTTTAGTACCTTATCTTACCTTGGTCCTTATCCATGGCTTCCAACCTCTAAAAAAGCTTTTTTGATCCGATGAAGTTCCCTTGTGACATCTCCCATATTCATTCTTTCTTTTGGCGATTCTAATGAACAAGCCAGGCTGATTTGAAAAATTGAAAGTAGACACTTCTGCACATTAGAAGCTATCTGGCTTAGGTTCTCAATATGGACGCTTTCCCCTACTGCCTCAATATCATTGTAGTTGTAGCCATCTTCTTCTGTTGCCACTGCTAATTCATTTACTTCTCTCTTGAGAAGATTTGGGTCCACAATTTGTACAAGCTTTTCTGGTAATGCCATGTTAACAAAGTTATGAATGTTGAAACTATCTTTAAACATTTTGTCAGTGGGTCTCTTTCCTGTGAACATCTCCAACAAAAAAATTCCATAGCTATAGACATCTCCTTGTTCTGATGCTTCACCAGCCATTCCATACTCTGCAATTCATATATTTCACACACAAAGTTAACGTGGTAATGATTCAAATAGCAGTTTAATGCATAATTTAAAAGAGTTGGGATTTTATGCTTAGAAGTTACATATTCAATTTAGTTTTAGAAAATAATGTGAAAAATAGTCTGTATTTTACAATTAGGACTCATGAAATTTTTTGGGATATTAGATAATAAAATAGGTCAGTATTAGAATCATATCAACTAATTATCATTGTCTTTCCTTCGTTTTCACTTATTTGTTTATGTTAAAATATTATTAATTTACACACTTATATTCACAATTTCTTATCAAATTAAATTTTTGGAATAGGTAATAATTTAAAATAATATCAAAGTAAAGTTTTAAGTTTGAACCTTGTACCCATAATTTATCCCATATTTCAATTAAAATAATCAACATATTGTCTGGTCCAACACATCAATGCCATGTCTTTTTTTATATATGCACGATCTATTAATCTTTATCAAAAGCCTAAATGTCATATGTGACCAGTATTTTTGAGCAATATGTATACCAAAGACCAATTTTATTTTTATAAAAGTTGTTCTCACTAGTTTTAGATGTTCTCCTTCTTGTTAGTCGACATATTAATTTGAAATATATATCTAATGGACATGCTATCAGAACAAGTATGGAGAGCTATAAGGAAATAATATCGACAAGGCAAAAATGAATATGTAGATCATAGTAAAAAGACAACTAGTGATACTTTTCAGCTCGATCAAAATCATGATTTAGAGGATTTAGGATCGAAGCAGTTATGTACCTGAAGCAGCGTAGCCAATAGTACCCTTTATTCCAACTGTGCTAGTTTAATTTTGAGAATCATCATTTGTTGTAGAGAGGATCCTTGCCAAACCAAAATCGCCTACTTTAGCAATCATGTCATCATCAAGAAGAACATTGCTTGGCTTCAAATCACAATGAATGATTGGTGTTTCACAATGATTATGAAGATATTGTAGTGCAGAAGCTACATCAATCGTAATATTTAATCTTTGAAGGAGATTCAAATATCTTGGTGGACTTTCATTGGCTCTATCATGATGCAGCCACTTATCTAAGCTTCCATTTGCCACGAATTCGTAGACTAGTGCTTTGAATTCATTGCCGCTATAGTCCACGCTTGAGCAACAAGTTAAGATCCTCACGAGATTCCGATGCCGTATATTTCTTAAGGCATTGCATTCAGCCATAAAACTCTTGGAAGCTCCTTTCTGTTGAAGGTTCAATACTTTCACAGCAACCATCCTTTTTTCTTGAGCAAGAATTCCTTTGTATACGAAGCCAAAACTACCAGACCCAGTTAAATTGCTAGGAGAAAATCCTTCAGTAGTTTGATAGAGCTCATTGTAGGAAACATTCGAAAGAAAGTTGGTTTTGGGGAGTGTACAAGATGATTCTTTTTTTGATTTTCTCCTCCTATAAAGGATAACAAATGACGAAAATAAGATGAAAAATAAAACCCCACTAACAACTATGACCATTAATTTGAATGCATGGGATTTTCCTGCTTGCTTCATAACTTTGACATCGCATGCTTGTAATTGCAATTCTGGGATACCTTCACAAAGTTTTTTGTTTCCAATCACAAATATTCCACTTGCATTTCGGAAGACTCCTTTGGTCGGCACCTCGCCTACCAAATTATTAAAAGAAAGATTCAAATATAATAGAACAAAAACTTCTTGCAGATCTTTAGGAATTACTCCCGACAAATTATTTCGTGAAAGATCTGCATGGTGAAGATCTTTCAAAGAAGCCAGAGATGGAGGTAAGTTTCCTTCAAATGAATTACCCTGCAAGTAAAGGTTTTGCATACTTGAGCAATCTCTAACGGATGTAGGAATCTCACCAAACAAATTGTTTTCAGATACATCCAATTCCACAATATTTTTCAAATTGCCTACTTCCATGGGTAGGATGCCCGTGAATGAGTTATGTGATAAGTTTTTTTTTTTTTGTAACGAACCAAACTTTCATTCAAGTAAATAAGCAACAGTACAGAGGGAGATACAAGCTTGCTAAAGCCCTAACTAGATGGTATTCAGATGCCAAGAGTGAGAAAGAATGGTGCGAATGCAGCCCGAGACAAACCCAATGCGAATGCAGCTGGAGAATGACTCTTGCCGCGGCGCACACTATGATGGATACAACCATCGGGAGTCCGAAGACGCCATTCAAACATCTAAACAGGCGTCCGAAGAGGCCATGGAGGTTTAGATATGAAGTAACTATGGAAAAAAAGCTTCCAAAAGGAAGCAAAAAATAAAGGAAAATAAAATCAACTCCAAAGCATCTGAAGACTAAACAGAAAAAGCAAGCAACCAAGCAAAAAACCAACAGAAAATTACATAAGGTTACATAACATATAAGGAAAAGACTCAAAACACAGCATTTGCTACGGAGATGGACGACGGCAGACTCTGGGCAGCGCGTAGTCACCACGCGCCGGCGCGTTAGATCCACTCGCAGGAGCGTGCAGACCACGCTCCGGCGCGTGATGATCGAAACGGACCGCTGAGGAGATCGCCGGGGAGCTGGAGCATCGATGGTGATGGATGATCGGCGCTTGTCTGGTTTCGGCTGATGGAGAGGAGCAGATCGGACTTGGAAAAAACCAGTCTTCAAGCCTACACAGATCCGGCCATTTAGGAGGTGGAGGAGACGCTCCAAGGCAGGGGAAATACGGAGGAGGGCGATTCGTAGTTTATGCTGTATTTTGAGGGTCAGGGATAGATCTATAAATAGATCTAGAGAGGGATCTAGAGAAAACTCTAGATAAGAAGGAGTTCTCTCAAAAAGAGAGAAACTCAGCAGAGAAAGATGGTCGTTACAACAAAAAGAGGGGGGAGGAGGAGAGAAACCAGGAGGTTTTCCCTCCTCCTCAAGCTTGGTCGAAGATGGCGTCTTCAGGAGAGAGAAGGGAGAGTTTTTTTTTTTTACTTTTATTTAACACGCCAAACCGCGTCGTTAGAGCACCACTAGTTATGTGATAAGTTGATTGCAAGTAATTGGGAAGAGAGAATTGTTTGTGGTATGGGTCCACTAAGGCTATTTTGTGAAATATCTAAGTTCTGTAAACTTTTGCAGTTTCCAAAACTTGATGGAATGTTTCCTTCCAATTTATTCAGATATAAGGTAAGTGTGACCAATTGAGTGAGGTTGCCTAGAGAGGATGGTATGTGTCCCGACAATCTATTTCTATACAAAGCCAATCCTTGCAGCTTTTGAAACTTCCCAAAATAAGTGGGAATGGGTCCTGTGAACAAGTTTCCATGCATGGAGAGGCTACTTAAGTTGATAAGATTCTCTAATGCCGCAGGAATAATTCCAGATATTTGATTGTCATAAATATATAAATCACTGAGTTGCTTCGACAAATTTCCTATAGACTCAGGTAAAGTGCCTCCAAAATTGTTATCAGAAAAACTCAGCCTTTTAAGTTTGGTGCAGTTTTCCAAAGATGTTAAAAAATCAAAGTCCTTGACTGAATTACATCCGAGATTATTTCCACCAACATATAAAGTAGAGAGATTTAGCAGGTTGCCTAGATCAGTTGGAACTTGTCCCACGAAATTGTTTCGGGCGAGATAAAGAAGTTCAAGCCGGGAAGCGTTGGGTAGTGAAACTGGGATTGGACCGGAGAATTTGTTATCACTGATGGCCAAACTACGTAGATTAGGGAGAGTGAGGCCTATGTTGGCTGGAAGAGTGCCATTAAGTCGGTTAGCTCCGACTACAATGGTCCTCAAAGATGATATATTGTAAAGGGAATAAGGGAACGTACCAAACAAATCATTTTTCGCAACTCCGAAGTAAACTAACCTTTGCAAATGACCTATTTCATCTGGAATATTTCCCTCGAAATTATTAAGCGAAAAATCGAGCTGTTGGAGTGAGGAAACATTTCCCAGAGAAGGTGGGATGCCTCCCGTCAAATGATTTGAGAAAACGTTAAGCCACACAAGCCTCTTTAAAGAGCCGAGTTCAACAGGAATATTCCCAGTAAGATTATTCCTTTCGAAGTCCAAGAATCTGAGTTGAGGACAGTTGGTAAAGTTGCTTGGAATCTCCCCCGTTAATAAGTTAATGCTAAGACTGAGATTTTGCAGCCGGAAGAGATGAGTGACTTGTTGTGGGATTTCGCCATGCAAGAAGTTGCCTGAGAGGTTGACGAACCTAAGAAAGCTGAGGTTGCCAATGTAAGGTGATATGGATCCACCTAACGTATAGCCCGGTAGGTCCAAGGCCGTAATTCTTTGATGCTTGCGGCCGCATGTAATTCCTTGCCAGTTGCAGAAGTGGATGGAATCATTCCAAGAGGAGAAGATGTTAAATGGATCATTGGGTATCATTTCTTTGAATTTGAGCAAAGCCAAACGATCTGTCTCGTTGTTTGGAGCGGCAGCAGTAGCAGATCTCCAGCATAGTGGGCTTATAGAAAGGAGAAGAATGACACCAAGGTATGTAGTGCATAGCGCAAGTAAGTTGCGGGTATGAAGCTTCATTGGAATGGAGAGAATTGAAGGGAAGCAGAGTATTTGTGAGATATTGTGCGAGGTAGAGAAAGATCTTCGTATGAATTTATAATTTTCAAAGCACAAGTTCTTGAGTCCTTGACACCCTGATACTGATATCTTGAACGCGTGATAAGTGGGCCAAGTCTTTTAACAGAACACTGAAAAATACTTCCCTACCCATGACTAGAAGGTCTTTGGCCGAACGACCCTAAAAGGTTTGTTTCTGCAATTAGTCATGTCTTGGTTGTTTTCGGAAGAGAAATCTTAAAAGACAGCCAGTGATGTCTTATAATTGTCTTATGTCTTTACACCCTTACAATCTATGGATGTGTCTTATTGTTTCTCCATGAAACAAATATCCATCGAAAATGATCGCTAAGCTAATAAAAGATCTATGGATCTGTGGCCAGTTTCCTTCTATTGCCTCTCTTCGTTGTTTCTTTCTCTATGGAAAATTATTCCTCGAAAATGGTTGCTGATCTTATAAAATATAGTTTGGACGAGCTAATCAGCCTCTTTTTGGTCTGGTTATTTCCCTTACGTGTAAGCTCAAAGCTCAAACTCCACTCCGATGGGCATGTTTAATTAAAATGAGAGGGTAAATTGATAGAGTTAGTGTTCAAACTCAAGATCTTTAATTCTGATAACATATTAAATCACTTTTCACCCCTACCTACCGATATGATATATCTTGAACGCGTGAGAAGTGGGCCGAAAGGAATTGTTACAAGTCTTTTGGCAGAAGACTGAAAAGACTTCACTAGTATGACTCAAAGTCTTTGGCAAAGTGGCCGTTTCATACGCGCGCATTCATGGATCCATGGTGGGGATTGGGCTAGTTGCATGGCGGGTCATATTCTATCTTCTCGTACAAGCTAGATTGGGAGTTGAAGGAAAAGACACGGTGATTTCGTTGAAACTATACTTCAAAAGCTGGGAATCGCACGCTTGAGAGTGGATTTGTGATACGGTTTTTCAACAAGCTTGAATTTTGGGAATTTCAGACGTACAACCCAAGTGGAAGACTTTTGAGGTGTCTGCCACTAGCAATAACAATACAACGTCGTGAGCGAGAGTGTGAAAGAAATGAATTAACTAAAAATTATGGAAAATAATATTTTAAAAATGTAGAAATTTTTATTAAAAAGTTAGTAACTAAAAACATAATTATATTTTCACTAGTTAAAATGGTAAAAGTATTCTTAATAAGAGCATTTTCAATGGAAGAACCAAATTTTTATGCAAAATGTTTTCTTAAAACTCACTTTATCTATTTTAGCTAATAAATTTTTATATGTCTCATACATCTGAGTAGTTATATTTTTATCTATACGATCATTTAAATATTATTTTTTTAATTTTTTATAAGGATTTTATTTTTTTCTTAAATATCCTATTTTATTTTATTTTTTAACTTTTTAGAAAAAAAGAGATGTGGATAGAAAAATAGTAGGAGAAAATTTTGGAAAAAGAGAGATATAGAAGAGAAATAGCATAAGAAAATTTTGGGAAAAGATAAACAGGTGAGAAACAATAAAAAAATGAAATGGCTCCTTCAAAAGTGTCGCTACATGTAGCTTTTTTTTTAGCTCATTCAATAAAATATCTATTTTACCTTTTTTTTTTTTGCTTTTCCAATGCAATGGGTATTTTACAAATTTAAGAGCTATTTTAGATAAAATTGTCATTTGACTCCTCCATTAGGAATACTCTAATCTCTCTAAAATTTATTTTTAATCATAACTTAGTTGAATTTTATAAAAAATAAGTTCTATCAAGCTCTCTATTTTTTTTTCTCCATTTTAAGAATTGGGTTTGGAGACTACATGTGAATGTGAGTATGTGACAGTCTCCTTTGATTGCCTATCGATCTTCATTGTTTCTTTTTCGACGGAAAATTATTCCTGAAAAATAATTGCTTAACTTTATAAAAGATATTTTGGACTAGCTAATCGAAAATAATTGCTCAACTTTATAAAAGATACTTTGGACTAGCTAATCGAAAATAATTGCTCAACTTTATAAAAGTTACCATTCCTCTTTTTTCTAATTAGTTTCTAATGCAGGGTTGGGGATCTGTAGCTTGATTTTTTGCTGAATATCATGGATTTACAGCACAGCAGAGAGACTCAAAAGAAGAATTGTTTCTCACATTTTACAAAAGATATCTTTTACTTGCAACTTGTTGAACAGCCTGATCGAGCAACAAATGGAGTTAGATCATCGGTGTCATTTATTTTACATAGTTCGGTCTATAACTTATATTTATAGATGTAGCCTTAAGATTATAATTGATCTCCAATTAGAGAAAGAAGTGGAAAATAATAATAATAAAAAATATTAGAAAATAATATTTAAAGATGAAGCCTTAAGATCATATTTGCTGTCCAATTAGAGAGAGAAGTGGAAAAAATAATAATAATAAAATTAGAAAATAATATTTAAAGAAAGTCAAAGTCAACTACAAATATGGAGTAATTCTATAAGCCCATCTTGTGTCACTCATGTGTCCCTCTAATATGATGTGGCTTTTAAAATTACCATTTGATTAAAATATAATAATAAACCATAAGTCCAATGGTGATTTTAAGAGCCACATCAATCTTGGAGGGACACAAAAGTGACACAAAAGGGACTTGTAGCATTACTCACAAATATGCAATCGTATAGGACTTGAAAGTCATCCAACGAGTCCTACTGAAGTCTTTTTGATGAGTAATTTTAGAAGTCCATTTTGTGTCACTCTAGTGTCCCTCCAAAAATGATGTGACTCTTAAAATTACCATTCGATCAAAATCTTATAATAATTAATCACAAGCCTAATGGTGATTTAAAAGCCACATCATTCATAGAGAGATATAAGAGTGACACAAGAGGGAGTTATAGCATTACTCCTTTTTGATAGCAACGTTATTCTATTATTATTATTATCACGTGCACGTGTGCATATATAAAAAAAAAATTATTATCACGTGTAGTAGGATTGGATAATGCTAGACATTCCAAAGGGATTTTTTTTTTCAAAATACTTCCCAAATGAAGTGGCAAGCATTTTTTTCCTTAAAAAATTCTCATTCTCTTTCCTTTGTCTTTCACTCTTTTTCAATAGTGCTTTCTATATCATTTGGGAAGGATTTTAAGGAAAATTTTAGGACACCTAGCAGCCCTCATTATCACGTGTAATTAGGATTTGGCTAATAAGAGTTATCTCATGAGAAAACTAAGGAGTTGTTTAAGGAAAGCATGCATGTTTATCTTAATTTATATATCACTTGTCTTCTACAAATTTGGAAGCAGATCGATCAATAAAAGATCATCAGTCGTTAAATCATTAAGCAACTTTATTTTCTCAAATCAACCAATTTTTATATTTTAGGGTAAAGTCTATATTCTCCCCTCAAACTACTACCCAATTGACAATGTTCTCCCCAAACTATCAAAACATTGTCAATGTCCGGCTAGCAAAAAGATTAAAATGCCCCATTTTTTTTGTGAATAAGACAAAAATACCCCTAAAAACTCAAAAAAAAAAAAAAAAAAAAAAAAACGAAAAATTTTAATTTAAAAAGAACGATTTTTTTTATAAAAAAAATTTATTTTTTAAACGAATTTTTTTAAATGATGTTTTTTTTAACGGAAATTTTTATTTAAAATAATTTTTTTTTCATTTTTTTTAGAAAACGATAATTTTTATTTTCTTACACGGAAATTGTTATTTAAAAAAAAAACGGAAATTTTTATTTAAAAAAGTTATACAAAAAAAAAAAAATCAATTTTTATAAAAAAAATTGAAAATTTTTCATTTTTTTCTTATACAAAGGATTTTTTTTTTTAATTTTTAATTTTCCATCCTTTGGATTTTTTTAATTTTTTTTAGTTTTATGTTTTTTTTTTTTCTATAAGTTTTAGTATTTTTTTTACTCATGATAGTTTCGCCATTGGAGGGAACATTGACAATGTTTTAGTAGTTTGAGGGCGATGCTTTGGAGATCGTCCAAGCACTAACCCACGAAGGAGAATGTTGGGCAGATTATGGTCAAACTCTGAACGCTATAAACATGGAACTGTCCAAGCAACGTGGGTGGTGTTTTCAGCATGTCAGCAGAGTGGCCAATACTGTTGCGCACCGCCTAGCACGTCTTGCTTTTGTGTATGGGGAGGTTAGAGAATGGAGATCAGATTTCCCACTTTCTGTGGAAGACATGGCGCCTGTTCCTATGTAATCGGTATTCGTTGTGTATGGGGCGGTTAGAGAATGCAGGCTATCTTTCCCACGTTTTGTGGTTGAAGTGGCCCAGTCGTTTCTGTGTTCTTGTTTTCGTATTAATGAGAACTTCTTCAAAAAATAAAAATAAAAATAAAAATAAGGACAATATTAATAGTGAGAACAAATATGAACATGTTGCATTATATATTTGCACGCGTGCTGCTCCATAAAAGATCTGATCGAATGATATTTCGTTTCAGGGAGTGGAAGTCCTTTGAGGTTGCACAAAGAAAGAATAAGAAGAATTGGGCTTAGAAAATAATACCTCCTGACATTATTCTCATATATCTTGGTGCATTACCATATGCTTAAATACAAATGTTTGTAAGAAAAAATATTGTCTTAAACATGTAGATCATCAAAATTAAAGTAGGTTTGATTTATTCCAACAAAATACATACTCGCACAAACAGCCAAGCCCGGGGTCATTACAAAGGAGACTTTTCTGTAATCCGATCATTTCTTTGCAAAGCTCCATTTTCCTACAAAAGTAGAAGTTGAGTATATTTGTCATGTTGAAAAATTTAGGAAGTTCTATGATACAAGAAACAAAACAAATTTTACTCTAAAAGCATTAGGCAAAAAAAAATTTGAATTCACTTATAAGGTTAGCTGTGGACTTAAATAAGGCAGAAATCCTTAGGTAAATTTTTTTAGGGTTAAATACCTAACACCCCTTTAAGGTTTCAAGACTTTATTTATTCCCCCTTAGGGTTTGATATTTATCATAGGAGGTACTTATGGTTTTCATAAATGACTATTTTGATACTTCCGTCCACTTGCCGTTAAGTTATTTAACGGAACTCCACATCACTAACAGGTGGTACACTAAAATTTTGACACGTGGCATAAGTGCCACATCATAAATTATGCACCTGCCACCTAATATCCATATAAGTAAATTAAAAACATTAACTTTTATTTTTTTTAAAAAGGAATTAATATTAATTAAAAATTAAAACAAGTACAGATTTAAAATACCTACAACCATCGAATTAAAACAAATGTTTTCACTTTTCACGTTTTCAATTCCTTCAGCTTCAAGAACAGAATGCCCAAACCATAGGTGTCCTCCAGTGATTCTCCCAACCCAACCCCAATTTTCTCCAGCCGCAGCCATGAACCCAAGTTTTCTCCAACTTGGCCGCGTCAGGGCTCGAAGGAAACGTAGTTGCGTGGTAGTATTCAAATCACGAATTTTTGCATCAGACACAAAACCTAAGGAGGTAATAGAAACGAACCAAGTTCACCTGTACGAGATTGAGGGAACCCAAATCTTCTCCGACAGACAGACCCTAAGCCCAATCTTCTTCGACGAACCCAATCCATTCTAATCAATCAAGTTCCTTCACCGTTCAAACCCTAAGCCCATTCTTCCACAATCCGAGAAACCCACGATCCCGTCAAGTCTTCCACATAAATAACAAAGATATTGCTCCCGTGGCCGATCTGTGTACGTGATGACATCAAGTCGAATGTTGGTTTCGAAATGAAAGGAAGTTTCCCGTGAGAAGGCATGTTCTACAAAAAATTTGCACCTTGTTTTTCGTTTACGAAGTATAATGTGATTTGGTCCTGTCTGAAATAATTGTTCAATATCTGTTGATGATTTTTCAGGTAACAATTTTTTTAGGCTCTTCGCGATTTTTTCTTTTACGATTTTTTTTTCCCTTTCTTTTTTGTAATTTAAGTCAGTTCTATTTCTTTGTTGGAGAAGGTTAGAGATCTGGAGGATGAAAAGGATAGTTGCATAGCAAATCCAGAATGAAGATGTCATACATATGGAAAAGATTAGAGAATTGGAGAAGGAAAATGCCATATTTAGAGCAAGAGAGAATTTTTTATGTATGCTTTATTTTTGTCATGGTGTTTGATTTTGTTGGTTGTTTGTGTCGCACTTATCAAATGAATTTTGTGTAATGATGTATATTTTTAACTGATGTAAAATAACATGTAACCCTACTAATGAAATGTAAACTCATCCAGATTGAATGGTGATAACTAATCCAAATTTTCCATAATTTAAAATTTCCTGGTATCATTAACATTTCCCTAATCTTCCAATATCATTGACATTATTGTTGTAATAGTGTGCAGGTTGGACAACACCATTTTCATTTCAATCTTGTTAATTATTTTGGATCCCGTGACAGAAATATGCATTTATAATCTGACAATAAGAAAATTAAAGTACACAAAGTGATAGTTTCCGGAAATAATTTGTTCATATGGATATCTAGAAAGTGCCAGCATCATTCCTCATGTAGAGAAAAAAAACCAGAAACTACAAGTCTACAAGGCGTCAGTTTACAAATATCCCAAAACTCAATAATGTATTGAGTTGCCCTATATTGTCCTAAACATGAATCTCCTTTGAATTGTCCTCCCGCTTGTGACCCTCTAATCTGAAATACATGCACATCAATATCAACAAGAGACATTAAAAACTAAAGACATACTAAATTCATTACTCACCCTTACTGGTTGGCTAATTGGGCCTGTGTTGTCGACAGTGGTAGTGGGTTCTTCTACATCTTGTGATCCTCCCTACTACACCATATGAACAAACAATGTCATAAGTACACGCTCACTATTTAAATAAAGACAACATTAATATAGAAACCCTTAGGTGAATGTTTTGATACTAATAAGATTATCGTAAAGTCTACTTGTGCTGGCAGGTCAACTACCTAACCTATGAAGGTCTTGTGCATGTGGTTTGAAAGAATTATTTGGAAATTACTTCAAGGTTTGAAATTTATGGCCAAAACTTTAGTCACTCTATGGATTGTCTATCATTGACTGAACTTCTAAATCAAAATTTTAGTACCTTACCATACCTTACTCGGTCCTTATCCGTGGCTTCCAACCTCTAAAAAAGCTTTTTTGATCCGATGTAATTCCCTCGTGACATCTCCCATGTTCATTCCTTCTTTTGGCGATTCTAATGAACAAGCAAGGCTGATTTGAAAAATTGAAAGTAGACACTTCTGCACATTAGAAGTTATCTGGCTTAGGTTCTCAATATGGACACTTTCTTCTATTGTCTCAATATCATTGCGATCATTGTTGTTGTAGCCATCTTCTTCTGTTGCCACTGCTAATTCATTTACTTCTCTTTTGAAAAGATTTGGGTCCACAATTTGTCCAAGTTTTTCTGGCAATGCCGTGTTAACAAAGTTATGAAGGTTGAAACCATCTTTAAACAATTTGTCGGTGGGTCTCTTTCCCGTGAACATCTCTAACACAAAAATTCCATAGCTATAGACATCTCCTTGCGCTGATGCCTCACCACCCATTCCGTACTCTGCAAGTCATATATTTCACATGCAAAGTTAACATGGTAAAGATTTCAAATCGCAGTTTAATACATAGTTTAAAAGAGTTGGGATTTTATACTTAAGATGTTACATATTTTATTTAGTCTTAGAAGATAGTGTGAAAATAGTCTATATTTTACATGTAACACCCATGCTCTAAGTGGTATGATATTGTCCGATTTGAGCTAAACCCGCAAGGTTTTATTATTGGATTTACCACCAAAAAGCCTTATACTATTTAGAAATAGCATACTCTATATAAGCACATCCACTTTCTTACAAAAAAGCAATGTGGGACGCCACATTACAATTAGAACTCGTGAAACTTTTTGGGATATTGGGTAGTAAAATAGGTCAAGATTAGAATCATATCGATCAACTTACCATTGTCTTTCCTTCGTTTTCACTTATTTGTTGGATAAATTAAAGAGTATGTTAAACTATTAATTTAAACACTTAAGTTCACAAGTTTTTATCAATTAAACTTTTTGAGATAAGTACATAGTAATTTAAAATAATTTTAAAGCAAAATTTTAAGTTTGAACCCTGTACCTGTAATTTATCCATATTTCAATTAAAATGATACACACATATATATATTGTCTAGTCCAACGCAGCTATGCCTTGTCTTTTTTTATGCACGCACGTACGCCTTATTAATCTCTAGCAAAGCCTAAATATCATATGTCACCAATGTTTTCACCATTTTTACAATAGGGTTTACATGTTCTACTTCTTGTTAGCCGACATATTAATTTGATATATCTAATGGACATGCTTTCGGAATAAGTATGGAGAGCCTTAAGGAAATAATATCGACAAGGCTAAAATTAATATGTACAGAAAAAGACTGTTAGTAATACTTTTCAACTTGAGCAAAATCATGATTCAAAGGATTTAAGAATGAAATAGTTATGTACCTGGAGCAGTGTAGCCAATAGTACCCTTTATTCCAACTATGCTAGTTTGATTTTGGGAAATATCATTTGTTGTAGAGAGGATCCTTGCCAAACCAAAATCACTTACTTTAGCAATCATGTCATCGTCAAGAAGAACATTGCTTGGCTTCAAATCACAATGAATGATTGGTGTTTCACAATGATCATGGAGATAATGTAGTGCAGAAGCTACATCAATCACAATATTTAGCCTTTGACGGAAGTCCAAATATCTTGGTAGGCTTTCATTGTCTCTATCCTGGTACAACCACTTGCCTAAGTTTCCATTTGCCATGAATTCATAAACTAGTGCTTTGAATTCATTGCCGTTATAGTCCATGCTAGAACAACAAGTTAAGATCTTCACGAGATTCCGATGCCGTATATTTCTCAATGCATTACATTCTGCCACGAAACTCTTGGAAGCTCCTTTCTGTTGAAGGTTCAATACTTTCACAGCAACCATACTTTTTTCCTGAGCAAGAATTCCTTTATATACGGAGCCAAAACTACCAGATCCAATTAAATTGCTAGGAGAAAATCCATCAGTAGTTTGATAGAGCTCCTTATATGAAACATTTGAAAGAAAGTTGGTTTTGGGAAGTGTAGAAGATGATTCTTGTTTCACAAAACCCCACTAACAATTATGGCAATTAATTTGAATACATGGGATTTTCCTTGCTTCATAACTTTGACATCACATGCTTGTAGTTTTAGTTCTGGGATACCTCCACAAAGCTTTTTATTTCCTATCACTGATATTGCACTTGCATTTCGAAAGACCCCATTCGTTGGTACCTCACCCGCCAAATTATTAAATGAAAGATTCAGATACAGTAGAACAGAAATTTTCCATAGATCTTTAGGAATTGTTCCTGACAAATTGTTTCGTGAAAGATCTGCATAGTGAAGGTCTTTCAAAGAAGCCAAAGATGGTGGTAAGTTTCCTACAAATGAATTACCCTGCAAGGAAAGGTTTTGCAAACTCAAGCAATCTCCAATGGTTGTAGGAATCTCACCAAACAAATTGTTTTCAGATACATCCAATTCCACAATATTTTTCAAATTGCTTACTTCCATGGGTAAGATGCCCGTGAATGAGTTATGTGATAAGTTGATTCCAAGTAATTGGGAAGAAAGACTTGTTTGTAGTATGGCTCCACTAAGGTTATTTTGTGAAATATCTAAGTACTGCAAACTTTTGCAGTTTCCAAAACTTGATGGAATGTTCCGTTCCAATTTGTTCATTGACAAGGAAAGTTTGACCAATTGAGTGCGGTTGCCTAGAGATGATGGTATGGGTCCCAACAATCTGTTTCTATACATAGACAATCCTTGCAACTTTTGAAACTTCCCAAAATAAGTGGGAATGGGTCCTGTGAACAAGTTTTCACGCATGTCGAGAGCATTTAAGTTGATGAGATTCTCTAATGTTGCAGGAATAATTCCAGATATTTGATTGCCACCAATATATAAAGCATTGAGTTGCTTCGACAAATTTCCTATAGAATCAGGTAAACTACTTCCGAAATTGTTATCAAAAAAACCTAGCCTTTTAAGTTTGGTGCAATTTTCCAAAGACGTTAAAAAATTCAAGTCCTTCACTGAATTACTTCCAAGATTATTTCCACCAACACTTAAAACAGAGACATTTAGCAGGTTGCCTAGATCTGTTGGAACTTGTCCCACGAAATTGTTTCGGCTGAGATCAAGCATTTCAAGCTGGGAAGCATTGGATAGTGAAACTGGGATTGGACCAGAGAATTCGTTATCAAAAATGTTCAAGAATTGGAGATTAGAGAGAGTGAGGCCTATGTTGGCTGGAAGAGTGCCATTAAGTCGGTTAAGTCCAACTTCAATGCCCTTCATAGTTGATATATTGTAAAAGGAATAAGGGAACGTACCGAACATATTATTGTGCACAACTCCGAAGTAAACTAGGCTTTGCAAATGACCCATTTCATCTGGAATATTTCCCACGAAATAATTAAGCGAAAAGTCAAGTATTTGGAGTGAAGAAACATTTCCCAGAGAAGGTGGGATGCCTCCCGTCAAATGATTTGAGGCAACGACAAGCAACACAAGCCTCTTTAAAGAGCCCAATTCAACATGAATATTCCCAGTAAGATTATTACTTTTGAAGTCCAAGACCATGAGTTCAGGACAGTTGGTGAAGTTGCTTGGAATTTCCCCCGTTACCAAGTTACGGCTAAGATTGAGATATTGCAGGCGGAACAAATGAGTGACTTGTTGTGGAATTTCGCCGTGTAAGAAGTTGTCTGAGAGGTCGACCAACCAAAGAAAACGGAGGTTGCCAATGTAAGGTGATATGGATCCACCTAACGTATAGCCCGGTAGGTCCAAGGCCGTAATTCTTTGATGCTTGCGGCCGCATGTAATTCCTTGCCAGTTGCAGAAGTGGATGGAATCATTCCAAGAGGAGAAGATGTTAAATGGATCATTGGGTATCATTTCTTTGAATTTGAGCAAAGCCAAACGATCTGTCTCGTTGTTTGGAGCGGCAGCAGTAGCAGATCTCCAGCATAGTGGGCTTATAGAAAGGAGAAGAATGACACCAAGGTATGTAGTGCATAGCGCAAGTAAGTTGCGGGTATGAAGCTTCATTGGAATGGAGAGAATTGAAGGGAAGCAGAGTATTTGTGAGATATTGTGCGAGGTAGAGAAAGATCTTCGTATGAATTTATAATTTTCAAAGCACAAGTTCTTGAGTCCTTGACACCCTGATACTGATATCTTGAACGCGTGATAAGTGGGCCAAGTCTTTTAACAGAACACTGAAAAATACTTCCCTACCCATGACTAGAAGGTCTTTGGCCGAACGACCCTAAAAGGTTTGTTTCTGCAATTAGTCATGTCTTGGTTGTTTTCGGAAGAAAAATCTTAAAAGACAGCCAGTGATGTCTTATAATTGTCTTATGTCTTTACACCCTTACAATCTATGGATGTGTCTTATTGTTTCTCTATGAAACAAATATCCATCGAAAATGATCGCTAAGCTAATAAAAGATCTATGGATATGTGGCCAGTTTCCTTCTATTGCCTCTCTTCGTTGTTTCTTTCTCTATGGAAATTTATTCCTCGAAAATGGTTGCTGATCTTTTAAAATATAGTTTGGACGAGCTAATCAGCCTCTTTTTGGTCTGGTTATTTTCCTTACGTGTAAGCTCAAAGCTCAAACTCTACTCCGGTGGACATGTTTAATTAAAATGAAAGGGTACGTAAATTGATAGAGTTAGTATTCAAACTCAAGATCTTTAATTTTGATAACATATTAAATCACTTTTCACCCCTACCTACCGATATGATATATCTTGAACGCGTGAGAAGTGGGCCGAAAGGAATTGTTACAAGTCTTTTGGCAGAAGACTGAAAAGACTCCACTAGTATGACTCAAAGTCTTTGGCAAAGTGGCCGTTTCATACGCGCGCATTCATGGATCCATTGTGGGGATTGGGCTAGTTGCATGGCGGGTCATATTCTATCTTCTCGTACAAGCTAGATTGGGAGTTGAAGGAAAAGACACGGTGATTTCGTTGAAACTATACTTCAAAAGCTGGGAATCGCACGCTTGAGAGTGGATTTGTGATACGGTTTTTCAACAAGCTTGGATTTTGGGAATTTCAGACGTACAACCCAAGTGGAAGACTTTTGAGGTGTCTGCCACTAGCAATAACAATACAACGTCGTGAGCGAGAGTGTGAAAGAAATGAATTAACTAAAAATTATGGAAAATAATATTTTAAAAATGTAGAAATTTTTATTAAAAAGTTAGTAACTAAAAACATAATTATATTTTCACTAGTTAAAATGGTAAAAGTATTCTTAATATATAAGAGCATTCTCAATGGAGGAATCAATTTTTTATACAATATATCTCCTCAAAACTCACTTGATCTATTTTAGTCAATAAATTTTTATGTCTCCTACATCCTCCAAGTAGTTATATTTTTATCTATATCATTTAAATATTAGTTTTTTAATTTTTTATAAGGATTTTATTTTTCTTAAATATCCTATTTTTCAACTTTTTTAGAAAAAAAGAGATGTGTATAGAGAAATAATAGGAGAAATTTTTGAAAAAAGAGAGATGTAAAAGAGAAATAGCAGGAAAAAATTTTGGGAAAAGGGAAAACATGTGAGAAACAATAAAAAAAAATGAAATTGCTCTTTCAAAAGTGCCGCTACATGTAACTTTTTTTTTTGAACTCATTCAATAAAATATATATTTTACCTTTTTTTTTTTTGGCTTCTCCAATGCGCAATAGGTATTTTACAAATTTAAGGAGCCATTTTAGAAAAAAATGTCATTTGACTCTTCCATTGAAAATGCTCTAAACTCTCTAAAAATTTATTTTTAATCAAAATTTAGTTAAATTTTATAAAAAGTAAGTTCTATCAAGCTCCCTATTTTTTTCTCCATTTTAAGAATTGGGTTTGGAGACTACATGTGAATGTGAGTATGTGACGGTCTCCTTTGATTGCCTATCTTCATTGTTTCTTTTTTTATGGAAAATTATTCCTCGAAAATAATTGCTCAACTTTATAAAAGATACTTTGGACTAGCTAATCGAAAATAATTGCTCAACTTTATTAAAGTTACTTTTCCTCTTTGTTCTAATATTCAGTTTCTAATGCAGGGTTGGGGATCTGTAGCTTGAATTTTTGCTGAATATCATGGATTTACAGCACAGCAGAGAGACTCAAAGAAGAATTGTTTCTCACATTTTACAAAAGATATCTTTTACTTGCAACTTGCTGAACAGCCTGAGCAACAAAATGGAGTTGGATCATGTGTCATTTATTTTATATAGTTCCATCTATAACTTATATTTATAGATGAAGCCTTAAGATTATATTTGCTCTCCAATTAGAGAGAGCCAACCAGAAGTAGAGTCAACCAGTGCATCAATGTGCGGGAGAGGAAAGCTGTCTTTGGGACAGGTTTTGTTGAGGTCGGTGAAGTCCATGCATATCCTCCATTTACCATTGGATTTCTTCACCAGGATTACGTTGGCCAACCAGTCGGGGTAATGGACCTCTTGGATGAACTGCGCCTTTAGGAGTTTCTCAACTTCCACAGTTATGGCCTCAACCCTTTCCGGTGCGAACTTCCTTCTCTTCTGTTTCACTGGCTTCATGTCAGGATCTACATTTAAAACATGGACGATCTCCTCGGGGCTGATTCCCGGCATGTCTTCATGTGACCAAGCAAATACCTCCATATTCCTGTGGAGAAAATTCACGAGGCCTTCTCGGACTTCTTGGGTGAGGCACGTCCCTATCTGTAGGACCCTTCCTTCTCCTACCGACACCTCCTCGAGCGGCTTTGTTGGCTCTCCTTTGGGCTCGGATACCGAGGCCACTGTGAGTGTGGTCGGATTCGAGATCTTATTCATGGAGATGTTATAACACTTCCTCACTGCGAGTTGATCGCCTCGTACTACTCCAACCCCTTCCTCTGTTGGGAACTTCATCATAAGGTGGTAAGTCGAGGTCGCTGCTCTCAACTTGTTCAATGCTGGTCGACCAACGATCACATTGTAGGCAGATGGTTGGTCGATCACCAAGAAATCTACCATTATAGTGGACAGCCTGGGCGCTGTTCCTGCTGTTACCGGTAAGGGAATGATCCTTATGGGGTATACTTCTTCTCCGCCAAATCCGACTAACGGAGACCCGAATGGTTTGATCCTGTCGTGATCAATTCCCATATGTTGGAAAGCTGGCCAATACAGGATATCAGCATAGCTCCCGTTGTCAACCAGGATTCGATGGATCCCATGGTTGGCTACTGTTAGTGTTACCACCAGTGCGTCGTCGTGGGGCATTACAACCCCCCGAGCATCTTCTTCCGAGAAGGACAACACCACCGACTCTGTTTTTGCTGCCTTCGTGGGCATGTGTAAAGAATACACTTCCTGGCCCTGCATGCTTCTAGCATACGCCTTCCTAGTCGAGTTCGACTCCCCGGTGACCAGCAATTCCGTCGGAAATGGTGTGAATCTCCCTGACTACCTCCTAATTTTGGAGAGGTCTCTGCACTTCTCGAGCATTCATCTGCACTTCTTCTCGATCATACAGACCCTCTCTCGGAGCCTGGTCTTGGTGTCTCGGTTCAGCATGTCCGAGACCTTCTCGACCTCCTTCCAAGCATCCTTGCTGATTCGCTTCCCGAATCCTTTCCTGCGCAAGGAATCTGATCAATTTCCCATTTCTCACAAAATTCTCGATCTCTTGACGGAGAGACATGCAATCTTCTGTCGAATGTCCATGGTCGGCATGGTATTTACAGAACTTATTCCGATCCCGCCTGTACGGGTCGGTCCTCATCTTCGGTGGCCATCTGAATGCTGGATCCCCCTTAATGGCTGTGAACACCTTGGTGAAACTGGCGTTCAAAGGGGTAAATACTTCCTGTTGGAACCTCAGCGGTTCTGTCTTCCGAGACTCACTTTTGAATAGTAGGCCTGACTTCTTTTCCCCCTTTCGGGGGTTCTTCTCTTCCTTCGGCTTGGGAGCCGTCGAGGCCTTCTTGTTTTCCTGCTTGGCCTGTCCTTCCAACGTCTGAGCCTTGAGAAGTGTCCCAACCAACTCCTCCTGGTGGATGAACTCCTCGGCCAGCTTCATGAATTGGGGAAGAGTGATCTTTTAAACGTTCTTCCTGCCTATTTCGGCCATCAAGGGCCCTTCCGCCCTTACGCCCACCATCAATGCGTTAAGCAATGTTTTTTCGTCTGGGCTATCTACCTCAAGCTTCTCTCTATTAAATCAAAGCATAAAATCTTTTAGGCTTTCCTCTTTCCCTTGGCGTAGAGTTAGCAAGTAGGTGGTGCTCTTCTTCCTTTTCCGTGTTGCCAGGAACTGTGTTAGGAATAAGCGTCCCAACTCCTTGAAGGTGCCTATTGACTTTGGAGGAAGATCAGTAAACCAGTCATTTGCCACTCCCGTCAAGGTCAATGGAAAGGCTCTGCATGCGATCTCATCCGGAGTGCCATGCAGAATAATGTGCTCTCAAAAAGCTTCCAAGTGAACTTGTGGGTCTCCGCTTCCGTCGTACTTCTCGATCCGAGGCATTTTGAACTTGTCAGGCATGCGGAACCTCTTTACCCGCCCGGTGAATGAGAGGTTATCGTCTTCAAGCATGTCCCATGCTAGGAGTTCCGGATCTTCCCCATTGATCCGTCGGAGAATCCGGGAGTACTTGTCTTCCAGGTCTTTCATCTTCTCGTCATGGATGCTGTGTCGAGACTCATCATGTCTTGACTGGTATCGGTGTCGCCTCGATCGATGAGACCTCTCTCCTTCATGCCTTTCACGACGAGATTCCCCATGTGGGGACCTTTCACGTCGAGACTTGTCCTCCCATGATCTTCCATTCTCAGTCTCCACGTGGCGAAACTTATTGCGGTTCTCTTTGTTATCTCCTTGGACTGTGCTTTCGTTATCCTCTTGATGAGGATTAACAGGCCGCTTTCCTCGACGAACTTTGTCTTGCCGGTCCTTCTCATGCCTTTTAGCACGTTCTCTTTCCTTCTGGCTGCTTCGAGCCTCAGCTGCAGTGAGTCGAGTATTGAGTTACTCATTCTGCTTCCTGAGGACCTCCATTGATTCCGCCATATTCTTCAAGAAATCTCTTAACTCTAGATCATTTAATGCTCCGGGAGCGCTAGGAGGAGGACGCAATGGGTGTGATGTGCGTGTGTTCACCATGTCTGATATTGGATGATGAGAAATGATTTAAAAAATTAAATCTTTCCCACAGACGGCGCCAAACTGTTGATCCACAGTTTCCGATTGGTGACGTGGCACACTTGCTGGATTCCGGGTTCAAGTGCTCGGAGTGTGAATTTGCCTACACAATAGAGAAGACAATAGGATCGAAGAGGCCGGGGGTGAGCCGGCGGGGCCACTCTGATACCTAAGTCAGTATTTTCCTGAGAGTAATGAGAAAACAACAAAAGTGTAAAGAGTGCTAGAGTTGCGTTACCAGAACATGTGGTAGAGACTTGTGTTATATAGGCATGGAGTGGTAGTTTCCTAACTGATGACTGACTCTTCCCTGATTTGCTGTGAGGCAGTCTGTTATCGAAGGATTTGAGTAGTTATCCATCCCTTCATCTTCGGAGATCAAGATATGATTTGGTTGTTGGTATTTGAATTTCGAATTCTAGTAGATAGAGTATCTGATTTCGTGTTTCCAGGTGTTCGACATTTGAATTGGATGGATAAGATCACATCGCACGTTATTCAAATGGATTCAAATCCCGATCCCTAAACTCCAGGGCTTCGGATGCAAGGGCCTCGAATTCGGAGGTCTCGGAAGCCTCGGACACGAAGGGTCTCGGAGGTCTCGGACATGGGTCTCGAACATCTCGAATCTGAATCCTGTCTTGGATGCTCGAGGCCTGAGACGGGTATCGGATTCTTGAGGCCTGAAGCGTTCTCGGGCTCTGACACGAGTGGGCTTCGACTTGGCCCAATGAGCTATTGGTCTTGTTCTGTGAGGTTGATCCATGACCCAACAAAAATAATCACTAAGCTAATAAAAGATCTATGGATATGTGGCCAGTTTCCTTCTATTGCCTCTCTTCGTTGTTTCTTTCTCTATGGAAAATTATTCCTCGAAAATGGTTGCTGATCTTATAAAATATAGTTTGGACGAGCTAATCAGCCTCTTTTTGGTCTGGTTATTTCCCTTACGTGTAAGCTCAAAGCTCAAACTCCACTCCAGTGGGCATGTTTAATTAAAATGAGAGGATAAATTGATAGAGTCAATATTCAAACTCAAAATCTTTAATTCTGATAACATATTAAACCACTTTTCACCCCTACCCGCCAATATGATATATCTTGAACACGTGAGAAGTGGGCCGAAAGGAATTGTTACAAGTCTTTTGGCAGAAGACTGAAAAGACTTCACTAGTATGACTCAAAGTCTTTGGCAAAGTGGCCGTTTCATACGCGCGCATTAATGGAGATCCATTGTGGGGATTGGGCTAGTTGCATGGCGGGTCATATTCTATCTTCTCGTACAAGCTAGATTGGGAGTTGAAGGAAAAGACACGGTGATTTCGTTTCGTTGAAACTATACGTCAAAAGCTGGGAATCGCACGCTTGAGAGTGGATTTGTGATACGGTTTTTCAACAAGCTTGGATTTTGGGAATTCCAGACGTACAACCCAAGTGGAAGACTTTTGAGGTGTTTGCCACTAGCAATAACAATACAACGTCGTGAGCGAGAGTGCGAAATAAATGAATTAACTAAAAATTATGGAAAATAATATTTTAAAAATGTAGAAACTTTTATTAAAAAGTTAGTAACTAAAAACATAATTATATTTTCACTAGTTAAAATGGTAAAAGTATTCTTAATATATAAGAGCATTCTCAATGGAAGAATCAAATTTTTATACAAAATATCTCCTCAAAACTCACTTTATCTATTTTAATCAATAAATTTTTATGTCTCCTACATCCTTCAAGTAGTTATATTTTTATCTATATCATTTAAATATTAGTTTTTTAATTTTTTATAAGGATTTTATTTTTCTTAAATATCTTATTTTTCAACTTTTTTAGAAAAAAGAGATATTAATAGAGAAATAGTAGGAGAAAATTTTGAAAAAAGAGAGATGTAGAAGAGAAATAGCATGAGAAAATTTTGGGAAAAAGGAAAACAGGTGAGAGACAATAAAAAAAATAAAATGACTCATTCAAAAGTGCCACTACATGTAACTTTTTTTTGAGCTCATTCAATAAAATATATATTTTACCTTTTTTTATTTTTGCTTCTCCAATGCAGTGGGTATTTTACAAATTTAATGAGTTATTTTAAATAAAAGTGTCATTTGACTCTTCCATTGAAAATGCTCTAGGAAGAGTCAAATGACACTTTAATCTAAAATGGTTCCTCTAGAGCATTTTCAATGGAAGAATCAAATGACACTTTTATTTAAAATGACTCCTTAAATGGCCGTATAAGAAGTTACTCTTTAAATGACACTTTTATCTGAAATGGTCGTTAACAAGTGGCTGCTAAGATTGAACTGTTTCAGCCGGAATATATCGATGAGTGACTTGTCGTGGAATTTCGCCGTGTAAGAAGTTGTGCGAGAGGTTAAGCACCCTAAGAAAGCTGAGGTTGCCAACGTATGGTGATATGGATCCACCTAAAGTAAAGCCAGTTAGGTCCAAGGCCGTAACTCTTTGATGCTTTCGGCCGCATGTAATTCCCTTCCATTTGCAAAAGTGGACAGAATCATTCCAAGAGGTGAAGACGTTAAATGGGTCATTGGGTATCATTTCTTTGAATTTGAGCAGAGCCATACGATCACTCTTGCTTGTTGGAGCGGTGGCGGCGGCAGCAACACTGGTTGGTCGCAAGCAGAGTAAGCTAATAGAAGAGAGAAGAATGAGATGAAGGTTTATGAAGCATAATGCACGTAAGTTGAGGATGTGAAGCTTCATTGGGTTGGAGAAGCAGAGAAAGTAGGTGAAATATTGGTACAAGGCAGAACAATTAGATGCAGAACATTATATATGTGTTCTTGTCAACTAATTCATCCATTATTTTTTTTTTTTAACGAAAATCTGTTACTTTCATTGATGAAATATTTAGAGGATAAAGCTCTTACATCTAGAGTATAAATATAGTGTCCCAAATTTTAGAACTCTCATTTATAGAGATTACTTTGTTGATAAGGATTATTTTAATGTTCATATTAGGTAATGATATTTATTTATTATTTATTCACTATATATCCTTCATGCAATGAATCCCATAAAGTCCACTGGGGGTGGCCCAAATGGCCAAAGGTGGCTACGGCCGCCCCAAAATTTTTATTTTTATTTTTTTGAAAAAAGAAAATTATTTTTTCATATTTTGAATTCTTTAAAAACAAATAAAGAAATTAATTATAGGACATGTGACGCAATGTGATTGGTACTGACATGACGTTCTGTTAAGTTATGGATAGAATTTTAATAGAAGTACCATTTTCGTCTTTATGAAAACCACAAGGACTTCCTGTAATACAAATCAAACATTAAGAAAAAAAAAAAAAAAAGTTTCCAAACCCTATGAGGGTTTTAGGTATTTAACCCTTATTTTATTTGGTGATTTAAGAGATAGAATAATTTTAGGGTAAAGCCTACGTACCTCTCAAACTACCACCCAATTGAGAATGTCACCCCCAAATTTTTAATTGTGACAATATCCCTCAAAATTACCAAAACATTGTTAATGTCCCCCCTAAAGCTAGCGAAAAGATAAAAATGTCCTTATATATTTATCAATAAGACAAAAATACCCCTATAAATTCAAAAAATATTTAAAAAAAAACGAAAAATGATTTTTTTTAAACGAAAGTTTTTAATTTTTTTTTTAAAAGGAAA
>CM017321.1:15319284-15455701 GCA_006937295.1 Carpinus fangiana | reverse complement strand
GTTGTAGTGTACTTTGACGATATTCTCATCTACAGCTCCTCACAGGAGACACACCTAAAACACCTTAGGGAGGTTCTTGATACATTACGAAAAGAATGCCTATATGTCAATCGAAAGAAGTGTTCATTTCTTACTACCACTGTCACTTTCCTCGGATATGTTGTGTCTGTTGATGGTGTTCATGCAGATCAGTCTAAGGTGACAGCAATTCTAGAATGGCCAACACCCAAGAGTCTACATGATGTCCGAAGTTTCCATGGATTGGCATCATTCTGTCGACGGTTCATCCAAAATTTTAGTACGTTGATTGCACCAATCACGGAGTGCTTAAAGGGTCGGGCTTTCCAGTGGACTGAAGAAGCCAATGCAAGCTTTCACTTGGTGAAAAAAAAAATGACGGAAGCACCTGTTCTCGCTCTTCCAGACTTCGAGAAGATTTTTGAAGTTAATTGTGATGCATCTGGCATTGGCATTGGTGGTGTCCTAAGCCAAGAAGGACGTCTGATTGCCTTTTTCAGTGAAAAGTTGTTGGGGTCCAAGAAGAACTATTCCACCTATGACTTGGAGTTTTATGCCATTATACAATCTTTGAAACATTGGCGTCATTACCTGGTGCAAAAGGAGTTCATCCTTATAACTGATCATGAAGCCCTCAAGTATATCAATGGCCAACAGAAGCTCAGTCGTAGACTTGCCAAATGGGTTGCTTACCTTCAGGAGTTCACTTTTTCTTTACGGCACCAATCCGGTAATTTGAATCGAGTTGCTGATGCTCTAAGTAGGAGGGTTGCACTCCTTACTACTATGCATACCAAAGTTATAGGTTTTGACACTTTTCGAGAATTATATACGGAAGATCCTTCATTCGGGAAGATATTTGCTGAGGTTTCTGTAGGTAAGCGTAAATGATTATGTTACTCTTAATGGTTATCGATTTCGGGGTTTACAACTATGCATTCCGGATAGTTCGTTGAGGGAGCAAATAATACAAGAGTTGCATGGAGAAGGTCACTTTGGGTGAGACAAAACCTTGGCCTTGGTCTCATCAGACTATTATTGGCCCAAGCTCACTAGTGATGTGACACGTTACGTGGAACGATGTTTTATTTGTCAAAGGTCTAAGGGGACCCTCACAAATGCGGGTCTATACACCCCATTACCAGTGCCCGATGGCCCATGGCTTGACGTCAACATGGATTTTGTTTTGGGGTTACCTCGCACTCAAAGGAGCATGGATTCTATTCTTGTGATGGTTGATCGATTTTCCAAGATGGCCCATTTTGTAGCTTGCCGGAAGATGATGGATGCCACCCGAATTGCTCACTTGTATTTTAGGGAGATTGTTCGCTTGCACGAAGTTCCAAGATCTATTACATCAGATCGAGATACAAAATTCATGAGCTATTTTTGGAAGAGTCTGTGGGAAAAAAAGGGGACCAAGCTTAATTTTAGCAGTGCCTACCACCCTCAAACAGATGGTCAAACTGAGGTGGTAAACCGAAGCTTGGGAAATCTTTTAAGGAGTTTAGCTGGAAATAAGCCAAAGCAGTGGGATATGGCTTTGTCACAGGCAGAGTTTGCTTACAATCGGTCCAAGAATAGAACGACTCAGTTGAGCCCTTTTGAGATCGTGTATGGGCAAAACCCATCGGGAGTGCTTGACCTAGCACCTATTCCCCGTATTGGTCAATTGAGTATTAAGGCTGATGAGATGACGGATTATCTCCGAGGAGTTCACGACCAGGTCAAGAAAGCGATAGAAGATAGCAATGTCAAGTACAAAGCCCAATCCGACAGCCATAGACGCAAGGTAACTTTTGAGGTTGGTGATTTAGTTTGGGCTGTACTCACACGTGATCGTTTTCTTGCTGGTGAGTATAACAAGCTACGAGAGAGGAAGATTGGGCCTTGTGAGATTCTACAGAAGATAAATGACAATGCATACCGGCTACGTCTTCCAAGTCATTTAAAGATCTCAGACGTGTTTAATGTGAAGCATTTGACTCCATGTTTTGTTGATGTGGACAAAGGCAACATGAACTCGAGGGCGAGTTCTTTCCAACCCGGGGAGACTGATGCAGGAGAATAATAATAATAAATTATTTATGCTTTAGTTTTTCCTTTTCAATAAGGAATAGGTTTTTCTTTTCCTATTAGGAATTGTTTTCCTTTTCCAATTAGATTTGTTTTTTCCTTTTCCTTGTTATTCTAGGAGATACCTAGCCTATATAAAGGCATCTAGTCTTTGTTATTTCTCAACTCAATTTATATTATCAATTAAATTTAAGTTTTTCAGAGTTATTTCTCTGTTTGCTTATTTGGGGCAATTAGGGACTTTCTCTTCCCTACTTGTTATTTTTCTCTCTTCCTGAATTCCCTTTTCTATCTTCAATTCTTAGCTTCTGCTGCGAATATACGCTGTCAGAACATTCTTAGTTCTGCCCGGCGTCAGAATCGATCTCTGGCTGAGAATTCAAAGAAGTGTTTCTATTCAATTCTAAATAAGTCAAAGATATGGTTGTTGCGGCATTCGAGTTAAGGTACGTTTGACTTGAAGGAGGTGATCAGTAGGAGACAAAATGGCGGTCGAGTACTGGATGCCTTTTAAAGCATTTTACAAAAAAGAGAAGAATGCAACAACTCACCAAGGTATGTAGTGCATAGTCCAAGTAAGTTGCGGGTATGAAGCTTCATTGGAATGGGGGAGAAGGGAAGCAGAGTATTTGTGAGATATTGTGCGAGGCAGAACAATGTTTGATGGGCTCTTCTAGTACCTTTTGAATATTTTAAGGCTCTACCGCAAATGGGTGTTAGTTTGAGGAACCTTTTTATATTTTTTTCCAAAATATAATTATATTTTAAATAGTTAAAATAGCTGCCCCGTCGAAGATGGTCTAAGGTCTAAAATCTTCCTTAAAACACCAAGAAGAATTTTCATAGTCTTCACATCCAAAACCCTTTATTCCTACTGTAGTGGTTTTATTTTGCGAATCATTGGTCGTAGAGAGGAGCCTTGCCGAACTAAAAGAAAAGAAAGTAATTGAGCTTAGTTCACTCACTGGATAAGGCCCACCAAAGAGTCCTTTTTTTCTGGGCCTCTAAAGATTCCGTTTGTGAGGCCCACCCCACAAAGACACGGATTGTTGTCAAGCTCCATATGCTTACCAATTCCTTTGCCAATTCTGATGGCATTTTTTGTTGTCATATACTGATGTGGAAGGTTATGGACTTGCACCTAGAATGAGCAGAGCAAAAGCTTCACTTCATCAATAGCTAGATCAGGAGACAAAGGTTGAAGTAGCAGAAGAGAGCCTTGAATATTCCCAGGACCTCGATTAATAATGCTTGTAAGTTGGCTTTCAAGTGGAACGGTAAACAAAAACTTGTTTGGAGCCAGGACCTCCATGGACAGAGGAGCTGCAAAGCTCCACACCGCAGAGAGAATTGCATGAACATGGTATGTGTTGATGAGAGGTTTCAAAGTTAGGAGCTTACCAATGAACGCAAAATCCTCTTGAGAAACAGAAATTACCATCATGGAACTTCGGTGTCAGCAATTAGAGCTTGAAAGGCATCCTGGGACGTGAGAGAATTTTCCATAGAAACAGAGTGAAGCAGAAGAAGGAAATAAGAAATTTGATGTAATATAGATGGATATGATATATTGAAATAGTGAAGGATTGGGAAGAAGAAGTAAAGGGAATAGAGCTGGGAGTGGTATCAGACGTAGTCTTAGAGATATATGAAGAAAAGAAGAAGAGGAAGCTCTGGAGGAGAGCGAGCGTTGAATCTTTTGTGTTAAATTAATGCAAAATAGTTATAACAGTTGGTTTTCGCATGAGGCTCTATCTTAAACATACACAATTCGCATTAGAGACGCATAACATCCCTCTGCTGGTCTCATGGGTGATGTAGCTTCCTGTTATTTTACTTGCGATTTGGATAATAATTAATATTCAATGCAACTTTTATTTTTCTGTAAATTTTAAAACTAGACTAAATGAAATATATATCGAATAAAGATTCGTACGTAATACATGTAGATCAAAAGTCAGTTTGAATTATTCCAACAAAACACATTGGCCCACAAACAACCAAACCAACGCTAGCTCAACATGGGCATTACAAAGCAACTAAAAAAATACATGGGCATAACAAAAGAGACTTTTCTGCAACCATACTTGATGAAGGAAAAATAAATAAGTTGGTATTTTAATTATATTTGGGTCTTATTAGTTAATTAGGTTATTTATATTTAAATAGATGTTTTATTTATATTTTAAGAGTTATTGTAATGGGCTTGGCCCAAAGTCATCTAATCTAGGGTTAGAGATCTTTTATAATTAGATAATGGGCTTAGCCCAAAGTCAGTCAAATTAGGGTTATGTTTTATTTTACAGTGTCTATTTAAATGCTCTTTGTACTCCTATGAAGAACAGATTGAGATTAATGAAAAAGATGTTTTCTTGGAGGCATGATTGTTCTCTTCTTCTTGGTGGTGAGACTACCAAAACCCCATTGTTGACCGGTGAGACTCTAATCAACGTGGTTTATCTTATTTTATGCTATCTTTTATTTATTTTCCATATTTCTCCTTCCGTTTGGCGTCAATACTTCCTCACAAAGCTCCGTTTTCCTACAAAATTACATGGGAATTACAATAAACAAAACAACTTTTGCTCAAAAAACATAAAGAAACATAAATCAAATTCACGTTTAAAGTTACCTATGGACTTAAAGAATTAGGATCTCTTATAATTAATTGTCCAAACTGCATTGAATTTGGGTAGCCACCATGAGGACAGATGTGGGGCTTGAATAATTGTGCCCTACACTTGTCATTGCTGTGAGATAATTACTCGAATTGCATTCAATTTGA
Source organism: Carpinus fangiana (assembly GCA_006937295.1). Lineage (NCBI taxonomy): Eukaryota > Viridiplantae > Streptophyta > Magnoliopsida > Fagales > Betulaceae > Carpinus > Carpinus fangiana. The sequence goes on along the minus strand of CM017321.1, from coordinate 15,450,822 downwards.
CTAGTTAATTATAATGGATCACAAAAAAAGGTGGAAACTCTTAAATGAATGTTTCGATCCTAATAACTTTGTTGGAAAGTCTACTTGCCTATCATTTGATAAACTTATAAATCAAAATTTGTAGTGTCTTACCTTACTTAGTCCTTATTCATGGATCTGGCCTTGTAGAAAATCATTTTTGATTCGATGTAGTTCCCTGGTGACATCTTCCATCTTCATTCTTTCATTTGGCGCTGCTAATGAACAAGAAAGGCCAACCTTGAAAATTGAAAGTAGGCACTTTTGCACATTAGAATTCATCTGGCTTAGGTTCTCAATAAGGACTCTTTCTTCTACTACCTCAATATCATTGTGATCAGCGTTGTTGTAGTCATCTTCTTCTGTTGCCACATCTAAATCTACCACTTCCAAATCTTCTCTAGTGAGAAGATTTGGGTCTACAATTTGCACAAGTTTTGCTGGCAATGTCATATTAACAAAGTTATGAAAGTTGAAACTATCTTTAAACATTTTGTCGGTGGGTCTCTTTCCTGTGAACATCTCCAACACAAAATTTCCATAGCTATAGACATCTCCTTGGGTTGACGCCTCACCACCCATTCCATACTCTGCAATTCATATATTCCATATACATATACAATTAAAATAATAATGATTACTAATAGTTTTTTAGTACGTAATTCAAAAAATTTGGAATTTAATATTTAGAAGTTACATATTTTATTTAGTGTTAAATAAATAATATGAAAATTAGTTTGTATTTTAAAATTAGAACTTGTGAACTTTTTTGGGAAATTAGATAATAAAAGAGGTCGGTATTAGAATTCGATCAACTAATCATTGTTTTTCCTTAGTTTTCACTTCTTTTTTTGGACAATTTAAATGTATGCTAAAATATTAATTTAAATAATTAAACTCAATTTTCTATTAACTCAATTTTTTGGGATAACGAGGGATTTAAAATAGTAATATAGCAAAGTTTTTTTGTTTTTTGTTTTTGTTTTTGTTTTGTTTTTTAACATCTCCACACTAGAGGGGGGAGAGAAATTCGAGTTAGTGACCTCCGCTTTATTAGGCGTGATCCCAGCTGATTGAGCTACCTCTTGGAGACTATTACAACAAAGTTTTAAGTCTAAGGGTGCGTTTGGAATTGTGATTTCGCAAGAATAATATGCATTTTTAAAATATATTGCAAAACGTAAGACCTTTGGCATTACGATTTAAAAAGCACTTAATTTAAAATAGGAAAAAAATCTATGATTTCAATAAGAAGGCTAGAGGCCAGGTGCTTATTTTAAAAAGTACAAATTGAAACCAAAATCATGAATTCGCATAACAAATATTTAATAAAAAAAGTATTTTTTAACATGTTTTACCAAACGCTTTTGCGATTATAAAAAGTAACGATTTCAAAAACGTTATTTATAAAATCGCACTTATTAAGACCGCAATCCTAAACGGGACTTAAATCATGTATTCGTAATTTATCCCATATTTCAATTAAAATATTTTTAATTTAAATAATTAAAGTCACATTTTTATAGTAGTTAAAATTTTTAAGATAAATTTAACATAATAGATAAAGGTTTTCACGGACTAACTTAATTTGCAAAAGATAGAGTAAACACTAAACAGAGTAAATGATTAGGCTCAACTATTCATGGTCTTTCCTTAGTTTGTACTTTTTTTTTTTTTTTTTTTTTGACATGTCCATACAAGGAAAGGGAGAGGGGGGATTCGAACTAGTGACCTCCGCTTCATAAGGCGTGGTTCACAGCCGATTGAACTACCTTTTGGGAACTCCTTAGTTTGTACTTTGTACGTACTATTTGTTGGAACAATTAATTAGGAGTATAATATTTATTGAATGACGAGGCAATAAATTATTTTTTTACACACAAAACAGAAGATAAAAGAGAAATAATAAGCTATTTAAGAATCTATTAAAGAAAAGATATGCCATGTTCTTTTTTCTGTCACATATAAATGTAGTGACGAGAGCTATTAGAAACCTAGAAAGAGCTAAGAAGAAAGTCTCGAAATTAAATACAAATAACAAGCCATGTAGAGTAAATAAGGAGAATAGGGCAAACTTTTGAATATTTGAAATAAAATTTTTGTATTGAACCATGCAAGATTTCATTTTTTAGTACGTTCTACCAAAGTCCTTAAGCGTCTACCACCACAATAGCTTCACAGACTTGACTTCAAATCTAAGTAATCTCTCTTCTTTTTTTGTTTTTTTTGGTAGGAAATAAAATCGACAAGATGAAATATGTAGAGCATAGTAAAAAGATAGCTAATGATACTTTTCAAGTTGATCAAAATCATGATTTAGAGGATTTAAGATCAAAGTAGTTACGTACCTGGAGGAGCGTAGCCAATAGTACCCATTATTCCAATTGTGCTAGTTTGATTTTGAGAAACATCATTTGTTGTAGAGAGGATCCTTGCCAAACCAAAATCACCTACTTTAGCAATCATGTCATCATCAAGAAGAACATTGCTTGGCTTCAAATCACAATGAATGATTGGTGTTTTACAATGATCATGAAGATAATGTAGTGCAAAAGCTACATTTACGCAATATTTAGTCTTTGAAGGAGTTCCAAACATTTTGGTGGACTTTCATTGTCTCTATCATGGTGCAGCCACTTGTCTAAGTTTCCATTTGCCATGAATTCGAAAACTGGAGCTTTGAATTCATTGTTGTTATAGTCCACGCTTGAGCAACAAGTTAAGATCTTCATGAGATTCCGGTGTCGTATATTTCTTAACGCATTGCATTCAACCATGAAACTCTTGGAAGCTCTTTTTTGTTGAAGATTCAATACTTTCACAGCAACTGGCATTATATATTTATTCAAGATTCCTTTATATACAAAGCCAAAAGTACCGGATCCAATTAAATTGCTAGGAGAAAATCCATCGGTCATCCGATAAAGGGCCTTGTATGAAACATTTGAAAGTTGGTTGGCTTCTGGGAGTGTAGAAGTTGATACTTTTTCTGTTTTTGTCCTCCTATAAAGGACAACAAAGGATAAAAATAGGATTATACATAAAAGCCCACTAAAAACTGCGATTGTAATTAATTTGAAAACATGAGATTTTCTTCTGTCATCACATGCTTGTAGTTGCAGTTTTGGGATACCTCCACAAAGCTTTTTATTTCCTATCACTGATATTTCACTTGCATTTCGGAAGACTCATTCTATCGGTACCTCATCCACCAAATTAAAAGATAGATTCAAATATGATAGAACATAAACTTTTTGTAGATCTTTAGGAATTACTCCCGACAAATTATTTCGTGAAAGATCTGCATGGTGAAGATCTTTCAAAGAAGCCAAAGATGGAGGTAAGTTTCCTTCAAATGTATTACCTTGCAAGTAAAGGTTTTGCATACTCGAGCAATCTCCGATGGTTGTAGGAATCTCACCAAATAAATTGTTTTCAGAGACATCAAATTGCAAAATATTTTTCAACTTGCCTACTTCCATAGGTAGAATGCCAATTAATGAGTTTCTTGATAAGTTGAGTCCTAGTAATTGGGAAGAAAGACTTGCTATGGGTACGGATCCACTATGGTCATTTTGTGAAATATCTAAGAACTGCAAACTTTTACAATTGTCAAAACTTGATGGAATGCTTCCCTCCAATTTTTTTTTTTTTTTTTGACATGTCCACGCAAGGGTAGGGGGAGGGGGGATTCGAACTTGTGACCTCCTCTTCATAAGGCGTGATTCACAGCCGATTGAGCTACCACTTGGGGACCCTCCAATTTGTTTTGTGATAACGAAAGTTTGACCAATTGAGTAAGGTTGCCCAAAGAGGATGGTATGTACCCTGACAATCTATTGCCCACAACTTCTAAGAAAGATAACCTCTGCAAGCGGCCTATTTCTTCTGGAATCTTTCCCACAAAATTGTTAAGCGCTAAGGATAGTTCTTGGAGCGTAGAAATATTTCCCAAGGAAGGTGGGATGCGTCCTGTCAAATTGTTTCCGCCAATCTGAAGCTTCTCAAGCTTCATCAAAAAGCCAAGCTCAACAGGAATGTTCCCAGTAAGTTTATTCCTTGTGAAGTCCATGACCCTGAGCCTGAGGTCAGGACAGTTGGTCAAGTTGCTCGGGATCTCCCCTGTCAACGAGTTATTGCTAAGAAGGAGATTCTGCAGTCTGAACAAATGAGTAACTTCTTGTGGAATTTTGCACTAATCATTGAAATTGTCTTGGAGATCAACCAACCCAAGAAAGCTGAGGTTGCCAATGAAAGGTGATATGGATCCACGCAAAGCATAGCCCTGTAGGTCCAAGGCTGTAACTCTTTGATGCTGACGGCTACATGTAATCCCCTGCCAGCTGCAGAAGTTGATAGAATCATTCCAGGAGCTCAAGATGTTATGCGGGTCACCAGCTATTAATTCTCTGAATCTGAACAAAGCCAGACGATCGGTCTCATTTGTTGGAGCAGCAGCAATAGTACTGGTTGGTCGCAAGCACAAGCGGAGGAAGCTGATAGAAGAGAGAATAATGAGATGAAGGTTTATGAAGCATAATGAACGTATGTTGAGGATGTGAAGCTTCATTGGGTTGGAGAAGCAGAGAAAGATGGTGAAATATTGGCACAAGGCAGAGCAATTAGATGCAGAACATTATATATGTGAGTTCTTGTCAACTAATTCATCCATCTAATATCCGGCTACCAGTAGTCAATTACCATGAGCCACTATTGGAGACCAGTATGGCATGAAACGACATAATAATGGGCTGAGAATTGAAAGAAGTGTTTCTATTCAATTCTAATAAGCTTGTTGCGGCTACATGTATATATATCTTGTTAAGGTACATTTGACTTGAAGGAGCTAGGTGAGTAGGAGACAAAATGGTGGTCGAGATCGAGGATGCCTTTCAAAGCAATTGTCGTATATTCGAATTTCAACTTGAGTTAGCATTTAACAAAATGAGGAATTGTTGACTTTTGATTTCAATATAAATTTGGTTTGGTTTGCTTATCCAGTTATCCTCATCTACTTGATGACGTGGTAGCTGCCTACACAGTAAATCATGCGATTAGAATATTTTCTGATTTTATATTTTTTAGTACAAGTCAATTAAAATTAAGCGTACAAAATTCGCATCAGATACACATTACACACTTGTGATTTGCCTCATTAACATCCATTGCATCATAAATTAAATGACTCTGCTGGATCTCATGGGTGATGTAGCTTCCTGTACTTATTTTATTTGCGATCAGGATAATAATTAAATATTCAATGCAACCTCTTTATTTTTCTGTAAATTTTAAAACTAGACTCGATGAAATATATATAGAATATGGATTCGTAATACAAAAGTCAGTTTGATTTATTCCAACAAAACACATACGCCCACAAACAGCCAAACCAATGCTAGCTCAACATAGGAGAGACTTTTCTGCAGCCATATTTCTTCACAAAGCTCCGTTTTCCTACAAAATTTCATGGTACAATAAGCAAAACAACTTTTGCTCTAAAAACATAAGGAATAAAAATAAAATTCACTTATAGGACTTGAAAGAATTATGATATCTTATAATTGATTGTTTAAATTGCATTGAATTTGGGTAGCCACCGTGACATAGATGTGGGGCCTATGTGCCTTGGGCAACCTAGGGTTTGGGCTCCCTCAGCCCAGAATAATTGGGCCCTACAATTGCCCTTATTGTGAGGTTACTTGAATTGCATGCAATTTGAGTAGTTAATTATAATGGATCACATATCAAACTTAACTAAAGTGGAAACGTCCCCAAGAGGTAACTCAATCGGCTGTAGACCATACTTAATGAAGCGGAGGTCACAAGTTCGAATTCCCCCTCCCTCTTCCCTTGAGTGGACATGTCAAAAATAAATAAATAAATGTGGAAACTTTTAAATGAATGTTTTGATCCTAATAACATCGTTGGAAATTCTACTTGTCTATCATTGGCTAAACGTCTAAATCAAAATTTGTAGTACCTTACCTTACTTGGTCCTTATTCATGGATCCTAACTTGTAGAAAATCATTTTTGATATGATGTAGTTCCTTGGTGACATCTTCCATCTTCATTCTTTCATTTGGCACTGCTAATGAACAAGCAAGGCTGATCTTGAAAATTGAAAGTAGGCACTTTCGCACATTAGAATTCATATAGCTTAGGTTCTCAATAAGGACTCTTTCTTCTTCTACTGCCTCAATATCATCGTGATCATTGTTGTTGTTGTCATCTTCTTCTGTTGCCACTTCTAAATCTTCCACTTCTCTTGTGAGAAGATATGGGTCTACAACTTGCACAAGTTTTTCTGTCAATGCCATTTTAACAAAGTCATGAAGGTTGAATCCATCTTTAAACATTTTGTCAGTGGGTCTTTTTCCTGTGAACGTCTCCAACAAAAAGATCCCATAGCTATAGACATCTCCTTGTGTTGATGCCTCACCACCCATTCCATACTCTGCAATTCATATATTTCATATATGCATAATTAACATAATAAAATGTGACAAATAGTCTCTAATTTACAATAACTTGTGAACAATTTTTGGGAAATTGGATGATAAATGAGGCAAATATTAGGATTATATATATCAACTAGTCATTGTCTATTTATTTGTATTTGTTTGACAAATTTTTATTCAATATATATGCACGCTCTGTTAATTTCTATCAAAGCCTAAATCTCATGTGTGACAAATATTCCCGAGCTATATATACAAATATTAGTTTTCTCTTGAAAAAAATTTATTCCAACCATTTTTACAAAAAGGATTACACGTTTTCCTTCTTGTTAGCCAACATAATTAAGAATGGAGAGACTTAAGGAAATACAAATCGACAAGGCTAAAATGAATATATGTAGAGCATATATATAGTAGAAAGATAAGCAGCAACACTTTTAAAGATAATCAAAACCATTTAGATGATATAAAGATGTAAGTAGTTATATACCTGGTGCAACGTAACCAATAGTACCCTTTATTCCGACTGTAGTAGTTTGACTTTGAGAAACATCCTTTGTTGTAGAGAGGATCTTTGCCAAACCAAAATCACTTACTTTAGCAATCATGTCATTATCGAGAAGAACATTGCTTGGCTTTAAATCACAATGAATAATTGGTGGTTGACAGTGATCATGAAGATATTGTAACGCAAAAGCTACATCAATCGCAATATTTAGTCTTTGAAGGAGATTCAAATGTCGTGGTCGATTTTCATTTTCAATATCTTGGTGCAGCCACTTGTCTAAGTTTCCATTTTCCATGAATTCATAAACTAGAGCTTTGAAATCATTGCCATTGTAGTCCACGCTAGAGCAACAAGTTAAAATCTTAACGAGATTTCGATGCCGTGTATTTCTTAAGGCATTGCATTCAGTCGTGAAACTCTTGGAAGCTCCTTTCTCTTGAAGGTTCAATACTTTCACAGCAACCATCCTTTTTTCCTGATTAAGAATTCCTTTATATACAGAGCCAAAACCACCGGATCCAATTAAATTGCTATGAGAAAATCTATCAGTCATTTCATAGAGCTCCTTGAATGAAACATTTGAAAGTTGGTTAGTTTTTGGGAGTGTAGAAGATTCTTTTTTTGATTTTCTCTTCCTATAAAGGATAAGAAATGACGAAAATAGGATGAAACATAAAACCCCGCTAACAACTATGGCTGTCAATTTGAATGCATAGGATTTTCCTTGCCTCGTAGCTTTGACATCGCATGCTTGCAATTGTAATTCTGGGATACCTCCACAAAGATTTTTATTTCCTATCACTGATATTGTGCTTCCATTTCGGAAGACTCCATCGGTCGGTACTTCGCCCACCAAATTATTAAAAGAAAGATTCAAATATAACAGAACAGAAACATTTTGTAGATCTTTAGGAATTAATCCCGACAAATTGTTTCGTGAAAGATCTACATAACGAAGATCTTTCAAAGAAGCCAGTGGTTGAGGTAAGTTTCCTTCAAATGAATTACCCTGCAAGGAAAGGTTCTGCAAACTCGAGCAATCTCCAATGGTTGTAGGAATCTCACCAAACAATTTGTTTTCGGATACATCCAAATCCACAATATTTTTCAAATTGCTTACTTCCGTAGGTAGAATGCCTGTTAATGAGTTGTGTGATAAGTAGAGTCCTAGTAAATGGGAAGAAAGGCTCGTTTTGGGTATGGATCCACTAAGGTTATTTTTTGAAATGGCCAAGAACTGCACACGTTTGAAGTTTCCAAAACTTGATGGAATGCTTCCTTCCAATTCATTATTTGATAAGAGAAGTTGGACCAATTGAGTGAGATTTCCTATAGAGGATGGAATGTCTCCTGACAATCTATTTCCATTCAAAGACAACCCTTGCAGCTTTTGAAACTTCCCAAAATAAACAGGAATGGGGCCTGTGAACAGGTTTTCTTGCAAGACGAGGATACTTAAGTTGATGAGATTCTCTAATGCTGCAGGAATAATTCCAGATATTTTATTGCGACCAATATTTAGAGAACTGAGTTGCTTTGACAAATTTCCAATAGAATCAGGTAAAATACCTCCAAAATTGTTATCAGAAAAACCAAGCTTTTCCAGTTTGGTACAGTTTTTCAAAGATGTTAAGAAATCCAAGTCATTGGCTGAATTACTTCCAAGATTATTCCCATCAACACCCAATATCTGAACATTTAGCAGGTTTCCTAGATCAGTTGGAACTTGTCCCACGAAATTGTTATACACGAGATGAAGTAATTCAAGCTGGGAAGCATTGGATAGTGAAATTGGGATTGGACCAGAGAATTTGTTAATGCCAATGGACAAAATACGGAGATTAGGGAGAGTGAGGCCTATGTTGGCTGGAAGAGTGCCGTTAAGTCGGTTACCTCCAGCATAAATGGTCCTCAAAGCTGATATATTGTAAAGGGAATAAGGGAACGTACCAGACATATTATTGTCCGCAACTCCGAAGTAATCCAACCTTTGCAAACGGCCTATTTCGTCAGGAATGTTTCCAACGAAATTATTAAGCGAAAAGTCGAGTACTTGGAGTGAAGAAACATTTCCCAAAGAAGGTGGGATGCCTCCCGTCAATTGATTCACGGAAATTGCAAGCCACACAAGCCTCTTTAAAGAGCCCAATTCAACAGGAATATTCCCAGTAAGATTATTCCTGGAAAAGTTGATGACTCTGAGTTCAAGACAGTTGGTGAAATTGCTTGGAATTTCCCCTGTTAACAAGTTGCTACTAAGATTGAGATGTTGCAGGTGGAACAAATGAGTGACTTCTTGTGGAATTTCGCCGTGTAAGAAGTTGTCTGAGAGGTTGAGCACCCTAAGAAAGCTGAGGTTGCCAACGTATGGTGATATGGATCCACCTAAAGTAAAGCCAGTTAGGTCCAAGGCCGTAACTCGTTGATGCCTGGCGCCGCATGTAACTCCATGCCAGTTGCAGAAATGGATGGAATCATTCCAAGAGGTGAGGATGTTAAATGGGTCGTTGGGTATCATTTCTTTGAATTTGAGCAAACCCAAACGATCTGTCTCGTTTGTTGGAGCGGCAGTGGTAGGTTGGAGGCATCTTGGGGTTATAGAAAAGAGAAGAATAACACCTAGGAATGTGGTGCATAGTGCAAGTAAGTTGCAAGTATGAAGCTTCATTTGAATGGAGAAGGGAAAGCAGAGTATTTGTGAAATATTGTGAGAGGCAGAGGAAGATACAGAGTATTATGTGTGCTCTTTGTAGGGGTCAGCTAGGGTGTGAATTGGGGAAGTTGGTGAAGAAATTAATAATCAAATGGGAAAATAAATAAATAGTAGAATAAAATAAATAACATAAATAATTCTAACTTTTACCTATTAGAAGGTATGCTACATATCATTTTTTTTTAATCATCTTTCAACCATCTTTTTTTGTAAATTTAATAGATTCATTATTGATTTGTAAATTCATATAGGTCCTACAAAAATTTAATGATAAATTTACTCATTTAATATAAGGAGATGGTTGAAAGATAGTTGAGAAAATAATTTTTATAATTTCTCAAATTTTTAAACCGCAGCGCACCTATCCTGCTAAATCAACGCTGACAAGGTCTTTTGGCAACAAAGTCTTTGGCCGGCTGAACCTTGAAAGTCTCTTCGACTCTTCCTATCTTAAGATAAATAGACCTCCAACCTTCTTTTTTTTTCTTTTCAAATGTCGTGTTGTTTTCGGAAGAAAAAGCTATACAAGTGATGTCTTATGCCAAAAAATAATAATAATAATTACAAAAAGAAAGTGATGTCTTTACAAAGAAAATTATTTATAGCACCTTTTTCAAAATACGGCCATATATATATATGATTCTTAATCAGTTTCAACGCTAAATTTTATATCTCGGTTGGATCAATCTTGACCAACCGAGATAAAAATATTATTTATATAAAACTTCGTCCTTTTGAAATTAAGCCCATCTTGAAAATTGTTAGGAAAACTGACTCCAAAATTGTTATCAGAAAAAGCTAGCTCTTCCAGGTTGGTGCAGTTTTCCAAAGATGTTAAGAAATCCAAATCTTTGGTTGAATTACTTCCAAGATTATTTCCACCAACACCTGGACATTTAGTAGGTTTATCTATCCAACTTCGATTGGCCCAGAGAATTTATTATTATATATTGATGGACAAATATTGGAGATCGGGCTTTAGCTTGCACAATTTTACTATTAGATTTATTTTAAAATGTCTCATACCATTTAGAAAATATATTTGATATAAACGCATCATCTTTTCACACCCAAATAATGTAAGACATCACAAGAAGCCAAATCTGAGATGAGAGGAATGTACACAAGTCCATGAGGGTCGCCAGCAAGGACACCGGGCTTAAGATGGGTGATTGTGATGTCCCATATTGCTTGGGCGTGAGAAAGTGGATGTGGTGATATAGAGCATGCTCTCTCTAAATGATGAGGCATTTTGGAGTAAACCCAACAACAAAACTGTGCGTGTTGAGGCCTGAAACGGACAATATTATACCAGTGGAATATGAATAAGAAGAACTTGCCTTGCTTAAGCACAAACCAGGGGTGAAAAGAACCGAGTCACTTATTCAAATCAAATCAGGACATTTGATGGTCAAGTCATGTGTTACAGTATATATGCTTAAACATGTAGATCAAACGTTCGTTTGATTTATTCCAACAAAATACATACGCGCACATACAGCCAAGCCAATGCTCATCAGGGGCATTAAAGTTACGGAGGCCGGAGACTTTTCTGCAATCTGATTTCTTCACAAATCTCAGTTTTCCTACAAAAATATAAGTTGATTATATTTGGAACATGATACAAGAAACAAAAACAACATTTGCTATGAAAACATTAGGAAAATAAACAGAATTCACTTATAAGGCTACCTGTGAATTTAAATAAGTTGGAAAACCTTTGGTGAATGTTGTGATCCTAATACAATCACCAGAAAGTAAACTTTAATTTATTGGCAGGTCGTCTAAATGTCTTTTGCTTGTGATTTGAAAGAAACATTAGAGAAGTAGTGTAAGTTTTGAAATTTAAGGCCAAAATATAATACTTTTGATAGACATTACTCACTCTATAAATGATTGGGTATATATTATTTTATTTGGTTGAACTTCTAAATTAAAAATTGCAGTACCTTACCTTACTTGGTCTTTATCCATGGCTCCCAACCTGTAGAAAAGTATTTTTGATCCGATGTAGTTCCTTTGTGACATCCTCCATATTCATTCTTTCTTTTGGTGATTTTAATGAACAGGCAAGGCTGATTTGAAAATTTGAAAGTAGGCATTTTTGCTCATTAGAACTCATTTGGCTTAAGTTCTCAATATGGACTCTTTCTTCTAACGCCTCAATTTCATTGTGATCATTGTAGTCATAGCCATCTTCTTCTCTTACCACTGCTAATTCATTTACTTCTCTTTTGAGAAGATTTGGGCCCACAATTCGCACAAGCTTTTTTGGCAATGCAATATTAACAAAGTTTTGAAGGTTGATATCATCTTTAAACATTTTGTCGGTGGGTCTCTTTCCCGTAAACATCTCCAACACAAAAATACTGTAACTATAGACATCTCCTTGTGCTGATGCCTCACCACCCATTCTGTACTCTACAATTTATATATTTCATATGCACAATTAACATAATATATAATGATTTCTAATAGTTGTTTAATAAGTAATTTAAAAGAGTTGGGATTTAATATTTAGAATTTACATATTTTATTTAGAGTTAGAAAATAAGGTGAATAATCGTTGTATTTAACAATTAGTCAATTAGAACTTGTAAAAGATTTTGGAAAATTGGATAATAAAAGAGGCCATTAAATTTAATAGAATCGGTTCAACTAATCAATCTCTTTCCTTAGTTTTTAACTATCTGAAATGAAATTTTCTCATTTATGGTCGAACCATATATGCATGATCTCCATTTTTAGTACCCTGTCTAAGTTCTTTAACTTTTACTAATAAAATATCTTCACCTCAAGTCTAAGTATATATATATTTCTATTTTCTCATATTTATAATTAATTCAATACTTGTTTAATTGTTGTCAAATCCTCCTATATGCATGCCCTATTATTCCCGAGCAATATATACAAAAGACCATTTCTCTCTTGAAAAATTTAAGCTGTTCCCACTATTTTTACAGCTGGGTTTACATGTTTTCCATTAGCCAACGTATTAATTTGATATATCTAATTGAAATGCTAGTAGGTTAAATGTGGAGAGCCTTAAGGAAATGCTAATTAAATGAATATGTAAGCCAAGGCGAAAATGAGTATGAAGAGCATAGTAAAAAGACTGTTAGTGATACATTTCAACTTGGTCAAAATCATGATTAGAGGATTTAAAATTGGAGTCGTTCCATACCTGGAGCAACGTAGCCAATAGTACCCTTTATTCNTTTCGGAAGAAAAAGTTCTACAAGTGATGTCTTATGCCAGAAAAAAAAAAAAATAATAATAATTACAAAAAGAAAGTGATGTCTTAACAAAGAAAATTATTTCTAGCACCTTTTTCAAAATCCGGCTCTATATATAATTCTTAATCAGTTTCAACGCTAAATTATATATCTCGGTTGGATCAATCTTGACCCAAAGGCAACATATTATTTATATAAAAATTTGTCCTTTTGAAACTAAGCCCATCTTGAAAATTGTTAGGAAAACTAACTCCAAAATTGTTATCAGAAAAAGCTAGCTCTTCCAGGTTGGTGCAGTTTCCCGAAGATGTTAAGAAATCCAAATCTTTGGTTGAATTACTTCCAAGATTATTTCCACCAACACCTGACATTTAGTAGGTTTCTTTATCCAACTTTGATTGGCCCAGAGAATTGATTAGTATATATTGATGGACAAATATTGGACATCAGGATTTAGCCACACGGTTTTGTTATTAGGTTTACCCTAAAAGACCTTATACCATTTAGAGAACATATTTAATATAAACATATCATCTTTTCACACCCAAACAATGTGGGACATCACAAGAAGCCAAACCTGAGATGAGAGGAATGTATACAAGTCCATGAAGGTCGCTAGCAAAGACGCTGGGTTTTAAGAGGGGTGATTGTGACGTCCTATATTGCTTGGGTATGAGAAAGTGGATGTGGTTATATAGAGCGTGCTCTCTCTAAAGGAAGAGGCATTTTGGGGTAAACCCAACAACAAAACTGTGCATACTTAAGCCCAAAACAAACAATATCATATCAATGAAGTATGAACCAAAAGCACTTGCCTTGCTTAAGCACAAACCAGGGGCAAAAAGAACCGAGTCACTTATTCAAATCAAATCAGGACATTTGATGGTCAAGTCATGTGTTACAGTATATAAGCTCAAAAGTTCGTTTGATTTATTCCAACAAAATACATACGCGCACATGCTCATCAGGGGCATTAAAGTTACAGAGGCCGGAGACTTTCCTGCAATCTGATTTCTTCACAAACCTCAGTTTTCCTATAAAAGTATAAGTTGATTATATTTGGAACATGATACAAGAAACAAAATCAACTTTTGCTATGAGAACATTAGGAAAATAAACAGAATTCACTTACAAGGCTACCTGTGAATTTAAGTAAGGTGGAAAACCTTTGGTGAATGTTGTGATCCTAATACAATCACCAGAAAGTATACTTTAATTTACTGGCAGGTCGTCTAAATGTCTTTTGCTTGTGATTTGAAAGAAATATTAGAAAAGTAGTGTAAGTTTTGAAATTTAAGGCCAAAATATAATACTTTTGATAGACTTTTGTCACTCTATAAATGATTGGGTATATATTATTTTATTTGGTTGAACTTCAAAATTAAAAATTGCAGTACCTTACCTTAGTTGGTCTTTATCCATGGCTCCCAACCTGTAGAAAAATATTTTTGATCCGGTGTAGTTCCTTCATGACATCCTCCATGTTCATTCTTTCTTTTGACGATTCTAATGAACAAGCAAGACTGATTTGAAAAATTGAAAGTAGACACTTTTGCACATTAGAATTCATTTGGCTTGGGTTCTCAATATAGACTCTTTCTTCTACTGCCTCAATATCATTGTGATCATTGTCATTGTAGCCATCTTCTTCTATTGCCATTACTAATTCATTTACTTCTCTTTTAAGAAGATTTGGGTCTACAATTTGTCCAAGCTTTTCTGGCAATGCCATGTTAACAAAGTTATGAATGTTGAAACCATCTTTAAACAATTTGTCAGTGGGTCTCTTTCCCGTGAACATTTCCAACACAAAAATTCCATAGCTATTGGCATCTCCTTGTGCTGATGCCTCACCACCCATTCCATACTCTACAATTCATATATTTCACACGTACACAAAGTTAACATGGTCATGATTTCAAATAGCGGTTTAATACATAGTTTAAAAGAGTTGGGATTTTATACTTAAGATGTTACATATTTCATTTAGTCTTAGAAGATAATGTGAAAATAATCTATATTTTACATGTAACACTCCTACTCTGAGTAGTATGATATTGTCTGCTTTAAGCCAAACCTCACTCGCACAGTTTTATTGTTAGTTTTACCACCAAAAGGCCTTATACTATTTAGAAAGAGCATACTCTATAAAAGCACATTCTCTTTCTCACACACAAGCAACGTGGGATGCCACATTACAATTAGAACTCGTGAAACATTTTGGGATATTGGATAATATAATAGGTAAGGATTAGAATCATATTAACTAATCATTGTCTTTCCTTTGTTTTCACTTATTTGTTGGACAAATTAAAGAGTATGTTAAAATATTAATTTAAACACTTAAGTTCACAATTTTTTTTATTTTTTTATTTTTTTATCAATTTAACCTTTTAAGATAAGTAGTCATTTAAAATAATCTTAAAGCAAAGTTTTAAGCTTGAACCTTGTACACATAATCTATCCATATTTCAATTAAAATGATCCACATATTGTCGATCTGGTCCAACGCAGATATGCCATGTCTTTTTTATACATGCACGCCCTATATATTAATCTCTATCAAAGCCTAAATATCATATATATGTCACCAATATTTTCGAGCAATGTATACAAAAGACCAGTTTTATTTTGAAAACCGTTGTCCTCACCATTTTTACAATTCTCCTTCATGTTTGCCGGCATATTACTTTGATATATCTAATGGACATGCCATCAGAATAAGTATGCAGAGCCTAAAGGAAATAATATTGACAAGGCTAAAATGAATATGTAGAGCATAGTAAAAAGACTGTTCGTACGTAATACTTTCAACTTGAATAAATTCATGATTTAAAGGATTTAAGATTGAAATAGTTATGTACCTGGAGGAGTGTAGCCAATAGTACCCTTCATTCCAACTGTGCTAGTTTGATTTTGAGAAGCATCATTTGTTGTAGAGAGGATCCTTGCCAAACCAAAATCACTTACTTTAGCAATCATGCCATCATCAAGAAGAATATTGCTTGGCTTCAAATCACAATGAATGATTGGTGTTCCACACTGATCATGAAGATAATGTAGTGCAGAAGCTACATCAATTGCAATATTTAGTCTTTGAAGGAGGTTCAAATATCTTGGTAGACTTTCATTATCTCTATCATGGTGCAGCCACTTGTCTAAGCTTCCATTTGCCATGAATTCGTAAACTAGTGCTTTGAATTCATTGCCCTTATAGTCCATGCTTGAGCAACAGGTTAAGATCTTCACGAGATTCCGATGCCGTATATTTCTTAACGCATTGCATTCCACCATAAAACTCTTGGAAGCTCCTCTCTGTTGAAGGTTCAATACTTTCACAGCAACCATCATTTTTCCTTGATCAAGAATTCCTTTATATACTGAGCCAAAACTATCAGATCCAATTAAATTGCTAGGAGAAAATCTGTCAGTAGTTTGATAGAGCTCCTTGTATGAAACATTTGAAAGAAAGTTTGTTTTGGGGAGTGCAGAAGATGATTCTTTTTTTGATTTTCTCCTCCTATAAAGCACAATAAAGGATGAAAATAGGATAACAAATAAAACCCCACTAACAACTATGATTGTTAATTTGAATGCATGGGATTTTTCTTGCTTCATAACTTTGACATTGCATGCTTGGAGTTGCAGTTCTGGGATACCTCCACAAAGCTTTTTATTTCCAATCACTGATATTCCACTTGCATTTCGAAACACTCCCACCATCGGTACCTCGCCCACCAAATTATTAAAGGAAAGATTCAAATATAGTAGAACTGAAACTTTCTGTAGATCTTTAGGAATTACTCCTGAGAAATTGTTTCGTGAAAGATCTGCGTAATGAAGGTCTTTCAAGGAAGCTAGTGATGAAGGTAAGCTTCCTTCAAATGAATTACCCTGCAAGTAAAGGTTTTGCATACTCGAGCAATCTTGAATATTTGTAGGAATCTCACCAATTAAATTGTTTTCAGAGACATCCAAATGCAAAATATTTTTCAAATTGCCTACGAATTCCATAGGTAGGATGCCAATTAATGAGTTTCTTGATAAGTTGAGTCCTAGTAATTGGGAAGAAAAACTCACTGTGGGTACGGATCCACTAAGGTTATTTTGCGAAATATCTAAGTACTGCAAACTTTTGAAGTTTCCAAAACTTGATGGAATGCTTCCTTCCAATTTGTTATGTGATAGGAAAAGTTCGACCAATTGAGAGATGTTCCCTAGAGAGGATGGTATGGGTCCTGACAATCTGTTTCCATACAAATACAATCCTTGCAGATTGTGGAACTTTCCAAAATAAGTGGGAATGGGTCCTGTGAACAAGTTTTCATGCATGGCGAGAATACTTAAGTTGATGAGATTCTCTAATGCTGGAGGAATAATTCCAGATATTTGATTGCCATAAATATATAAATCACTGAGGTGCTTCGACAAATTTCCTATAGAATCAGGTAAAGGGCCTTCGAAATTGTTATAAAAAAAACCTAGCCTTTTAAGTTTGGTGCAGTTTTCCAAAGATGTTAAAAAATCCAAGTCCTTGACTGAATTACTTCCAAGATTATTTCCACCAACAACTAAAAGAGAGAGATTTAGCAGGTTGCCTAGATCAGTTGGAACTTGTCCCACGAAATTGTTTTGGGAGAGATCAAGATATTCAAGGTGGGAAGCATTGGATAGTGAAACTGGGATTGGACCAGAGAATTCGTTATCAGCGATGTTCAAGATTCGGAGATTAGAGAGAGTGAGGCCTATGTTGGCTGGAAGAGTGCCATTAAGTCGGTTAGCTGCAACTTCAAATGTCGTCAATGTTGATATATTGTAAAGGGAATAAGGGAATATACTGAACATATTATTTGCCACCACTCCGAATTGAGCTAAGCTTCGCAAATGACCCATTTCGTCTGGAATATTTCCCACCAAATAATTAAGTGAAAAGCCAAGTGCTTGGAGTGAAGAAATATTTCCCAGAGAAGGTGGGATGCCTCCCGTCAAATGATTTGAGGAAACGTCAAGCCACACAAGCCTCTTTAAAGAGCCGAGTTCAACAGGAATATTCCCAGTTAGATTATTACTTTGGAAGTCCAGGACTCTGAGTTGAGGACAGTTGGTGAAGTTGCTTAGAATTTCCCCCGTTAACAAGTTGCTGCTAAGATTGAGATGTTGCAGCCGGAACAGATGAGTAACTTGTTGTGGAATTTCGCCGTGTAAGAAGTTGTCTGAGAGGTTGAGCACCCTAAGAAAGCTGAGGTTGCCAACGTAAGGTGATATGGATCCACCTAAAGTAAAGCCAGTTAGGTCCAAGGCTGTAACTCTTTGATGCTTTCGGCCGCATGTAATTCCCTGCCATTTGCAAAAGTGGATAGAATCATTCCAAGAGGTGAAGATGTTAAATGGGTCATTGGGTATCATTTCTTTGAATTTGAGCAGAGCCATACGATCACTCTCGCTTGTTGGAGGGGCAGCAACCACAGTGATAGGTTGCAGGCGAAGTAGGGTTATAATAGAAAAGAGAAGAATGACATCAAGGAATGCAGTGCATAGTGCGCCTAAGTTGGGGGTATGAGGCTTCATTGGAATGGAGTCTATGGAGAGAAGCAGAAAATTGGGGAAATATTGGTGCGAGGCAGAGCAAGATAGAGAGTGTTATGTTTGTGAACTTATAGGCAATTTTCAAGATACAAGGTTCTTGGATCTTTTTAAAAATATTATTCAACCAAGGTATGTAGTGCATAGTGCAAGTAAGTTGCGGGTATGAAGCTTCATTTGAATGGAGAGAAGGGAAGCAGAGTATTTGTGAGCAAAGATACAGCGTATTATGTGTGCTTTTGGTAGGGCTCACTTAAGAGTTAAGGGTGTCGGAAGTTTGAATTTTCAAGGCATGCACAAGTTATTGAGGCCTTGTTTATTAAATAACAAGCAAATTCACAGTAAATAAATAAATAAATAAATAAATAAAACAAAATAATAATTGGTGCAGAAAAGTGAAAGAAATGATATTAAAAATTAGAAGAATTTTGTTTTGCAATGATTTTTTTTTATTTAAATAATTATAAAAAGTAAATGATGTGATATAAAAAATGANATTGGTGTAGAAAAGTGAAAGAAATGGTATTAAAAATTAGAAGAATTTTGTTTCGCAATAATTTTTTTATTTATTTAAATAGTTATAAAAATAAATAATATGATATAAAAAATGAATAATATGATATTAAAGTGATAATATTTTTATGATGATTTTCTTTTTAAAAAAATAATAATAATAAAGTGTATAGTAAAGCAGGAGTGAAGTGTTGTTTAACCAAAAACACCCAAGTCCTTGACCCGCTGTTACGAAATATCTTGAACGCGTGAGAAGTGGGCCAAAAGGAATTGCTACAAAGTCTTTTGGCAGATAGAAGAGACTGAAAGGACTTCCACTAGCATGACTCAAAGTCTTTGGCAAAGTGGCCGTTTCATACGCTATTCTTAAAACAATAGTTTTGATGAGCACCACTTTTCTTACTTCCACTTTTTTCTTTTTCTTCGTTTTTTTCTGAGCTTTTCTTACTTTCACTTTTATTTTCCCCGACGACGACCGCCTTATTTCTCCTTCCTCTCCCCCCATTCACGCCAACATGCTCCCCACGAGTACAGGACAGCTCACTACCCACTTCCATATTTTTTTTCTTCTTCTTTTGTCTTTTCCTCTTTGTCTCACACACCTCCCAATCAAGCACTCGTCAGTCTCATCAGCTATTATATATATATGAAACCTCACTCAAAATGACTTAAAATTGTGACATATCAGCCATAACGCTCATATAAAAAAAATTAAAAAAATATATATATATATTGGCCAACTATCTCATTTATTTAAAAATGTTTTTTTTTTCTTTATACTTTTCAATGTTTCATTTTAAACCACGTAAACATATGGGAACAAATTTTCATTAAACATCTTTGGAAAAAATTTAATATGTTTAATTTTAATGGATTAAAATAAAATTAAGTGTCTTACTTTTATTGTTTGTGTGATTTATATGTTTTGTATAACTTTGTGTTACTATGTTTTGTAATATACTGGTGTATAACTTTAAACGTTTTTATTATTATTTAAAGGTGTGAGATATATTTTTATACATCTTTTTTTAACTTATAATAAAAAGTATAATGAAAATACGTTTAAATTTTAAAATTAAATTATAATAGAGAATCTCGTTTATAGTGCGGGGTATATGCTAGTATATATTGTCTTATAGCTATTGACATTGTATATTCTCATTAGCATATATCTTGCACGTTACAATATGCTAAGTACATGTTTTTAAGATTGTCTTAAACATGTCGATCACTTTATCTTTTTTTCCCTGTTCAGACAAGGGGAAAAAGGGAAAGGAAAAACAAAACATAGTAGCAGCAATTAAAAGTTACACATGACAGTACTCCTTGCCACTCTTAACTCTAAGGGGAGAGAAACATGTTGATCCCTTACAAATCTTCTAATTCATTTAAGTACTCTCAACGGGGGCATTATGAAGGAGACTTCTCTGCAATCTGATTTCTTCACAATGCTCTATGTTCCTGCAAAAGCAAAAGTTCATTATGTTTGACATGTTGAGACATTTGGAAATTCCCATAATACATTAGAAAGAAAACAACTTCCGCTATGATAACATTAGGAAGCAAAACCAGCAGAGTGACTTATAAAGTACTTGTAGACTAAAACCAGATGGAAATTTTAGGTAGTTTAATGTGTTAGTCCTAATAAGAGGTATCTGTGGACTTTAATGAGGTCGAAACCTTTATTTAATGTTTTGATCCTAGTAAGAGCCCTGTGCTAGCTGATTGTATACCCAAGTAAGGCTTATGCTTGTGCTCCAAAAGAATTATTTGAAAACTGAAAGGTTTGAAATTCAAAGGCCATATACAATACTTAGGATAGTCTTCAATCACTATGATTTATCTATCACTGGCCAAAACTTCTAAAATAAAATGTGTTGTAGTACCTAAGTTGGTCTGTATCCAAAACCTAGAAAAACATTTTTGATTCGATGTAGTTCCCTAGTGACGTCCTCCATATTCATTCTTTCCTTTGACGATTTCAATGAACAAGCAAGGCTGATTTTGAAAACTGAAAGTAGACACTTCTGCATACTGGCATTCATTTGGTTTAGGTTCTCAATGTGACTTTCCTCTTCCTCCTCCTCAATATCATCGCGATCATCATACTTGTAACTATCGTTTTCTATTGGCATTGCCATTTCATTTACTTCTCTTGTGAGAAGGTTTGGATCTACAATCTGCATAAGTTTTTTTGACATTGTCATCTTAAAAAAGTTATGAAGGTTGAAACTGTCTCCAAACATTTTGTCAGTAGATCTCTTTCCCGTGAACAGTTTCATCGCAAATATCCCAAAGTTATAGACATCTCCTTCTTTTGATGCATCGCCACCCATTCCATACTTTGCAATCAATATATTTCACATGCATAGGTAATGTGATGATGATTTCATATAGCACCTTAATACATACTTTAAAAGATCTAGGATTTAGTAACTATAAACAAAATTTAGTTAATATTTGGAAAATAAAGTGATGGAGAGCCTGCATTCCAAAATCGGAACTAATTTTTTTTTTTAGAAATTGCATGACATAGGGGATCAATTTTCAGACTTGCTTGGTACATGTGGCATGGGAAGATAAAATTAATATTAATGATAAGGATCAACTAATTATTATGTTCTTCCCTTGGTTTTTGTTTATTTGCTGGACCAATTAAGTACTAGATAAAGGCCTAGATAAAGGCCTTCCAACAAGCCATGGCTGCATGCATTATTTGGTTATCCATGACCTAATTCTTTATTAGATGACAATTCAATGAAGTACCTTTACACACACAAAACACAAGATGAAATATAATATTATTCTTTTTTTCTCGGGCTTATTAGTGGATAATATTCTTCTTCTTTACTATTTTGTCTACTCTTAACCAGCATTCATTTTTAGATGTACCTATTAAGTCTTCTTTGATCTTGAAAATTTCTATTGGTTTGAATTTTCACTTTTTCAGCTCTAGATCCTGATCTCAATGTATTCTTCTCTTATAAAGGAAATGTGCCATTATTTTCTCATATTTAAGACTTGTTAAATAGTGCTCAAGTTCTAAGCACAACCTATTAATCTCTTTCAATTCAAAGTCTTAAAATCATATATGGGACCAATATTCCTAAGTTGCAGAAGAAACTAGTTCTAGAAAACACCCCTGCCATTTATTCTGTAGTGTCTATCATTTTTCTTCTTGTAATCACATGTAAATTGTATTGGTCTGTTGTCAAAAAAATCATAGAGATCCTTTGAAGAAATAAGATAGGGGAAAAAATGTAAAAAAGACAATTAGTGAGGCTTTCCAATTTGATCAAAATCATGATTTAGAAGATTTATGTAGTTATGTACCTGGAGCAGTGTAGCCAATTGTACCCTTTATTCCAACCGTGCTGGTTGAATGTTGAGAAACATCATTGGTTGTAGAAAGGAGCCTTGCCAAACCAAAATTACTTACATGAGCAATCATGTCATCATCAAGAAGAACATTACTTGGCTTTAAATCACAATGAATAATTGGTCTTTCGCAGTGATCATGAAGATAATGTAGTGCAGAATCGACATCAATTGCAATATTCAGTCTTCTTGATTGATTTTCATTGTCTAAATCTCGATCCAGCCACTTCTCTAAGCTTCCATTTGCCGTGAATTCGTAAACTAGAGCTTTGAAGTCATTACCGCTATAGTCCATGCTAGAGCAACATGTTAAGATCGTAACAAGATTCCGACGCAGTATATTTCTTAGCGCATTGCATTCGGCCATGAAACTCTTGGAAGCTCCTTTTTTGTTGAAGGTTCAAGACCTTGACAGCAATTATCCTTTCCTCTTGATCAACAATTCCTTTATAAACGGAGCCGAAACTACCAGATCCTATTAAATTTCTTGGCGAGAATCCGCTAGTCATTTGATGCAGTTTTGTGTATAAAACCTTTGAAATAATGTCAGTTTCTGAGAGAGTAAAAGATGATTTATTTCCTGATTTTTTCCTGTTGTAAATAATAAGAGATAAAGCAAGCATAGTCAAGAAAAACACAGCCCACAAACAATTATGACTATTAATTTGAAAGCATGAGATTATCTTTGTTTCATAACTTTGATGTTGCATGCTTTCAATTGCACGACAGAGATACTCCCCCCCAAAGCTTTTTATTTCCAATCACTGATATTGTGCTTGCATTACTGAAGACTCCTTTTGTTGCACCTCACCTTCCAAATCATTAAAAGAAAATTTCAAATATCGCAAAAAAGAAAGTTTCTATAGATCATTCAGAATCAAGCCTAACAAGTTGTTTCGTAAAAGATCTAAATAGAGAAGGCTTTTCAAGGAAGCCGGAGATGGAGGCAAGGTTCCTTGAAATGAATGACCCTCTAGGTAAAGGTACTCCAAGCCCCGACAATCTCCAATAGTTGTAGGAATCTCACCAAATAGATAATTATCAGAGACATCCAATTGATATAAACTCTTTAAATTGCCTACTGTCACTGGTAAGGTGCCAGTTAATGAGTTTTGTGACAAGTTGAGTTCTAGTAATTGGGAAAAAAAGACCGATATTGGGTATGGCACCACTAAGGTTATTTTGTGAAAGGTCCAACTTCTGCAAATTTTTGCATTTTTCAAAACTTAATGGAATGCTTCCTTCCAATTTGTTCCGTGATAAGAAAATTTTGACCACTTGAGTGAGGTTATTGCCAATAGAGATTGGTATTTGTCCTAACAATCTATTTCCATCCAAACCCAATCCTTGCAACATTTGAAACTTCCCAAAATAAGAGGGTATATATGGTGCCATTGAATAGGTTTTGTGCCATGTTTAAGGTGGATAGGTTTACGAGGTTTTCTAATTAAAAAGGAATAATTCCGGATATTTGATTGCCATCAAGATATAGTTGACTGAGTAGCATCAACAAATTTCCTATAGAGTTGGATAAACTTCCTCCAAATTTGTTATTTGAAAAATCAAGCATTTCCAGTTGGGTGCAGTTTTTCAAAGACGCCAAGAAATCCAAGTCCTTGGTTGAATAACTTCCAAGCTTATTTCTACCAACACCTAGCCACCAAAGATTTGGCAAGTTTCCCAGATCAGCAGGAACCTGTCCCACAAAATTGTTTTGGGAAAAAGCAAGCACTTGAAGCTTAGAAGCATTGGACAGTGAAAGTGGGATTGGACCAAAGAATTGATTGGTCGAGATGGACAAAATTTGGAGATTAGGAAGAGTGTGGAATTTTTCCGTATATGAAGTTGTGTTGGAGATCAACCAGCCTAAGAAAGCTGAGGTTGCCAAAGAAAGGTGATATGGATCCACGCAAAGCATAGCCTTGTCATGGAACGACATAATAGTATTTCAGCATTTGAAGACCTTCTGGAATCTGGATAATTTATGGAAATCACTGGCTGAGAATTCAAAGAAGTGTTTCTATTCAATTCTAAATAAGTCAAAGATATGGTTGTTGCAGCATTCGAGTTAAGGTACATTTGACTTGAAGGAGGTGATCAGTAGGAGACAAAATGGCGGTCGAGTACTGGATGCCTTTCAAAGCATTTTACAAAAAAGAGAAGAACGGCACCAACTCACCAAGGTATGTAGTGCATAGTCCATGTAAGTTGCGGGTATGAAGCTTCATTGGAATGGGGGGGAAGGGAAGCAGAGTATTTGTGAGATATTGTGCGAGGCAGAGCAATGTAGGACTCACTTGAGAATGCGTGAGAAGTGGGCCAAAAGGATTGTGACAAATTTTTTTTGGCAGATAGAAGACTGAAAGGACTTCACTAGCGTGACTCAAAGTCTTTGGCAAAGTGGCCGTTTCATACATACGCAATATTAGGCTCCGTTTACTTCGACGTAAAATGGTTTCCAGAAAAATGATTTCCGTATTTTACGGTGTTTACTGAGATGTAAAATAATAGTGAACGGAAAACATTTTCCCTTTGACCGAAAATTCTTCTTTAATTTTTGAAAAACGGTTTTCGGTTTTGAAAACCGTAAACCAATTTCTGATTTTGAGCATCTCATTCTCAAATTGACGTACCCTGTCGGGACTTGACCGGGACCCACCCGGGACTTGACCGGAACCTGCCCGGGACCTGTCTGGGACCCACCTGGGACTTGACCTGAACCCGCCCAAGACTTGTCTGGGACCTGCCCCGGACTTGATCGAGACCCGCCCGGGACTTGAACGGGACTCGCCTAGGACTTGTCCGGGACTTGCCTGGGACTTGATCGAGACCCGCCCGGGACTTGATCGAGACCCGCCCGGGACTTGTCCGAGACCCGCTCGGGACTTGCTCGAGACTTGACCGGGACCCACCCGGGACTTATTCGGGACCAGCCTAGGACTTGATCGGGACCTACCCGGGACTCGCCCAGGACTTGTCCGAGACCCACCCGAAATCTGCTCGGAACTTAATCGGGACCCGCCCGGGACCTACCTGGGACTTGACCGGGACCCGCCGGGACCTGACTAGGACTTGTCCGGGACCCGGCTGGGACTCGCCCGCCCAAGACTTGACTACGACCCGCCCGGGACCTACTCAGGACCCGCTCGGGACTTGACCGGGACCTGCCTAGGACTTGACCGGGAGCCGACTAGGACCTGTCTGGGACTTTATCGGGACCCACTCGAGACCTGCTCGGGACTTGACCGAGACCTGCCCAGGACTTGCCCGAGACCCGCCTGGGACCTGCTCGGGACCCGCCCAAGACTTGATCAGGACTCGCCTAGGACTTTCCCATCAAGTCCCGGGCGGGTCCCGATCAAGTCTCGGGTAGGTCTCAGTCAAGTCCCGGGCGGGTCCCGGACAAGTTACGAGCGGGTCCCGGGTGGTTCTTGGTCAAGTCCTGGCCTGATCCCGGACAAGTCCCGGGCAGGTCCTAGGCGGGTCCTGAACAAGTCCCGGGCGGGTCCCGGACAAGTCCCGGTCAAGTCCCAGGTATGTCCCGGTCAAGTCCCGACCAGGTCCCGGGAGGGTCCTAGTCAAGTCCCAGGCGGGTCCCAGTCAAGTTTCGGGCTGGTCCCGGTCAAGTCCCGGGCAGGTCTCGAACATGTCCCGATGAAGTCTCGGGCTGGTCCAGGTCAAGTCCTGAGTAGGTCCCGGGCGGGTCCTGGGCAACTGCCAGTCATGTCTCGGGTGGATCCCATTAAAGTTTTAGATAGGTCTTGGTCAAGTTTCGGCGGGTCCCGGGCAAGTCCTGGGACTTACCCGTAAATTTAGAGTTTAATATGATTTAATGAATATATATATAAATTTTGTGATTTTTCGTACGCGCGGTAAACACCGTAAAATGTTTTCGGCAGAAAACATTTTCAGGGAAAATAACTTCTTTGAAAATATTTTCTGACGGAAATCATTTTTCTTCGAAGTAAACAGAGCCTTAATGGATCTAAATTCTAAGTAAGTAGTTGCTGAAAACCATTGTGGCAATTGCGCAGTTGCGTGTCCAGTCATATTCTTCAACTAGCAATAACAATACGGCATCATGAGCGAGAGCGAGAGAGAGAGAGAAGTGAAAGAATTTAATTAAAAAATCTAGAAAGTTATATTAAAAAGTTAGTAGCTAAAAAATTAAGAGAAAAAATAAAATTTATTTTTCATCTCATTTTTTATCCATCTTTGTATAGTAAATGGATAAATTTACTATTAAATTTGTGTGTGATTCATCTCAGTATCCATCTAAGTCCTTGACCCGCTGTTACGAAATATCTTGAACACGTGAGAAGTGGGCCAAAAGGAATTGCTACAAAGTCTTTTGGCAGATTGAAGAGACTGAAAGGACTTCACTAGCATGACTCAAAGTCTTTGGCAAAGTGGCCGTTTCATACGCGGATCAAATCCCCGGCTATTCTTAAAGAATAGTTTTGATGAGTACCCACTTTTCTTTCTTTCACTTTTTTCTTTTTCTTCGTTTTTTTCTGAGCTTTTCTTACTTTCACTTTTATTTTCCCCGGCGATGACCGCCTTATTTCTCCCTTCTCTCCCCCCATTCACGCCAACACGCTCCCCACGCGTACGACCGCCATGTTTTTTTTTTTCTTCTTTTGTCTTTTCCTCTGTCTCACACACCTCCCAATCAAGCACTCATCCGTCTCTATTGATGTTACTATTTGGTCAATTGAATTTGAATTTGAAGTGTGCATTTATTTTCTCATAATCATGATCTCTTTGTAACATGTGCATTTATTTTGTCATTATCTGTAGATTTGTAACGTGTGCATTTATTTTGTATTATTTCTAGATTTGTAACAGTTATAGAATTCAATTTCTCTTTGTAACAGTTGTAAGATTCAATTCTATTTAATCTAATGAAAGCCCAATCAGATGGGTATGTGAGGAAATTATTTTCATCCATGTGTCAACTTTAACATGGTATCAAAGCATTAGGCAACGATTTTTTTTTTTAGACACAATTTTTCCTCAATTTTTTTTTCATTTGCTCATTTTGCAATGACTGAAGTACAACCTACAGTGATTTCTTCATCTGAGGGCAGCGAAACACAAGGATCAGTCAATGATCCTCATTATGTTCAGCTCTCTTCAGGTAGCATCAATTCTAGTGTTTCCCTAGCAGGTATAGCACTTATTGCTCACTCTGCTTCTACGTGGATTATTGATACAGGAGCTACAAACCACATGTGTCACTCATTATCTTTGTTTTCCTCTTATAAATCTTGTCCAACTCCATCTTTTGTTCAACTTCCTGATGGGTCGAATGCATCTATTACACATATTGGAACTATTCATCTTTCACCCACTATTAAACTTGAGAATGTTTTCTTCATCCCATCATTCAAATTTAACCTTTTATCTGTTAGTCAACTAGCAAAGACTAATAATTGCTTAGTGACTTTCTCCTCTACTCAATGTTTTTTTCAGGACCTATCAATGAAGAGGACGATTGGACAGGGTAATGTTCATGAGGGGCTATACTATTTCCAGGGAGCTTCGGCAATGACAGTCATTAAAAACTCTTCCATTGATTTGTGGCATTGGCGGCTTGGACACTTATCTTATCGTATTTTGCATAATTTAGCTAAGAATGTTCCTTTCATTTCTTGTTCAAATAATCCTGCTTGTGAAATTTGTCCTCAAGCCAAACAAGGGCGTTTGCCATTTTCTTCTAGTTCTATTAATACTAATAGACCTTTCGCTTTAATTCATTGTGATATTTGGGGAAGTTTTTCCCAACAATCTTTAAATGGTTCTCGTTATTTCTTAACCATTGTTGATGATTTTAGTCGATGTACTTGGGTTTATTTGATGCATGTCAAGTCTGAGACTAAAACCATTTTGCAATCTTTTTTTTCCATGGTTAAAACTCAATTCAATTCTTGCATACAACAAGTTAGATCAGACAATGGTTCTGAATTTCTTTCCAATGATATGCAAAAATATTTTTCAGAACGTGGCATAATCCATCAACGAAGTTGTGTTGGGACTCCGCAACAAAATGGTGTCGTTGAACGTAAGCATCGACATATTCTTGAGGTTGCCCGAGCTCTTCGTTTTCAAGCGCACTTGCCCTTACAATTTTGGGGTGAGTGCGTTCTCACTGCCACGTATTTGATCAATAAAATGCCATCTTCTCTTTTATCTGGAAAATCTCCACATGAAATTCTATTCCACTCAAAACCAAATTATTCTCATTTGCGTGTTTTTGGGAGTTTATGTTTTGCTCGCAACCATAGCATTAAACATAAATTTGATCAACGAGGTAAACCTGGCATTTTTATTGGCTATCCTTATGCTCAAAAAGGTTACAAAATTTTTGATATAGCCACTAAAACCATTTTTACTTCTCGAGATGTCATATTTCATGAAGGAATTTTTCCATTTCGTGATTTATCTAAATTTCCAAACTCATCTTCTGATGTCATTCCTTTACCTTTGAGTGATGATCCCAGTTTTGATTTTCCTCTTGCTAAAAATGATGCAATCACTTCTCCAATTGAACAGTTGGATTTAGAACCACCTAGTGTGGAACAAAATCCTATCACTCCTCCAACTAGTCCGCAAATTAATCGGCCTAGTCGCATTCGGCGTCCTCCTTCATACTTGGTTGATTATCAATGTGCCATTGCTACTCATGAACAACTACCTTCTCTATCGGACTCTAAGTTGAAAGGTACACCTTACCCACTTCATCAATATATTTCTTTTTCTAATTTTTCACTTGCACACAGAGGGTTTCTTTCTTCTATTTGTTCAACAGATGAGCCTAGAACCTTTTCTCAAGCAGTGAAATCACCATTATGGCGGGAAGCTATGGAAAAAGAAATTGAAGCTCTTGAAAAAAATGATACTTGGAGCCTCATTTCTCTTCCACCCAACAAGAAACCCATAGGATGTAAATGGGTGTACAAGATTAAATACCGATCGGATGGAACAATTGAGCGCTATAAAGCCCGTTTGGTAGCAAAAGGTTTTACTCAGATTGAAGGATTGGATTACCATGAGACTTTTGCACCTGTTGCAAAATTGGTAACCGTTCGAACCTTGCTTTCTATTGCATCCATCAAGCAATGGTCCCTACATCAACTAGACGTTAATAATGCCTTTTTACAAGGCGATCTTAACGAAGAGGTATATATGGTACTTCCACCTGGGTTTTGCCGAAAGGGGGAGACACGGATTTGTAAACTGAACAAATCTATCTATGGGTTGAAGCAAGCATCACGTCAATGGTTTGCAAAATTTTCATCTACCATCATGCAAGCTGGTTTTTCTCAATCAAAGTCTGATTATTCATTGTTTTTTAATCATACTGGCAATTCTTCTACTTTTGTCTTGGTCTATGTAGATGACATCATCATTACAGGAAACAATGATTTGGCTATTAACCAGCTCAAGCAATTTCTCGAGAAGAAATTCTTCATCAAAGATCTAGGCAAGCTTAAATATTTTCTTGGCATAGAGGTTGCCCGTTCGAAAAAAGGCATATTTCTTTCTCAAAAGAAATACACCTTAGACATTCTCAAGGATACTGGTTTGATTGGAGGACGTGTCTCTGATTTTCCTATGGAGCAGCACTTGCATTTATCACCAGATGATGGGACCTTACTTCCTGATCCCACTCCTTATCGTCGATTGGTGGGACGTCTTATATACCTTAGTGTTACAAGACCTGACATTAATTATTCGATCAATATTCTTAGTCAGTTTATGCATTCTCCTCGAACGGCTCATATGGATGCTGCGCACCGTGTGGTTCGATATTTGAAGGGTTCTATTGGTAAGGGAATTTTTTTATCATCATCGAGTACTATTCATTTGCAAGGTTATTGTGATTCAGATTGGGCAGGGTGTCCTACTACTCGGCGATCCACAACAGGCTATTGCATTTTTCTTGGTTCCAATCTTATTTCTTGGAAAACTAAGAAACAAGCTACAGTTTCACGATCTTCTGCTGAAGCTGAATATCGAGCCATAGCTACTTTAACATGTGAGCTTCAATGGTTAAAATATTTGTTGAACGATATGGGTATTTCTCATTCTTCTCCAATCACAATGTTTTGTGACAACCAAGCTGCCTTGCACATTGCCAATAATCCAGTTTTTCACGAACGCACAAAGCATATAGAAATAGATTGTCATTTCGTTCGGGAAAAGCTACAGTCCAAACTTATTGCTCCAAGATATATACCCGCATCTCATCAACTTGCAGATGTCTTAACAAAGCCATTGGGTAGAGATGCATTTCATGGTTTAATTTGCAAGTTGGGCGTTATTTCCATACACGATCCAACTTGAGGGGGAGTATTGACGTTACTATTTGGTCAATTGAATTTGAATTTGAAGTGTGCATTTATTTTCTCATAATCATGATCTCTTTGTAACATGTGCATTTATTTTGTCATTATCTGTAGATTTGTAACGTGTGCATTTATTTTGTATTATTTCTAGATTTGTAACAGTTATAGAATTCAATTTCTCTTTGTAACAGTTGTAAGATTCAATTCTATTTAATCTAATGAAAGCCCAATCAGATGGGTATGTGAGGAAATTATTTTCATCCATGTGTCAACTTTAACAGTCTCATAAGCTATTATATATATATATATATATATATATATATATGAAACCTCGTTAAAGTGACTTAAAATTGTGACATATCAGTCAGTCATATAAAAAAAATAAAAAAATAAAAAATTGGCCAATTATCACATATATATATTTATTGTTTCTTTATACTTTTCAATGTTTTCATTTTAAAGCACGTATACATATCGGAACAAATTTTTATTAAACATGTATTTTTTTAATTATTCATTTTAAATCATATATATTTATAACAATAAAGATTTAAACATGTTTTAATATATATGATTTAAACTAAAATAAAAGCTCTTATGTTTTATGAGATTTTTTTGTTTCGTTTATATGATTTTACTCGATTTTTGACTATTTTGAAAGTGTTTTTATGCTTTTAAAGGCCAAAAAAGGCAAAAAAAAATTATTTATAAGTATAAATGGAACATAAATACTTTTGAAACACAAAAAAAAATTAAGCATTGCACATGATAAAAGGATTGATTTGATTGCATTAAATGTTTAATGAAATATTTTGTTTTATTTTGTATTCTTTTTGTTTTTTTGTTTGCGTTAAAATATAATAGGTATTACAACGAGAATATTATAAACTAATGCTTTTATAATCAAAATCCACAGCTTTTCTTCTTGCATATATTTTCATTTTACACTACTCACATGAGAACAAATATTTTAACATTTTTAATTTATATGGAATAGATTAAAATTAAGAGTCTTATTTTTTTTAATTCATTTGAAGGGTTTAATGAAATTTTTTTGTTCATTTGTATGATTTACTAGAATTTTTTTTTTTTTTTTTTGAAATTTTTTGTTTTTGAAAGCAAAATAAGATACAAATTTATTTGTCTCCAAAAGATAGTTTAATCGGTTAGGAACCATGCCTTATGAAGCGGAGGTCACTAGTTCGAATCCCCCCTCCCCCTCTTGTGTGGACATGTAAATAAAAAATAAAAATAAAAAATAAAAAAAGATACAACGATATTTGATTGTTGTCCAGAAAATGAATAGAAACACTTTCAAAACACCGAAAGGATAATTAAGCATTAAACATGACGTGAAATGATCTGTTTGATTGCATTAAATATTGATATGTGATATATTTTTACACATATGGGAACAAAAAATTTAATATGTTTAATTTTAATGGATTAAAATAAAATTAAGCGTCTTACTTTTATTGTTTGTTGTGATTTATACATTCATGCAATGTTTTGTATAACTTTGTGTCACTATGTTTAGCAATGCACTGGTGTATAACTTTAAATATTTTTATTATTATTTAAAGGTATGAGACATATTTTTATACTTCTTTTTTTACTTATAATGAAAAGTACAATGAAGATGCGTTTAAATTTTAAAATTAAATTATAATGAAGAATCTCGCTCATAGCATGGGTTATAAGCTAGTATATAGTCTTATAGCTACTGACATTGTATATTGTTTTTTTTCCTGTTCAGATGAGGGGAGGGGAAAATTAAAAGGGAAAGGAAAAACAAAACAAACAAAACATAGTAGCAGCAATTAAAAGTTACACAGGATAGTCCTTGCCACTCTTAACTCTTAAGGGTAGAGAAACATGTTGATCCCTTACAAATGTTCTAATTTAAGTACTCTCAACGGGGGCATTATGAAGAAGATTTCTCTGCAATCTGATTTCTTCACGAAGCTCTATGTTCCTGCAAAAGTAAAAGTTCATTATGTTTGACATGTTGGGACATTTGGAAATTCCCATAATACATTAGAAAGAAAACAACTTCCGCTCTGATAACATTAGGAAGCAAAACAAGCTGAGTGACTTATAAAGTACTCGTGGACTAAAACAAGATGGAAATTTTAGGTAGTTTAATGTTTTAGTCCTAATAAGAGGTACTGTGGACTTTAATGAGGTCGAAACCTTTATTTAATGTTTTGATCCTAGTAAGAGCCCTGTGCTAGCAGATTGTATACCTACTAAGTAAGGCTTATGCTTGTGGTCCAAAAGAATTATTTGAAAACTGAAAGGTTTGAAATTCAAGGGCCATATACAATACTTAGGATAGTCTTCAATCACTATGATTTATCTGTCACTGACCAAAACTTCTAAAATAAAATGTGTTGTAGTACCTAAGTTGGTCTGTATCGAAAACCTAGAAAAACATTTTTGATTCGATGTAGTTCCCTAGCTAGTGACGTCCTCCATATTCATTCTTTCCTTTGACGATTCCAATGAACAAGCAAGGCTGATTTTGAAAATTGAAAGTAGACACTACTGCATACTGGCATTCATTTGGTTTAGGTTATCAATGTGACTTTCCTCTTCCTCCTCCTCAATATCATCGCGATCATCATACTTGTAACTATCGTTTTCTATTGACATTGCCATTTCATTTACTTCTCTTATGAGAAGGTTTGGATCTATAATCAACATAAGTTTTTCTAACATTGTTATCGTAACAAAGTTATGGAGGTTGAAATTGTCTCCAAACATTTTGTCAGCAGGTCTCTTTCCCGTGAACAGTTCCATCGCGAATATCCCAAAGTTATAGACATCTCCTTCTTTTGATGCATCGCCACCCATTCCATACTCTACAATCAATAGATTTCACATGCATAGGCAATGTGATGATGATTTCATATAGCACCTTAATACATGCTTTAAAAGATCTAGGATTTAGTAACTAGAAACAAAATTTAGTTAATATTTGGAAAATAAAGTGATGGAGAGCCTGCATTCCAAAATCAAAACTAATTTTTTTTTTAGAAATTGCATGACATAGGGGATCAATTTTCAGACTTGCTTGGTACATGTGGCATGGGAAGATAAAATTAATATTAATGATAAGGATCAACTAATTATTATGTTCTTCCCATGGTTTTTGTTTATTTGCTGGACCAATTCTGTACTAGATAAAGGTTTCCAACAAGCCATGGCTGCATGTATTAATTGGTTATCCATGACCTAATTCTTTATCAGACGACAATTCAATGAAGTATCTTTACACGTACAAAACACAAGATTTGAAATATAATATTATTCTTTTTTCTCGGGCTTATTAGTGCATAATATTCTTCTTCTTTACTGTTTTGTCTACTCTTAACCATCATTCTTTTTCAGATGTACCTATTAAGTCTTCTTTGATCTTGAAAATTTCTATTGGTTTGAATTTTCACTTTTTCAGCTCTAGATCCTGATCTCAATGTATTCTTCTCTTATAGAGGAAATGTGCCATTATTTTCTCATATTTAAGACTTGTTAAATAGTGCTCAAGTTCTACGCACAACCTACTAATCTCTTTCAAAGGCTTAAAATCATATATGGGACCAACCAACCAATATTCCTAATAAGAAACTAGTTCTAGAAAACACCCCTGCCATTTATTCTGCAGAGTCTACCGTTTTTCTTCTTGTAATCCCAAGTAAATTGTATTGGTACGTCAAAATAATGTATAAAAGACAGTTAGTGAGGCTTTCCAATTTGATCAAAATCATGATTTATAAGATTTATGTAGTTATGTACCTGGAGCAGTGTAGCCAATTGTACCCTTTATTCCAACCGTACTGGTTGTATGTTGAGAAACATCATTGGTTGTAGAAATGAGCCTTGCGAAACCAAAATCACTTACATGAGCAATCATGTCATCATCAAGAAGAACATTACTTGGCTTTAAATCGCAATGACTAATTGGTCTTTCGCAGTGATCATGAAGATAATGTAGTGCAAAAGCAACATCAATTGCAATATTCAGTCTTTGAAGAAGGTTTAAATTTCTTGATTGATTTTCGTTGTCTAAATCTCGATCCAGCCACTTCTCTAAGCTTCCATTTGCCGTGAATTCGTAAACTAGCTAGAGCTTTGAAGTCATTACCGCTATAGTCCATGCTAGAGCAACATGTTAAGATCTTAACGAGATTCCGATGCCGTATATTTCTTAGCGCATTGCATTTGGTCATGAAACTCTTGGAAGCTCCTTTTTGTTGAAGGGTCAAGACCTTGACAGCAATTATCATTTCCTCTTGATCAACAATTCCTTTATAAATGGAGCCGAAACTACCAGATCCTATTAAATTTCTTGGCCAGAATCCACTAGTCATTTGATGCAGTTTTGCATATGAAACCTTTGAAATAATGTCAGTTTTTGAGAGAGTAAAAGATGATTTTTTTCCTGATTTTTTTCCTCTTGTAAATAATAAGAGATAAAGCAAGCATAATTAGGAAAAACATAGCCCCACAAACAATTATGACTATTAATTTGAAAGCGTGAGATTATCTTTGTTTCATAACTTAGATGTTGCATGCTTTCAATTGTAGGACCGAGATACCCCCCCAAAGCTTTTTATTTCCAATCACTAATATTGTGCTTGCATTATTGAAGACTCCTTTCGTTGGCGCTTCACCTTCCAAATCATTAAAAGAAAGATTTAAAATCGCAAAACAGAGAGTTTCTGTAGATCATTTAGAATCAGGGCTGACAAGTTGTTTCATGAAAGATCTAAATAGAGAAGGCTTTTCAAGGAAGCCAAAGATGGAGGCAAGGTTCCTTGAAATGAATTACCCACTAGGTAAAGGTACTCCAAGCCCCAGCAATCTCCAATAGTTGTAGGAATCTCACTAGATAGATAATTATTAGAGACATCCAATTGATATAAACTCTTTAAATTGCCTACTGTCACTGGTAAGGTGCCAGTTAATGAGTTTTGTGACAAGTTGAGTTCTAGAAATTGGGATAAAAAGACCGATATTGGGTATGGCACCACTAAGGTTATTTTGTGAAATGTCCAACTTCTGCAAATTTTTCCATTTTTCAAAACTTAATGGAATGCTTCCTTCCAATTTGTTCCGTGATAAGAAAAGTTTAACCACTTGAGTGAGGTTATTGCCAATAGAGGCTGGTATTTGTCATGACAATCTATTTCCATCCAAACCCAATCCTTGCAGCATTTGAAACTTCCCAAAATAAGAGGGAATGGAGCCATTGAACAGGTTTTGTGCCATGTTTAAGGTGGTTATGTTTACGAGGTTTTCTAATTAAGGAATAATTCCGAATATTTGATTGCCATCAATATATAGTTGACTGAGTAGCATCGACAAATTTCCTATAGAGTTGGATAAACTTCCTCCAAATTTGTTATTTGAAAAATCAAGCATTTCCAGTTGGGTGCAGTTTTCCAAAGATGCCAAGAAATCCAAGTCCTCAGTTGAATAACTTCCAAGCTTATTTCTACCAACACTTAGCCACCAAAGATTTGGCAGGTTTCCCAGATCAGTAGGAACCTGTCCCACAAAATTGTTTTGGGAAAAAGCAAGCACTTGATGCTTAGAAGCATTGGACAGTGAAAGTGGGATTGGACCAGAGAATTGACTGGTCGAGATGGACAAAATTTGGAGATTAGAGAGAGTGTGGAATTTTGCCGTATATGAAGTTGTGTTGGAGATCAACCAGCCTAAGAAAGGTGAGGTTGCCAATGAAAGGTGATATGGATCCACGCAAAGCATAGCCTTGTCATGAAACGGCATAATAGTATTTCAGCATTTGAAGACCTTCTGGAATCTGGATAATTTATGGAAATCACTGGCTGAGAATTCAAAGAAGTGTTTCTATTCAATTCTAAATAAGTCAAAGATATGGTTGTTGCGGCATTCGAGTTAAGGTACATTTGACTTGAAGGAGGTGATCAGTAGGGAGACAAAATGGCGGTCGAGTACTGGATGCCTTTCAAAGCATTTTACAAAAAAGAGAAGAACGGCACCAACTCACCAAGGTATGTAGTGCATAGTCCAAGTAAGTTGCGAGTATGAAGCTTCATTGGAATTGGGGAGAAGGGAAGCAGAGTATTTGTGAGATATTGTGCGAGGCAGAGCAATGTAGGACTCACTTGAGAATGCGTGAGAAGTGGGCCAAAAGGATTGTAACAAAGTTTTTTTGGCAGATAGAAGACTGAAAGGACTTCACTAGCGTGATTCAAAGTCTTTGGCAAAGTGGCCGGTTAATGGATCTAAATTCTAAATTCTAATTAAGTAGTTGCTGAAAACCATTGTGGCAATTGCGCTAGTTGCGTGTCCAGTCATATTCTTCAACTAGCAATAACAATACGGCGTCATGAGCGAGAGCGAGACAGAGAGAAGTGAAAGAAGTTAATTAAAAAATCTAGAAAGTTATATTAAAAAGTTAGTAGCTAAAAAATTAAGAGAAAAAATAAAATTTATTTTTCATCTCATCTTTTATCCATCTTTGTATAGTGAATGGGTAAATTCACCATTAAATTTGTGTGTGATTCACATAAATTCACAAATTCAATAATGAATCCATTGAATTTACAAAAAACAAAAAAATAGTTAAAAAATAATAATATATAACATAACTCAAAATATAGTTTAGTTTAGTTTATTTTATTAATTATTTTATTTTAAATTTTAAAAGAATATGGGTATTATAGATTTTTTTATTTTTAAAAAGAATGTAGCATTTTTTATGCACTTTGATAGTTTGATGGGCTACTTTAGTACCTTTTGAATATTGTAAGGCTTTATCGCAAATAAGTGTTAATTTGAGGAACCTTTTTATATTTTTTTCCAAAATATAATTATATTTTAAATAGTTAAAATAGCTGCCCCGTTGAAGATGGTCTAAGGTCTAAAATCTCCCTTAAAACACCAAGAAGAATTTTCATAAAGTCTTCACATCCAAAATCCTTTATTCCTACCGTAGTGGTTTGATTTTGCGAATCATTGGTCGTAGAGAGGAGCCTTGCCGAACTAGAAGAAGAGAAAGTAATTGGGCTTAGCTCACCCACTGGATAAGGCCCACCAAAGAGTCCCTTTTTTTTGGGGCCACTAAAGATTCCGTTTGTGAGGCCCACCCCACCAAGACACGGATTGTTGTCATGCTCCATATGCTTACCAATTCCTTTGCCAATTCTGATGGCATTTTTTGTTGTCATATACTCATGTGGAAGGTTACACCTAGAATGAGCAGAGCAAAAGCTTCACTTCATCAATAGCTAGATCGGGAGACAAAGGTTGAAGTAGCAGAAGAGAGCCTCGAATATTCCCAGAACCTTGATTAATAATGCTAGTAAGATGGCTTTCAAGTGGAACGGTAAATAAAAACTTGTTTGGAGCCAGGACCTCCGTGGACAGAGGAGCTGCAAAGCTCCACACCGCAGAGAGAATTGCATGAACATGGTATGCGTTGATGAGAGGTTTCAAAGTTAGGAGCTTACCAATGAACGTAAAATCCTCTTAAGAAGCAGAAATTACCATCATGGAACTTCGGTGTCAGCGATTAGAGCTTGAAGGGCATCCTGGGACATGAGAGAATTTTCCATAGAAACACAGTGAAGCAGAAGAAGGAAATAAGAAATTTGATGTAATATAGATGGATATGATATATTGAAATAGTGAAGGATTGGGAAGAAGAAGGGAATAGAGCTGGGAGTGGTATCAGACGTAGTCTTAGAGATATATGAAGAAAAGAAGAAGAGGAAGCTCTGGAGTGTTAACCAACCAGCTCATAAAGATCAAGAAGGCAATATCACGACTGATACGCCTAAACCATTAAGAGAAATATCTTGCACCAAGATGGAAAGAATTCCAACCAACTCTTGCATATAATCAGGGACAGAGATATCAGAATATACAAGGAAACTCTACTACAATTCAGCATGTAATATTGTATTTGACAATTAAGACTTTTCTGTATGTAACGTATATATTCTGCTTATATATATAGCAGTGCATTATAGTGTATATCATTGAATAAAATATTATCATTTCTTCTAATTTTCATGGTATCAGAGCTTATAGCTCACGCATAGATCCTTCTTCCGCTCCATATTTTTTTTTTTCCTTTATCTTCCTCATGGCTCCCAGCAGTTCTGCCCCCAAAACCCCTGCTTTCACTCCACCAAATATTACCCAACTTATTGGTACCCGTATGGATGGCACCAATTATCCAACTTGGAGTTTCCTATGTCGCCCAATATTACAAAGTCATAATTTGCTGGGTTTCGTGGATGGTACCGAACCGTGCCCAGTCAAATTTCTGCCTGATACTAATGGCAATGACTCCACTGACCTTAACCCTGAGTATGATCTATGGCTCAAAAAGGATCAGTTTGTCATGAGTTGGCTTAATGCCTCTCTTACCGACAAGGTGTTATCAACCTTGTATGGCCTGCAATCTGCACGGCAGGTCTGGATGTCTCTATCCAAACGCTATGCCTCACATTCTCGCTCCCGGGTACTTCAACTCAAGCGACAATTGCAGAATTTGCATCAAGGTAGCAAAACCTGTACCGAATATCTTCATGAAGCCAAAACTTGGGCTGATCAACTTGCCGCCATTGGCAAACCAATTGAAGAGGATGATCTCATCTCTGCTGTAATTGGAGGTCTGAATTCTACATATACTTCGTTTGTTACCACTTGCTCTTATGCCCTACATGACTCTACTATGAGCTTTGATGATTTTCAATCCAAGCTGTTGTCCCATGAGATGCTGCTTGATCACCAAAATCAAGTCATCTCGCCATCCTTTGCTATGCTTGCCAAGAAATCCCCTCCTCATGGCTCCAGAAAGTCCAAACTGCAATTCACTCCACGTCCACATCATAGTTCCTCCAATCAGCCATACTTTGCTCCACGCCCACATCAACAGAAGTCCAAATTCTCCTTGCCCAATCGCAATACACCATCTCAGCACATGCCAGCTTCTCCCAACAATTTCAGTAGTGCTCCCCGCAGCCCATGTCAGATTTGTGGCAAACTCAGTCATAGGGCTCTTGACTGCTTCCACCGGATGGATTACAGTTTTCAAGGGCGCCATCCACCTGCCCAACTTGCCGCCATGGTCGCCCAAACTCATACCATCCCAGAGGACGACCCATGGTATGCCGACAGTGGCGCCAATAACCACATCACCAAGGATGTTGCCAACTTGTCTCTTCATGAACCATATGGTGGTGATGACTCTGTAGCTATTGGTAATGGCTCTGGGTTGCCTATTCAAAATACAGGTTCTCTCAAACTTCAAACCCCTTCCTCTTCCTTAAATTTGAATCGGGTTCTTCATTGTCCTACGTCTATGGCCAATTTACTTTCTATCAACCAATTTTGCTTAGATAATGATTGTTTCTTTATCCTAACTGGTTCTCATTACTTTGTCAAGGACAACAAAACAGGCACGACACTCCTAGAAGGTCTCAGTGAAGGTGGGCTTTATCCCATTCACATCAATAAAAAGTTTATCAATAAGTGCCGTGCACATGTCGCTCTCTTTGGTGTCAAAACATCTCTAGATGTTTGGCATGCAAGATTGGGTCATCCCTCCTCTCAAATAACAAAGCGGGTCATTTCCTCTTTTCAACTTCCCGTGGCTGGATCTCTAAGTTCTGATCATCTTTGCTCTCATTGTCAAATGGGCAAGACAAAAAAACTTCCATTTTCGGATTCCACTAGAGTTTCATCTTCTCCACTTGAACTTATTCACTCTGACGTATGGGTTTCTCCCATTGTTTCTCATTGTGGTTGTCGGTATTATGTAATTTTTATCGACGATTATTCTAGATTCACATGGATGTACCCCATTTTTAATAAAAGTGATGTGTTTTCTTGCTTTGTGAAATTTAAAACTTTAGTGGAAAATCTATTTTCTTGTCGTATTAAACAATTTCAATCTGACAATGGGGGCGAATATACGTCCACCCAATTTATTTCTTTTTTCCACACCAATGGTATTTTACATCGCCTCACGTGTCCTTATACCTCTCAACAAAATGGTGTTGCTGAGAGGAAACACCGACACGTTATGGACATTGGGTTGTCTCTTCTTGCTCAATCGCACCTTCCGTCCACTTTTTGGGTTGACGCCTTCCTCACTGCTATATTTCTCATTAATCGTCTCCCCACACCCGTCTTACACAATGACTCTCCTTACAATAAATTATTCCAGCGCTCTCCTGATTATTCTCATTTACGAAGTTTTGGTTGCGTTTGTTATCCGCTTCTTCGTCCTTACTCATCTAACAAACTTGCTTTTCGAAGCAAGATGTGTCTTTTTCTCGGTTATTCCTCCCAGCACAAAGGCTATCGTTGCTATGACCCGGTTTCAAAAAAACTTTATCTTTCACGCCATGTCGTCTTTGATGAACAAAAATTTTCGGGTCTCCCAACTATTGCCCACACTGAATCCACGCCTACTGCACCATTACACTTTTACCCACCTTCAGCTTTGACTCTTCCAGCTGTACGTGCCCCATCTAGTACTATTCAAGATATTACATCACCTTCCACTTCATCCCTTGATTCTCTCCCTGAAAATCAGCCTTTTACTCCCACCCAATCCCATAATTCTCTCCCTAAAAATCTGCCTTTAGCATTAACTCCTCCAGTTGTACGTGCATCTCCTAGCACTATTCTAGATTTTACATCACCTTCCACCCAATCCCTTAATTCTCTCCCTGAAAATCAGCATTTTACTCCCACCCAATCCCCTGTTTCACACACACCTAATCCTCCAGCAGATTCATTTTCTCCCTCCCATAATTCACACATATCCTCTCCTACAATATCCCCTATTTTATGGACAGCCTCATCTCCAATACCTTTGGATTCTCCTTCTCCTAGTCTCACGGATGTCCCTCCTTTTTTGCCACCGCCAAAC
Source organism: Carpinus fangiana (assembly GCA_006937295.1). NCBI lineage: Eukaryota > Viridiplantae > Streptophyta > Magnoliopsida > Fagales > Betulaceae > Carpinus > Carpinus fangiana. Next base: position 15,409,124 of record CM017321.1, on the reverse strand, counting down.
TCCCTCACACCCACGTCTCCTTCTCAAATTTCAGTCCCTACTCCCCCTCTCCCACCCACTCGTATGCTCACTCGGGCCCAAACGGGCTCTCTCAAACCCAAAGCATTTCCAGACTTCAAAATGTTCTATTCCACTAAACATTCTCTTCATGCCCTTCACAGTGTTCTTTTACCTCCCGAACCCACATGTTACTCCCAAGCCGTTACCTCTGCTGAGTGGCGTCAAGCCATGGGTCATGAAATTGATGCTCTGTTGGTTAACAAAACTTGGAGTTTGGTTCCACGCCCCACCCATCAGAAAGTTATACGAAACAAATGGGTTTACAAATTGAAACAACGTGCTGATGGCACCATTGATCGCTATAAAGCCCGCTTGGTTGCCAAGGGCTTTGATCAGGTTTGTGGTGTTGATTTTTCGGAGACTTTCAGCCCTGTAATCAAACCCTCCACGGTACGTATCATTCTCTCCTTGGCTGTTCATTTTTGCTGGCCCCTTCGTCAACTTGACGTCTCCAACGCTTTTCTCTATGGTAATTTGTCTGAAGAGGTCTACATGGAGCAACCCAAGGGCTTTGTTGACCCCCTGCTCCCAGACCATGTTTGTCGGCTACACAAGTCTTTATATGGACTGAAACAGGCCCCAAGAGCCTGGTTTCATCGGTTATCACAATGCTTGCTTGAATTAGAATTTACAGCTTCTTCTGTGGATACCTCTCTGTTCACTTATCATAAACCTGGTGTTCACATTTTTTTGCTTGTATATGTTGACGATATAATATTGACAGGGACCAATAGTTGTTTCATGACCTCTCTTATTCAACGGCTACACACAGAATTTGCTTTGAAAGATCTTGGTCCACTTGAGTATTTCCTTGGTATCCAGGTTACACGGACAGCCCATGGTCTACATCTTCGCCAGAGCAAATATATCTTGGATGTTCTTCATCGTGCTCGTATGATCGGTGCTAAACCTTATTCTGCCCCTTGTGTGTCTGGTGGAAAATTGTCTTCACAATATGGGGATCCTATCTCTGATTTAAGTGAGTATCGTAGTGTCGTTGGTGCTTTGCAATATTGTACTCTCACTAGACCCGAGATTGCCTACTCTGTTAACCAACTCTGCCAGCATCTTCATGCTCCCACTACGGCTCATTGGTCGTCTGCCAAACGTGTTCTTCGCTATCTTAAAGGAACTGTGGACCATGGCCTCTACTTCACTCGTGGCTCCCTTGATTTTCATGCTTATAGTGATTCGGATTGGGCTAGTGACCCGGATGATCGCCGCTCTACCACAGGATATGGTGTTTTCTTAGGTCCTTGTCTTATTTCTTGGTGTGCCAAAAAGCAGCCCACTGTCTCCCGTAGTAGCACCGAGGCCGAATATCGAGCTCTCGCCATGACGGTTGCTGAGCTTTATTGGTTGCGTATGCTGTTCCAGGACTTACGTCTTCCAATTTTATCTCGTCCCATTGTCTGGTGTGATAACATTGGGGCATTAGCCTTGGCTTTCAACCCGGTGTTCCACGCTCGTACAAAACACATTGAGGTTGATGTGCACTTCATTCGGGAAAAGGTAGCTAACAATGATGTTTGTTTAAAATTTATTTCCAATGTTGACCAAGTAGCTGATATCTTCACCAAAGGTATTTCCTCCGTTCATTTCAACTTCCTCAAAAACAAACTGATGGTATGTCTACCCCCCATCAGCTTGAAGGGGGGTGTTAACCAACCAGCTCATAAAGATCAAGAAGGCAATATCACGACTGATACGCCTAAACCATTAAGAGAAATATCTTGCACCAAGATGGAAAGAATTCCAACCAGCTCTTGCATATAATCAGGGACAGAGATATCAGAATATACAAGGAAACTCTACTACAATTCAGCATGTAATATTGTATTTGACAATTAAGACTTTTCTGTATGTAACGTATATATTCTGCTTATATATACAGCAGTGTATTATAGTGTAAATTATTGAATAAAATATTATCCTTTCTTCTAATTTTCATGGAGGGAGAGCGAGCGTTGAATCTTTTGTGTTAAATTAATGCAAAATAGTTATAACAGTTGGTTTTCGCATGAGGCTCTATCTTAAACATACACAATTCGCATTAGAGACGCATAACATCCATTGCATCACAAAATGACTGCTGGTCTCATGGGTGATGTAGCTTCCTGTTATTTTACTTGCGATCAGGATAATAATTAATATTCAATGCAACTTTTATTTTTCTATAAATTTTAAAACTAGACTAAATGACATATATATCGAATAAAGATTCATACGTAATACATGTAGATCAAAAGTCAGTTTGATTTATTCCAACAAAACACATACGCCCACAAACAACCAAACCAATGCTAGCTCAACATGCATGGGCATTACAAAGCAACTAAAAAAAAAACATGGGCATTACAAAAGAGACTTTTTCTGCAACCACACTTCTTCACAAAGCTCTGTTTTCCTACAAAATTACATGAGAATTACAATAAAGAAAACAACTTTTGCTCAAAAAACATAAAGAAACATAAATCAATTTCACTTTTAAAGTTACCTGTGGACTTAAAGAATTAGGATCTCTTATAATTAATTGTCCAAATTGCATTGAATTTGGGTAGCCACCATGAGGACAGATGTGGGGCCTGAATAATTGTGCCCTACACTTGTCTTTCCTGTGAGGTAATTACTCGAATTGCATGCAATTTGACCAGTTAATTATAATGGATCACAAAAATACGGTGAAAACTCTTAAATGAATGTTTTGATCCTAATAACGTCGTTGGAAAGTCTACTTGCCTATCATTTGTTAAACTTATAAATCAAAATTTGTAGTGTCTTACCTTACTTAGTCCTTATTCGTGGATCCGGACTTGTAGAAAATCATTTTTGATCCGATGTAGTTCCCTGGTGACATCTTCCATCTTCATTCTTTCATTTGGTGCTGCTAATGAACAAGAAAGGCCGACCTTGAAAATTGAAAGTAGGCACTTTTGCACTTTAGAATTCATCTGGCTTAGGTTCTCAATAAGGACTCTTTCTTCTACTGCCTCAATATCGTCGTGATCATCGTTGTTGTAGTCATCTTCTTCTGTTGCCACTTCTAAATCTTCCACTTCTCTTGTGAGAAGATTTGGGTCTACAATTTGCACAAGGTTTTCTGGCGATGCCATTTTAACAAAGTTGTGAAGGTTGAAACCATCTTTAAATATTTTGTCAGTGGGTCTCCTTCCTGTGAACATCTCCAACACAAATATCCCATAGCTATAGACATCTCCTTGTGTTGATGCCTCACCAACAATTCCGTACTCTGCAATTCATATGTTCCATATTTGCACAATTAACATAATAATGATTACTAATAGTTGTTTAGTACGCAATTTAAAATATTTGGGATTTAATTAAATTTAGAATTTACATATTTTATTTAGCCTTAGAAAATAATGTGACAAATAGTCTGTAATTTAAAATAAGAACTAGCGAAAATTTTTGGGAAATTGGATGATAAATGAGGCCAATATTAGGATCAGATCAACTATTAATCAATGTATTTATATGTAACGAAAGAGAAATGCACTTATTTTCTCATATTTATGACTAATTCAAGACTTGATTAATAGTTGTCAAAATCGTCCTATATTGCACACCTCGTTAATTTCTATCAAACCTAAATCTCACATGTGACCAATATTCCCGTGCAATACAAAAGGTCAGTTTCCTCTTGAAAAAAAAAATTATTCCCACCATTTTTACAGCAGGGTTTACACTCTTTACTCCTTAGTCGACATATTTGATATATGTAATTGACATGCTATATATGATCAGAATAAAAATGGAGAGACTTAAGGAAATAAAATTGACAAGGCTAAAATGAATAGGTAGAGCATAGTAGAAAGACGGGAAGTGACACTTTTCAATTTGAACAAAATCATGATTTAGAGGATATAAGATGTAAGTAGTTATGTACCTGGAGCAGTGTAGCCAATAGTACCCTGTATTCAAACTGTGCTAGTTTGATTTTGAGATATATCATTTGTTGTAGAGAGGATCCGGCCTTGCCAAACCAAAATCACTTACTTTAGCAATCATGTCATCGTCAAGAAGAACATTGCTTGGCTTTAGATCACAATGAATGATTGGTGCTTCACAGTGATCATGAAAATAATGTAGTGCAGATGCTACATCAATCGCAATATTTAGTCTTTGAAGGAGGCTCAAATGTCTTGGTCGATTTTCATTGTCGATATCTTGGTGCAGCCACTTGTCTAAGTTTCCATTTTCCATGAATTCGTAAACTAGAGCTTTGAAATCATTGCCGTTGTAGTCCATGCTGGAGCAACAAGTTAAAATCTTAATGAGATTCCGATGGCGTATATTTTTTAACGCATTGCATTCAGCCAAAAAACTCTCGGCAGCTCCTTTTTGTTGAAGGTTCAACACTTTCACAGCAACCATCCTTTTTTCTTGATCAAGAATTCCTTTATATACTGAGCCAAAACTACCAGATCCAATTAAATTGTTAGGAGAAAATCCATCAGTTGCTTGATAAAGCTCCTTGTATGAAACATTTGAAAGTTGGTTGGATTTTGGGAGTGTAGGGGATGATTCTTTTTTTGATTTTCTCCTCCAATAAAGGACTATAAAGGATGAAAAAAGGATGAAAAATAAAACCCCACTAACAACTATGACCGCTAATTTGAATGCATGGGATTTTCCTTGCTTCATAACTTTGACATCACATGCTTGGAGTTGCAGTTCTGGGATACCTCCACAAAGCTTTTTATTTCCAATCACTGATATTTCACTTGCATTTCGAAAAACTCCCACTGTTGGTACCTCACCCACCAAGTTATTAAATGAAAGATTCAAATATAGTAGAACTGAAACCTTTTGTAGATCTTTAGGAATTAATCCTGAGAAATTGTTTCGTGAAAGATCTGCATAATGGAGGTCTTTCAAGGAAGCTAGTGATGGAGGTAAGTTTCCTTCAAATGAATTATCCTGCAAGCAAATTATCTGCAAACTCAAGCAATCTCCAATGGTTGAAGGAATCTCACCGAAAAAATTGTTTTCGGAGACATCAAAATAATAAATATTTTTCAGATTGCCTACTTCCATAGGTAAGATGCCTGTTAACAAGTTTTGTGATAAGTCGAGTCTTAGTAATTGGGAAGAAAAACTCGTTTCGGGTATGGCTCCGCTAAGATTATTTTCTGAAATATATAAGTACTGCAAACTTTTGCAGTTTCCGAAACTTGATGGAATGCTTCCTTCCAAATTGTTTTGATCTAAGATAAGGTAGACCAATTGTGAGAGGTTGCCTAGAGAGGATGGTATGCGTCCTGACAGTCTGTTTCTGCTCAAATACAATCCTTGCAGATTTTGAAACTTCCCAAAATAAGTGGGAATGGTACCTGTGAACAAGTTTTCTCCCATGCTGAGGAGTCTTAAGTTGATAAGATTCTTTAAAGCTGCAGGAATAATTCCAGATATTTGATTGCCACCAATATATAAACGACTAAGTTGCTTCGACAAATTTCCAATAGAATTAGGTATACTACCTCCAAAATTGTTAATTGAAAAACTTAGAATTTCCAATTTGGTGCAGTTTTCCAATGATATTAAGAAATCTAAGTCCATGGCTGAATTACTTCCAAGATTATTTGAAGAAAATGCTAGAATCCGGACATTTAGCAAGTTTCCTAGATCATTTGGGACTTGTCCCACAAAATTATTTTGGGAGAGGTCAAGCACTATAAGCCGGGAAGCATTGGATAGTGAAATTGGGATTGGACCAGAGAATTCGTTGGGGTGGATGGTAAACATTTGGAGATTAGGGAGAGTGTGGCCTATGTTGGCTGGAAGAGTGCCATTAAGTTGGTTACCTCCGAGATCAATGACCCTCAAAGTTGATATATTGTAAAAGGAATAAGGGAACGTACCAAAAAAATTATTGCTCGCAACTCCGAAGCGAATTAGCTGCAAATGAGCTATTTCATTTGGAATATTGCCCACAAAATTATTAAGCGAAAATTCGAGTTCTTGGAGCGAAGAAATATTCCCCAAAGAAGGTGGGATGCCACCTGTCAAATTATTTTCGAAAACATCAAGCTTTACGAGCTTCTTCAAAGAGCCCAGCTCAATGGGAATATTCCCAGTAAGTTTATTCCTCCAAAAGTGCAGGAATCTGAGTTGAGGACAGTTGGTGAAGTTGCTTGGAATTTCTCCTGTCAACGAGTTATTGTTAAGACCAAGACGCTGCAGCCGGAATAGATGAGTGACTTCTTGTGGAATTTCGCCGTGTAAGAAGTTGTCTGAGAGGTTGAGCACCCTAAGAAAGCTGAGGTTGCCGATGTAAGGTGATATGGATCCACTTAAGGAATTGCCATGCAGGTCCAAGGCCGTAACTCTTTGATGCTTGCGGCCGCATGTAATTCCGTGCCAGTTGCACAAGTGGATAGAATCATTCCAAGAGGCGAAGATGTTAAATGGGTCATTGGGTATCATTTCTTTGAGTTTGAGCAGAGCCAAACGATCTGTCTCGTTGGCTGGAGCGGCAGCAGCAGCAGTGGCAGGTAAAGGTTGCAGGCATCTTAGGGTTGTAGAAAAGAGAAGAACAACACCAAAGAATGAAGTGCATAAAGCACCTAAGTTGTGGGTATGAAGCTTCATTGGAATAGAGAGAAGCAGAAAGTTGGTGAATTAATATTGGTGCGAAGCGGAGCAAGATATATAGAGAGTATTACGTTTTTTGTTTTGTTTTGTTTTTTTTTTTTTTTTTGTGAATTCTTGGTAGGGGGTCACTTATTATGTTTGTTAACTTGTAGGCAATTTTCAAGACACGAGGCTCTTGCTTCTTGGATTCTTCTTTTAAAAATATAAAAAGTTTGTGTTACTGTTTTACCCACATGTGGGAGTGGGCCTAAATTGAATGCTGTCTGTCGAAGGACTTGCTAAATCAACGCTTATGCTGATACCGTGAACGCGTGAGAAGTGGGCGAAAAGGACTTGTCAAAGTCTTTTCCTTTTTATTGTTTGTTTCTCTATGAAATTCCTTGAAAATGATCGTAACAAAAGATGTAGGTATTCTTAATGGGTAGCTCAATTGACTGAGACCACGTTTAATGAAGCGAAGGTCATTAATTTAAATTTTCCTCCCCTCCTTTTGTGTGAACATGTCAAAAAAAAAAACAAAAGATGTAAGTAAATGTGACCGGTTTCCTTTGATTGCCTATTATAAGGGAATGAAGAAGTAACAGTTTTGTTAGTTGCGGATTAGTTAGCTGTACTGTTGAGTTAGTTAGCTTTCCGCTAAAGTTGTTGTACATACAGTTGAGATTTTGATTTGTAATTATATAGTGTAAATGTATAGATTACATTCATTTCATTGCAATACAGAGAATACATTTTCTTCTCAAACTCTTCTTCAATTTTCTCCAACCTCTCTGTTCTTCATATCTTTCACTCTGTTTTACATTGATGTTGCATTATTGACACCTATCTTCAATGTTACATTCTCTATGGATTTTTTTTTTTTTTTTTAATATTTATAAAATATAAAAAGTTAATGTTTGGTACAGTTTTACCCACATGTGGAACTTGATTGCTGTTTGCCGAAGGACTTGCTAAATTAACGCTGATGCTGATTCCTTGAACGCGTAAGAAGTGGGCGGAAACGCGTTAGGCTGCTGCATACGGCAGTCCTACTTATTGGACTTTTGTAGCTTCTGTTCACTTTTGTAGCCGTGAGTTCAACGTTGTTTTGAAGATACAAAGTTAGAGATTCTTCTTTTGAAGTTTTCTCAAACTACATTATGTTTTCTTTTTCTTTTTTTTCTAAGCAACTACATTATGTTTTCAATAACTTACAAATATATATGAAAAGTTGGATGATAATTCTCGAAATAAGGCTGCTGGAATTTTTAACATAGAAAAGCTGCAGTCCTACTCATGATATTTGATTTTGATATCATCATCATCTTAAAGTTAGACTAACGTTTTGATTTTGATACTTGTGCCAAAACTTGAAGTAAATAGAAAAAAAAATAAATTTAATCATTTAATTGTTTAAAACTAATTTATACAATGAAGTACATTTTTAGTCTTTAAACTCTCTTATCTTTGTTCTTTAAATTTTTTGATGTATTTTTAAAAGGACAGAAATTTCATCCAAATCAGTTTTGATGAAATTTCGTCAAACCCACATAAAATGGAATAGGATCCTGTCCATTTCAAATGAAATGGATAATATCCATTTAGTGTAAAATGAGGGGTAATATTGTAAATTTAGTCTTTCAATTTTAATGTTAAGACAATAATACCCTTTATTTTATACTAAATGGATATTATCCATTTCATTTGAAATGGAGGGGATCCTGTTCCACATAAAATGGTGTCAAGTGTTTAAGCATTTAATATGTACATTAAATATTAAAGGTTATAAATAGCAGTTTACTAATTAAGATTAACTTCTTCTTTTCTTCTTTTTTTTCTTCTTTTTTTTTTTTTTTCCTTTTGGTTAAACGTTAGACTAACATTTTGTTTTTTCACCAAGGTTAAAACTAACATTAAAAAGGAAAAGACATAACGTCATATTTGATTAAAAACCAAAAAAGAAGAAAAAAGGTTTAGAACTAAAGGAGCTAAAAAGAGAAAGAAAGAAAAAAGAACAAGCAAGGGCCTTTTTTTCTGGGGGACGTGGATTTTAAAAATTAATGTTCATATGCACAAAAAGAAAAATGAATTTGCTTATGCTTTTTTTTTTTTTCTAATTAAATAAGGAAAGGGTTACAGGGAAAGATCTTTTCTGTTGGAATTAGTGGTTTATATTAACACTAGTGGAAGGCCAAGTAGACGGAAGCGTATTCGCGATAGCGGGGGGGAACGATTAGGTTGTGGGGATGCGGGGGCAACGCCCCTGCGGTATGGTATAGGGTATTTTAGGGATTTCCATACAAGTAGGGTTTATGGTTTTTTCCTATATATATATGTTATTGATGTAATCCTGAATTAATTAAGAGAATAAACAGCCGCCTCTCTGTGGACGTAGGCAAATTGTTGAACCACGTTAAATCTGTGTGTCTCTCTCTCTTGATCTCTCTCTTTTTGATTCTATATATTGTTCATCATTATTATGTGTGGTTACAACAATTGGTATTAAAGCCTAATTATTCGATGGCTGGGATTGGCACATCTTCTGCGAAGTTCGACGTGAAGAAGTTCGATAGATCCGGTAATTTCAAGTTATGGCAAAGATGTGTCAAGGATTTGTTGGTGCAACAATGGATGGTGAAGGCATTATATGGGACGAAACCAGAAGGGATGGCAGACATAGATTGGAAGGAACTTGAGGCGAAAGCGGTGTCTACTATTCGGCTTTGTCTGAGAGATGACGTGATGTATCATGTCGGACGAAGAATCTCCGGTGGCAGTTTGGTTGAAACTGGAAAGTCGGTATATGTTAAAGTCATTGACGAACAAGCTCTATCTAAAGCAGCGGTTGTATGGCTTGAAGATGGCGGAGGGCTCGGATTTGAGCCAACACGTCAAAGTGTTCAATCAGATAATCGGAGATTTAAAGATGGTTGATGTGAAGTTCGAAGACGAAGACAAGGCGTTGATGCTGTTAAATTCACTCCCAACTTCTTCTACGTATGAGAATTTGGTTACAACTCTAACATGGGGAAAAGAGACCTTGAGTTAGAGGACGTTACAGGAGCCCTATTGGCTTTTCATCAAAGGAAGAAAAATATTGATGAAAATTCTCAAGGAGAAGGGCTAGTTGTAAAGGGTAACTATGAGCGTGGAAGAAGCAGTAACAATGGCGATTCGAAAGGCAAGAATTCTCGGTCAAAGTCCAGAAGGAGGAAGGACATCAACTGTTATAAGTGCGGAAAGAAAAGGTACATCAAGCGAGATTGTCCAGATTGGAAGAAGAAAAAGGACGACGAGAATGAAGATTCCTCAAAATCTGCGAACGTAATGGAAGACAATTTAGACGATGCTAATGGTGATATGCTTTCTGTTGCATCTAATTCAGAGCACCCTATGGATTATTGGATTCTGGACTCAGCATTTTCGTTTCACGTGACGCCCAACAGAGATTGGTTTGATACCTACAAGTCAATTAATTCTGTTATAGTTACTATGGGTAATGGTGCACATTGCAAAATTATTGGCATAAGTAATATTAGAATTAAAATATTTGATGATGTGGTTAGAACGTTATGTGATGTTAGACATGTACCAGAAGTGAAAAAGAATCTAATTTCATTAGGCACCTTAGACTCAAATGGTTATGGTTATAAGTCTGAAGGTGGAGTAATGAAGGAAACTAAGGATGCAATGGTAGTGATTAAGGGATAGATAAATTCAAAGTATATCTATAAACTGTTGGGAAGTACATTTGTAGGTGGAATTGCCTATGTGGAGTCTGAATCTGATTGTATTGTTTTGTGGCATATGCGGTTGGGTCATATAAGTGAGCGAGGCATGTTAGAGCTTCATAAGAAAAATTTATTGAAGGGTGTCAAAACAATACAATTCAAGTTCTGTTCTAGGGAAGCAGAATCAGGTACAATTCAAGATAGCCATACATAAGACAAAGGGTATTCTGGACTATGTTCATTCTGATGTATGGGAACCAGTGAGAACAGCGTCACGGGGAGGACATATGTATTTCGTCATCTTTATTGATGACTTTTTCATAAAGGTTTGAGTATACTTCATGCGGCACAAATCAGAAACGTTTGCCAAGTTCAAGTTGTGGAATGCTGGAGTGGAGAACCAGACTGGGAAGAAGGTCAAGTGCCTTAGGACGGATAATGACACTGAGTACACAAACGACAAGTTTAGGGATTTTTGTGAGCAACATGGTATAAAGAGACATTTCATAGTACGCAAGACACCACAGCAAAATGGTGTGGCAAAAAGGATGAATAGGTCGGTTGCAGAAAGAGCACAATGTCTCAGGTTGAATGCTAGACTTGCAAAGATTTTCTGGGCAAACGCAGTGAGTATGGCATGCTACTTGATAAACAGGTCACCGAGGGCAACACTAAATGGGAAAGTTGTAGAGGAGGTGTGGACAGATAATGAGGTAGATTACTCTGGTTTGAGAGTATTTGGTTATCCAGCCTATGTGCATATACCTAGTGAAGAACGATCGAAGCTTGATCCAAAGTCTAGACAGTGTGTCTTTCTTGGATATGGGAAAGGAGTTAAAGGTTACAAGTTTTGGGATCCGAAGGCAAACAAGGCAGTGATCAATAGAAATGTGGTATTTGATGAAAATTCCATGTTGAAGAGTACTCAGGGTAAAGAGCAGCAGGTGCCAGAAAGCAGAAACAGTGATAAACAGGTGGTGCAGGTGGAGTTAGAGACTCCTGATCGGTGCCAAATATTGTATATTGGACCCCCCTTAACTTATGTTTATTAGGCTCTTAGTGTTGTTAATATCTAATATTTTGTGTTATTTTAGTATTTTAGTGTTTTAGTGTGTTGTAGGTCATTGGTGCAAATTGTGGTTCAAAGGGGCAGAATTAAGCAAAGATAGAAGTTTAGCCCCTACTAGTGCGCTCGAGTGCACTGCGATCGAACACATGAGCCAGGATCGATCGCAAGCCATGTCAGCCGTAATCCCCGCGTTGCCTTAGCCGACCCGTCTCCATCGCTTCAACAGTTGCGCCGTGGGAATTCTGAGGCAGTTACGTGTGAACAAACGCAGTATGGTCGAACGCAACGATCGAACACACATGGCACTGCGATGCATTTACGGTTGAACGCACATCAAACGATCGAACACATACGGGACTGCGATCGAGCGCACCTCCTACGATCGAACACACCCCTGACCTGGCAGCACACTTAATTTTGCTTATAAATAGACCTTGTGTATATTTCATTTTTCTTATGTTTGGAAATGCTTGGAGGTGCCCTCAATGACCTAAGTCTTCCTTGTTCATCACTGTAAAACCCTTTAAACGTCATTTATTTATTTAATGCTTTTATTTGTTTTACTTTAGTCTTTTATTTCCCTCACCATGGATTTGTTTATATATGTTCATGTTAAGGTTGAAGATGAAGCATCACCATTATTTTATCTTTCATGTCGTTATGCTTAGTTTAATACTTATTTTGTCGTTTAATTTTATGTATATTCATTTCAATACATTTTAGTGACAAAAGTGTGTTGATTGTTGTTAGCGAATCATTAAACGGTCAATCCGTTGTGATAGGTCCGGGGTACATCGGATGATTTTATCGAGTCCAATATCCGTTGTGATCAACGATACATCGGATGATTCGATTTCGATTCAATATCCGTTGTGACCGTTTAACGGATAATACATCGGATGATTCGCCAAGATTTTGTAATAACAATAGGATATGCATATGTGCCTTATCAATAGACGGAAATATAAACAATGTGTTAGCACTCAGAGTATGCCTAGTAGCATAGTCGTTATTAAATATGAATTAGCTTGATTATATGTTGATTAATCTTGGTGAGGTGGAGTCTAGACTTTAGTATTTTTATTTCTTTGTTTTTATTGCATTTAATTTAGTTTTTATATTCTGCACACCACATGCTTGATATTGAAATTAGGTTAAGATAGGATTAGTTTAAACATAGAATTATTTATCACAAACACGATTCTCTGTGGGTTCGACACTCGCACTTGCACACCCACTACACTGCAAAACGATTTGTGTAATTGGCGAGTACTTATTTTTGGTGTGCAACAAATTTTGGTGCCGTTGTCGGGAAATCATTTGTTTTGTGAAATTGATTTTTTTTGCTTAGATTAATTTTATTTTTCTACTAGTTATTTTATTTGTGCAATTATTTTATTTGTTTCGTGCTTTTGTATATTAAAAAAAAAAATTACAAAAAAAAATTAGATTAGTTGATTAGTTTGGTTTGCTGTTTTTAGTTTCGGTTAGTCCTTGGAAAATCAGCATGTGATAGTGCGATTGATCGCATCTATATGCGTTCGAGCGCATTTGAGTCTATTCCAGCTTGTTCGCGTGCCTGCGCTCACTTAGTACGCAGCTGCGCGCGAGCACACCCTTTTGACAGACCGCAGTGCGCCTGTACGATCGATCTCACCTCTATTGCGATCAAGCGCACTTGCACCAATTAAGGCTTGCGCTAGATAGCATGCAGTAGCGCGCGAGCGCATAGACCGCAGAACGCCTGTGCAATCGATCACACCTTTGTTGAGATCGAGCGCACTTGCAGAGTCTGCTACATTTGTGCATGTTTGCGATCGATCCGAGTTCCTTGCGCTCAAGCGCACCTCTGCTAGCTGCACCAACAGACCCGAGACAGTGTATGTGTTCAGTTTTATTTTATTTTTGTTTTATTTAATTATTAGTTTATTTTTATTTGTTTATTATGCCTATTTTTAATTTGTTTTCTGCAATTGTTAATTTTTCTTTATTTGTTTATTTTAATTGCTTGTCTTTTATATTTTATTTAGTTACTATTAATTATTGTGAATAATTTAATTTTTGTTTAGTTAGATCATTTTTATTATTTTTTTTGTTTATTTTGTTTTCTAAATAGAATGGTTGTTGTTTCATGTGGGAAATTTTGCGTGATTAACTGTTTGGGTGAAGCATGAGTCTTCTATTCAATTATTTTGATATTTTCCCTAGTGGTAGGACGCCACATCCTACCAATTTTCACCCACTTGGACCGTGTTCACACTGCTCAAACCCTTACCATAGTTTAGGTAATTGTCCACATTGGGGACAATTTTCCAATCTTTCACATGAGCAGATAAACACTAATTTCTCCAGCCTTGGGTATGAATCAAATTCAAATTTTTACAACCCGGACTGGAGCAACCATTCTGATTTTTCATGGCAAGCTCATGCTACGAAAAATTATGCTCCCCAATCTTACGGATTGCACCATTATGAATATCTGCAGTCCGATAATCCTTTTTCCAATCCTTCATCATATGACTACCCTCTTCCTAAGCAATCTTCTTTGGAAGAAATGCTTAAGGAATTCATGCAACTAACTGGTCAATCCATCATTCCTACGTCACAAGAGCTATCATTGGAAGACACACTCGAGGCGTTCAGGCAAACAGTCAACCAATCCTGTCAAGAAATCAGAGATGTCACCATGGTCAATTTCCAATCCATGCATGAAATCAAAGATGTAGCCATGGCAAACACTGAAGTAATTGCAAGGTTGGAAGGACAAATCGATAATTTAGTTGCTGAATTCAGCCCCATCGAGGAAGAAGAGTTTCAAAGTCAAGAGATGTGGAGAGGGCAATACATGATTCATGAGGATTGCTCCAACAATTCTCATCATGAGTATGTCCAAGCCACAACATTTGGGAGTGAGGAAGTTGTCAAGGAGACTATTAATAAACCAATTCTAGAGTATCCTACTCTTAAGATGAAAACGGAGAAGGGGGAAACCACTAAGATATCATTCCCTGACTCATCTTCATTAGCAGTTGAGCCTTTCATTTTCAATACCAACTTTTTCATGCCTTCATCATATAATCACCCTCCCCAAGAGTCATTAGTGCAACATTTTCCAACTACTCATATCGATGACTTAGAGGAGAGGGTGAACCAACTCATGATAGCCAGACATGCTCATACCCAGCTTTTTCACATTCATGCACCTCATCAGTCATGTGAAAATTGTTATCATCCTTCTCACCAGTTTGATGATTGCCCATTCTTGAATTATTACATGACTGAAGCTAATAAGTCTGCACATGAGCACGCACAAATCACCATCATACTTGTTAGTGAAGAAAAAGCTGTTGACAAGGAGGAAGAGAAAGAAGAGCATTTGGAGCAGATTGAGCCCCCGCCAATTCCAATTTTTACCTACAACAAGGAAGTGAGTACTAAAGCTCACTCCTTCGTCACAATGCCTCTCGAGACATATCTTGAACCTCAAGTTTCATCTTTTCAATATCTCAAAGATCCATCTTACGTAGAGATCTTCAAGGAATCACACACAGAAGATCACAAATCTAGAAACTGTGTTCCTAGGTGGATTCCTCGAAATAAGGACAACTACATAAGATGGCGGAACATCCTTCCAGAGGGATATCCAATTCTTAAGAAGAAATGGTGGAAGTGAATGGTTGGACACCCATATGGGTGGGGAAGGTGCGGTATGTTTTCTTTTTTATTTTCTGCACTATAATTTTTGTCATTTTCTTTTTGTTATTTTTTTTTTTTTTGTTTTTAACAGCAATTAACTTTTTGATGTTTGATCTTTGAGAAAAAGATTGCTGTTAGTTTTTGACAGGTGTTTTGATGTTTAAATTCGGGGGACACTTTGGACTTTGCACATCTCGGTTCCTCATCCCACTGTAACGTATTTCTTGCCACATTGGAGACAATGTGTCATTTAAGTTTGGGGGTGTGGACAAATACTTTGTCAGTCTGTTTTGTTTGTTTATTTACTTATTTTGTTTTGTTTTTGTCTGTATATAAGATGGCGGAACATCCTTTCAGAGGGATATCCAATTCTTAAGAAGAAAGGGTGGAAGGGATTGGTTGGACACCCATATGGGTGAGGAAGGTGCGGTATGTTTTCTTTTTTATTTTCTGCACTATAATTTTTTTCATTTTCTTTTTGTTATTTTATTTTGTTTTGTTTCTAACAACAATTAACTTTTTGATGTTTGGTCTTTGAGAAAAAGATTGCTGTTAGTTTTTTACAGGTGTTTTGATGTTTAAATTCGGGGGACACTTTGAACTTTGCACATCTCGGTTCCTCATCCCACTGTAATGTATTTCTTGCCACATTGGGGACAATGTGTTATTTAAGTTTGGGGGTGTGGACAAATACTTTGTCAGTCTGTTTTGTTTGTTTATTTACTTGTTTTGTTTTGTTTTTGTCTGTATATATTTGTTTTTATCTGTATATAAAAATTTTTCCTTTTGTTTGTTGCTATATTGTTGATTGGACACGACTTACATCGTAACTGTAGATTGCATGTCATTAGTGTGTTTGACTTGTTTGAACATTGCATATCATTAGAAATCTCAGTTGTTGATTCATGTGTTGGATTAGAGAGACTTCACGTGTTTGATTCATCTTTCACATGCATGCTAGCATAGGGTCTGTGGGGTATGAAATTAGACTTGAGGAGTGTTTTTCTTGAGATTCTTATGCTGATGTAATGTGTGATGAAAGCCTTGGTTGTTAATAAAAAAATAAAAAATAAATAAAAATCAGAATAAGTCAAGCTTTTCATTGAGTAACCGGACCTCTTGCTTAGCCAAGTAATGAGTGCTCGCGTCAAAAGATGAGAAATTCCTGCTAAAAGATTGTATGGCTAGTTAGGCTTCGTAACTCTTTTTGACTTGAGTAATTAAGCCCTTAGGGATGTCTCTACATCTAATGCCTTAAAACCGTCTGGTTTGTGAGTCACTGACCCAACACTTGTTACATAGGTCATTTAGAAGCTTAAGGGAGTTAGCATTGCACAGCCTACACAAAAAAAATTACACTTTTCGATTCAAGCCTCAATTGTTTTAATCACATTGCATTTCTTATGATATTTGGGGATACACGTCTTGAGCATAATTAAAGCCCCATGATCTTGTATTAGTACACTTTGTACTTTTTAGAGCATGTGTTGTCTCAATTTTTCAACCTTGAGCGAAATGATGTTTGGATGCCTGGATGATGTGATTTGTATGTTTAAACATGTTAAATTTGCTAATGATGTATGAACTATGTGTTTAAATGAAAGGCTTTGTCTAATTAATAACATAGTGCTAATAATTTGTTTGTGGGTGTCATTGCTAGTAAACCCTCAGGAGACTTCACTCATCCACTAGGGATGCCTAGGGGTTTAAAAGACTTGTTGTATATGCTAAATGCAATCGTTTCTCCCACGAAAGCGGATTTATGTTTATTGTTTTCATTGTGTTTTTATTTTTGTTTTGCTAAGGGACTAGCAAAATGTAAGTTTGGGGGTATTTGATCGGTGCCAAATATTGAATATTGGACCCCCCTTAACTTATGCTTGTTAGGCTCTTAATGTTGTTAATATCTAATATTTTGTGTTGTTTTAGTGTTTTAGTGTGTTATAGGTCATTGGTGCAATTTGTGGTTCAAATGGGCGAAATTAAGCAAAGATAGAAGTTTAGCCCCTGCCAGTGCGCTTGAACGCACTTGGTGCGATCGAACGCATGAGCCACAATTGATCGCAAGTCATATCAACCGTAATCCTCGCGTTGCCCTAGCCGGCCCTAGCCGGCCCTAGCCTCCATCGCTTCAACACTTGCACCGTGAAAATTCTGAGGCAGTTACGTGCGATCGATCACACACTGTGCGATTGAACGCAACGCCTACGATCGAACACACATGGCACTGCAATGCATTTGCAGTCGAACGCACGTCAAACGATCGAACACATGCAGGACTGCGACCGAGCGCACCCCTGACCTGGCAGCACACTTAATTTTGCTTATAAATAGACCTTATGTATATTTCATTTTTCTTACGTTTGGAAACGTTTGGAGGCGCCCTCAGTGGCCTAAGTCCTCCCTGTTCATCACTGTAAAACCCTCTAAACGTCATTTATTTATTTAATGCTTTTATTTGTTTTACTTTAGTCTCTTATTTCCCTCACCATGGATTTGTTTATATATGTTCATGTTTAGTTCGTATTATTATGTCGTTTAATTTTATGTATATTCGTTTCAATACATTTTAGTGATAAAAGTGTGTTGATTGTTGTTTGCAAATCATTAAACAGCCAATATCCGTTGTGATAGGTCCGGGGTACATCGGATGATTTTATCGAGTCCAATATCCGTTGTGATCAACGATACATCGGATGATTCGATTTCGGTTCAATATCCATTGTGACCGTTTAACGGATAATACATTGGATGATTCGCCTAGATTTTGTAATAACAATAGGATATGCATATATGCTTTATCGATATACGGAAATATGAACAACGTGTTAGCGTTCAGAGTATGCCTAGTAGCATAGTCGTTATTAAATATGAATTAGCTTGATTATATGTTGATTAATCTTGGTGAGGTGGAGTCTAGACTTTAGTATTTTTATTTCTTTGTTTTTATTGCATTTAATTTAGTTTTTATATTCTGCATGCCACATGCTTGATATTGGGACTAGGTTAAGATATGATTAGTTTATGCATAGAATTAATTATCACAAACGCGATTCTCTGTGGGTTCGACACTTGCACTTGCACACCTGCTACACTCCAAAACGATTCGTGTAATTGGCGAGTACTTATTTTTGGTATGACCAACTCCTATGTAGGAGAACACTTCTTAGGGTACAGAGACTTCTACTTCAGGAATTAAGCAGCATCACAGTATAGCCACAGACAGACCTAGACGCACTATCTGGCCACCAACCAGGTACAATTTTGAAGACATGGTTTCTTATGCTCTTGTTATTAGCAGCGAAGATCCTACTACTTTTCAAAAGGCTGTCAATAGCCAAGAGAAGAGCAAATGGATGGGTGTTATGGCAGAAGAAATGGAGTCTTTGCATAAAAACTAGACGTGGGATTTGGTGGAGCTCCCAGAGAGGAAGAGGTGTTCAAGAAAAAGGAAACAGTATCAGAAAAAGGGGGTGAGTATGACTGTTGTGTGTATGTGAGAAGCCTTGATGATGACTCATTTATGTTTCTGTTACTGTATGTGGATGATATGCTTATTGCAACAAAGAGTATAGTGGAGGTCAACAAACTGAAGATTTTGTTGAGTAGAGAATTTGACATGAAGGATTTGGGCGTTGCCAAAAAGATTCTTAGGATGGAGATTCGTAGGGACAGAGATGCCAAGAGATTGTGGCTATCTCAGACCAGTTATGTGAAAAAGGTTTTGGAGAGGTTTAGCATGGAGAATGCAAAACCGGTAAGTATACCTTTGGCGAATCACTTCCGCTATCCAAAGATAGTTGAAAAAACTGAAGACATGTCAAAGGTCCTATATGCCAGTGCAGTGGAGTGTCTAATGTATGCTATGGTTTGTACCAGGCCAGATTTGGCTCATACAGTGAGGGTAGTAAGCAGATACATGGCAAATCTGGGGAAATAGCACTGGGATGCAGTTAAATGAATTTTCAGATACTTGAAAGGTACTACAGACTACGGCATCACTTTTGTCAGACAAAAGAGTGATTTGTCAGTTGTGGGATATGTGGATGCAGATTATGCAGGGGACTTGGATGACAGGAGATCGACCACGGGTTATGTGCTCACTCTTACTAGAGGACCCATATGTTGGAAGTCTATGATCCAGTCTACGGTTACGATGTCCACGACTGAGGCAGAGTACATGGCGGCGGCTGAAGCTGCAAAGGAAGCTTTGTGGCTTACAGGGTTAGTCAAGGAGTTAAGTATTTAGCAAGAAGGAGTTTCACTACATTGTGATAGCCAGAGTGTAATTTATTTGGCAAAGAACCAGGTGTATCATGCGAAAACCAAGCACATTGATGTAAGGTTTCACAAGATCAGGGAATTGGTTGCTACAAGTGAATTGTTACTTGAGAAGATTCATACTTCTGAAAATGTAGCGGACATGTTGACAAAGCATGTTACTGCAGATAAGTTCAAGCATTGCTTGGACTTGATAAATGTCTTCAGGTGCTAGAGAGGAGAAGAGAGAGGCGGCATCCCCAAACCTAT
Source organism: Carpinus fangiana (assembly GCA_006937295.1). NCBI lineage: Eukaryota > Viridiplantae > Streptophyta > Magnoliopsida > Fagales > Betulaceae > Carpinus > Carpinus fangiana. The sequence continues at coordinate 15,389,444 of CM017321.1, read as the reverse complement.
CAATCCCAGGTGAATCCAAATGATTATCTTCGAAGAGGTGAATACTCGTCAAGGTAAAGATTGTTGGAGTTAGTGGCTTATATTAACACCAGTGGAATGCCAAGTAGACGGGAGCGTAGTGAACGTCACGATAATTTGATGTACAAATTTAATGTACTCACAATAGTAAGAGTCGTTGTTCGTATCGCATTGCGCAAGTATGAGATCGAATTCATAGGGAATCACATTTGTGAAAAACTAATTCTATGTCTAAACTAACTCTATCTTAACCTAGTTCCAAATATCGAACATATGGCGTGCATAAAATGTAAACTAATCTAAATGCTATAAAAAATAAATAAATAAAAACACTAAGGTCTTACAATCCATCTCTCCACATACTAAACATATTATCATGCTTAGACATCCGTCTATCGATTAAACACTATGCATGTTCTATTGCTATTATAAAATCTAGACGAATCATCCGATATATTTACCATATAACGAGTCACAACGGATATTGGGGTTCGAGATCAAATCATCCACTGTATTGTTGATCACAATTGATACCTCGTCTCGACCCAATCATCCGATGTACCTCCGGATTGGAACACAACGGATATTAGCCATTTAATGATTCGCAAACAACAATCAACACAATTTAATCACGAAGCTGAATTGAAACGAGCATACAAAACATTAAACGATGGATTAAACTAAACAAAAAAACATGAAGATAATTAAATGGTGAGGCTTCATCTTCAACCTTAGTTGAAGATTTAGCCTCTCGTGCTAAAGAGAGACAAATCGACAAACAAATAAAAGCATTAAATAATTAAATGGCGATTTAAAGGGTTTACAATGAAGAACAGAGAGGTTTATGGCCTATGGTTTATGGCCTATGATTTGCAAAGAACAAAGGAAAAATGATGGGATAGAAAAGATAGTTGTTTAAAGAATGAAGAGGGAATAGTAATTGTTAAGTTTGAAGTTTTACTATTCATAATGTTAACTTTTTTGTTAAAATAAAGAGGTTGAAAAGTGAGGTTTTTAGCATTTTTTGTTAAATTGGCTCTTCAAAGTAACAAAAAAATAAGTTTGAAGAGCCTGCAGTGAGTGCTCTTAGAGCATCCACAGCAGGCTCTTCAAATTTTCCTCTTCAAAATAACAAAAAGTACACCTTTTGTTATTTTAACAATTTACCTTTTTAGAACACACTTTTCAGCCTCTTTACTTTAACAATTCACTTTCACTATTTCATTAAAATATTATTTTTCAAAGATTTGTTTATTCTTTCTCTAACTTTTATATTTTTGAATATTTATATTTTCCTAATAGTCTATTTTACGGATATTTATCTTATTCTAATGTTAATATTTTTTAAAATTTGTAATTTTTGTAACGGTCATATTTTTTTTTACTGTGTCTTATCTTAGCAATCATTGATAAGCGCCGAATGTTGCACATTCAAGCCGATTGTGCGCTGGGCGCTCGTGCGCCCAGCGCACAATCTCCAGGGTGCTGCGATCGTTCGCCAGCACAATGTAGCTTTTCTCTGCCCTTTTAATCCACTTCTCAACTAAGCTCATGTATTTGACCTGAAACACAAAACAAAACAAAATCAAACAAATAGCAATGCTAAGGAATTAACATATGCAAGTTAAAGGGCTTGAATGTGCAACATTCGGCGCTTATCAATCATATTTTCAAAAAATTTGTCTTATCCTTATGCCTGTAACAGAGAAGGACCTGATCATGCACCAAGATTCAAAGCTTCTGTCTTTTCAAAAAATAAAAAATAAAAAAAGATTCAGAGCTTCTGTGAATTTCAACGATGAGATCTTTGAAAGCCCAAGGTAAGATTGTAGGAAAACACTGAGAGAGGAAGATTACAGGAAAGAGGGGGAAAAAAAAAAAACAAGACCTGCGGAAAGAAAAAAAGGAGAGAGAAAAAGAAAAAGGAAAAATGAGGAGAGAGAAAATATAGTTGTTCAAAGAATAGAGAGTGAATAGTAATTGTTAAGTTTGAAGAAATACTGTTCATAGTGTTAAGTTTTTTGTTAAAATGAAAAGGCTGAAAAGTGGTGTTTTTAGCTCTTTTTGTTAAATCGGCTCTTCAAACTAACAAAAAAATGTGTTTGAAGAGCTTACAGTGAGTGCTCTTAGAAGTCTTTTTGGCAGAAGACTGAAAAGACTTTACTAGCATGACTTAAAAGTCTTTTGGCAAAGAGGCCATTTCGAACACATTGGATTTAAAGTAGTGTATGAAAACCATTACCGTTGTGGCAATTGGGCTAGTTGTCGTGAAAGAGAGCAACTACGCTGAGAGGATTGGTGTCAAGAAATTAATGGATGTGTCAGTTGTATCGGTGCCCAGCAAACCCGGAATCAGATTCCTGGGTGTGTTTGGAGAATTAATATTGGTGTAAGGCAGAGTGAGATACAGAGTAGTATGTGCGCTCTTGGTCTGGACGTTTCTTATGGTGTGAACTTATAGGCAATTTTCAAGACACAAATTAGGAGTACTTAGGCGGGGCGGTTATACCAACCGTTAATCATTTATAACCGCTAATCGCTAACCGTTTTGTAAAGCGGTTATTAAAAACCGCTAACCGCCTAGGGCGGTTGCGGTTAACGGTTTTAAGGGTATGAAAAAGCGGTTATAATTGCTAACCGCCTTTATTTATATATAATTATATATAAAAATATATATATTAATAAAAATATATATAAAATAATAAATAAAAAAACAAAAAAAAAATCCAAAACGGTGTCGAAAACGACGTTGTTTTGGTTGGAGAATAAGATGATACCTAAGGGTTTCATCTTATTCTCCCAAAGCCGCAACCCCTCATTCAGACATTCACACAAAAATGAGGGGCTGCGGCTTCATCTTATGCCTCCAAAAATGATACTTTGGCTCACAAACTGTGTTGAAGGATTTTGTGCCTGTGTTGGAGGAATTTTGAGTGCCATGTGTTGAAGGCTCGTAATATTTGTTTTGCTTACATTTGCTAGTTTCAGACTTTTAGTGGTTTGTAGTATGTTTTGGTTTTGAGCCATTTAATAGATTTGGGCATTATGACTATGTATGTGAAATAAGCCCAAAAAATAACATGTTTTTCGGCCAATAGGGCAAAATAAGCCCAAATAATATGGCAAAATAAGCCCAAAATATATAAAGCACCTCACTAAAATAACTACTTTTAGGTATTTTGATAATTCACTTTTTTAAAGCACCTCAGCAGCTTCATTATTTTAACAACTCATTTTTACTATTGTATTTAAATTATTTTTTTGAAAGATTTGTTTATTTTTTTAAAACTATTAAAAGAAAAGAGATAAACAAAAAGTAAAAAAGAAAAGAGTGAAATGAGTTGTTTAATCAATAGGTGATCAGCGAATAGTAATTTTTAAATTTGATGAGTACTGTTTATCTCATTACTTTTTTTTTTTTGTTAAAGTAGTGAGGCTGAAAAATAAATATTTAGACTATTTTAATTAAATTGTCTCACAAAAATAACCAAAAATTAATTTAATAATAAGTATGGATAGCCTTAAGGAAATAATATCAACAAGGCTAAAATGAATATGTAGAGCATAGTAAAAAGACTATTAGTACGTAATACTTTTCAATTTTGAGGAATTGTTACAAAGTCTTTTGGCAGGTAGAAGACTGAAAGGACTTCACTAGCATGACTCAAAGTCTTTGGCAAAGTGGCCGCTTCATACGCTATTCTTAAAACAATAGTTTTGATGAGTACCCACTTTCCTTACTTTCACTTTTTTCTTTTTCTTCGTTTTTTTTCTGAGCTTTTCTTACTTTCACTTTTATTTTCCCCGACGATGACCGCCTTATTTCTCCCTTCTCTCCCCCCATTCACACCAACATGCTCCCCACGCGTACGACCGCCATGTTTTTTTTCTTCTTTTGTCTTTTCCTATGTCTAACACACCTCCCAATCAAGCACTCATCCGTCTCATCAGCTATTATATATATATATATATATATATGTATATATGAAACCTCACTAAAGTGACTTAAAATTGTGTTATATCAGTCATATAAAAAAAAGGAAAAAATAAAAAATTGGCCAATTATCACATTTATATATTTATTGTTTCTTTATACTTTTCAATGTTTTCATTTTAAAGCACGTATAGATATGGGAACAAATTTTCATTAAACATGTATTTTTTTTAATTATTTATTTTAAATCATATATACTTATAGAAATAAAGATTTAAACATGTTTTAATATATATGATTTAAACTAAAATAAAAGCTCTTATGTTTTATGAGATTTTTTTGTTTCGTTTATGATTTTACTCGATTTTTGACTATTTTAAAAGTGTTTTTATGCTTTTAAAGGCAAAAAAAATTATTTATAAGTATAAATGGAACATAAATACTTTTGAAACACAAAAAAAATTAAGCATTGCACATGATAAAAGGATTGATTTGATTGCGTTAAATGTTTAATGAAATATTTTGTTTTATTTTGTATTATTTTTTTTTTAGTTTGTGTTAAAATATAATAGGTATTACAATGATAATATTATAAACTAATGCTTTGATAATCAAAATCCACAGCTTTTCTTCTTGCATATATTTTCATTTTAAACTACTCACATGAAAACAAATATTTTAACATTTTTTAATTTATATGGAATAGATTAAAATTAAGAGTCTTATTTTTTTTAATTCATTTGAAGGGTTTAATGAAATTTTTTTGCTAATTTGTATGATTTACTAAAATATATTTTTTTTTTTTTGAAATTTTTTGTTTTTGAAAGCAAAATAAGATACAAATTTATTTGTCTCCAAGCGATAGTTTAATCGGTTAGGAACCATGCTTTATGAAGTGGAGGTCACTAGTTCGAATCCCCCTCCCCCTCTTGTGTGGACATGTAAATAAAAAATAAAAAAAGATACAAATTTATTTGATTGTTGTCCAGAAAAGGAATAGAAACACTTTCAAAACACCGAAAGGATAATTAAGCATTAAACATGAAGTGAAATGATCTGTTTGATTGCATTAAATATTGATATGTGATATATTTTTACACATATGGGAACAAAAAATTTAATATGTTTAATTTTAATGGATTAAAATAAAATTAAGCGTCTTACTTTTATTCTTTGTTGTGATTTATACATTCATGCAATGTTTTGAATAACTTTATGTCACTATGTTTAGCAATGTACTGTGTATAACTTTAAATGTTTTTATTATTTAAAGGTATGGGACATATTTTTATACGTCTTTTTTTTACTTATAATGAAAAGTACAATGAAGATGTGTTTAAATTTTAAAATTAAATTATAATGAAGAATCTCGCTCATAGCGTGGGTTATAAGCTAATATATAGTCTTATAGCTACTGACATTGTATATTGTTTTTATTTTTCCTGTTCAGACGAGGGGAGGGGAAAATTAAAAGGGAAAGGAAAAACAAAACAAACAAAACATTGTAGCAGCAATTAAAAGTTACACAGGACAGTCCTTGCCACTCTTAACTCTTAAGGGAAGAGAAACATGTTGATCCCTTACAAATGTTCTAATTTAAGTACTCTCAACGGGGGCATTATGAAGAAGACTTCTCTGCAATCTGATTTCTTCACAAAGCTCTATGTTACTGCAAAAGCAAAAGTTCATTATGTTTGACATGTTGGGACATTTGGAAATTCCCATAATACATTAGAAAGGAAACAACTTCCACTCTGATAACATTATGAAGCAAAATCAGCTGAGTGACTTATAAAGTACTTGTAGACTAAAACAAGATGGAAATTTTAGGGAGTTTAATGTTTTAGTCCTAATAAGAGGTACCTGTAAACTTTAATGAGGTCGAAACCTTTATTTAATGTTTTGATCCTAGTAAGAGCCCTGTGCTAGCAGATTGTATACCTACTAAGTAAGGCTTATGCTTGTGGTCCAAAAGAATTATTTGAAAACTGAAAGGTTTGAAATTCAAAGGCCATATACAATACTTAAGATAGTCTTCAATCACTATGATTTATCTGTCACTCACCAAAACTTCTAAAATAAAATGTGTTGCAGTACCTAAGTTAGTCTGTATCGAAAACCTAGAAAAACATTTTTGATTTGATGTAGTTCCCTAGCTAGTGACGTCCTCCATATTCATTCTTTCCTTTCACGATTCCAATGAACAAGCAAGGCTGATTTTGAAAACTGAAAGTAGACACTTCTGCATACTGGAATTCATTTGGTTTAGGTTCTCAATGTGACTTTCCTCTTCCTCCTCCTCAATATCATCGCAATCATCATGCTTGTAACTATCGTTTTCTATTGGTATTGCCATTTCATTTACTTTTGCATACTGGCATTCATTTGGTTTAGGTTCTCAATGTGACTTTCCTCTTCCTCCTCCTCAATATATATCATCGCGATCATCATACTTGTAACTATCGTTTTCTACTGGCATTGCCATTTCATTTACTTCTCTTGTGAGAAGGTTTGGATCTATAATCTGCATAAGTTTTTCTAACATTGTCATCGTAACAAAGTTATGGAGGTTGAAATTGTCTCCAAACATTTTGTCAGCAGGTCTCTTTCCCGTGAACAATTCCATCGCGAATATCCCAAAGTTATAGACATCTCCTTCTTTTGATGCATCGCCACCCATTCCATACTTCACAATCAATAGATTTCACATGCATAGGCAATGTGATGATGATTTCATATAGCACCTTAATACATAGTTTAAAAGATCTAGGATTTAGTAACTAGAAACAAAATTTAGTTAATATTTGGAAAATAAAGTGATGGAGAGCTTGCATTCCAAAATCAGAACGAATTTTTTTTTTTTTTAGAAATTGCATGACATTTGGGATCAATTTTCAGACTTGCTTGGTACATGTGGCATGGGAAGATAAAATTAATATTAATGATAAGGATCAACTAATTATTATGTTCTTCCCATGGTTTTTGTTTATTTGCTAGACCAATTATGTACTAGATAAACTGATAAAGGTTTCCAACAAGCCATGGCTGCATGTATTAATTGGTTATCCATGACCTAATTCTTTATTAGACGACAATTCAATGAAGTATCTTTACACATACAAAACACAAGATTTGAAATATAATATTATTCTTTTTTCTCGGGCTTATTAGTGCATAATATTCTTCTTCTTTACTGTTTTGTCTACTCTTAACCAGCATTCATTTTCAGATGTACCTATTAAGTCTTCTTCGATCTTAAAAATTTCTATTGGTTTGAATTTTCACTTTTTCAGCTCTAGATCCTGATCTCAATGTATTCTTCTCTTATAAAGGAAATGTGCCATTATTTTCTCATATTTAAGACTTGTTAAATAGTGCTCAAGTTCTAAGCACAACCTACTAATCTCTTTCAAAGGCTTGAAATCATGTATGGGACCAACCGACCAATATTCCTAAGTTGCATAAGAAACTAGTTCTAGAAAACACCCCTGCCATTTATTCTACAGAGTCTACCGTTTTTCTTCTTGTAATCCCAAGTAAATTGTATTGGTACGTCAAAATAATGTATAAAAGACAGTTAGTGAGGCTTTCCAATTTGATCAAAATCATGATTTAGAAGATTTATGTAGTTACGTACCTGGAGCATTGTAGCCAATTGTACTCTTTATTCCAACCGTACTGGTTGTATGTTGAGAAACATCATTGGTTGTAGAAATGAGCCTTGCCAAACCAAAATCACTTACATGAGCAATCATGTCATCATCAAGAAGAACATTACTTGGCTTTAAATTGCAATGAATAATTGGTCTTTCACAGTGATCATGAAGATAATGTAGTGCAGAAGCAACATCAATTGCAATATTCAGTCTTTGAAGAAGGTTTAAATTTCTTGATTGATTTTCATTGTCTAAATCTCGATCCAGCCGCTTCTCTAAGCTTCCATTTGCTTTGAATTCGTAAACTAGCTAGAGCTTTGAAGTCATTACCGCTATAGTCCATGCTAGAGCAACATGTTAAGATCTTAACGAGATTCTGATGCCGTATATTTCTTAGCACATTGCATTCGGCCATGAAACTCTTGGAAGCTCCTTTTTGTTGAAGGTTGAAGACCTTGACAGCAATTATCCTTTCCTCTTGATCAACAATTCCTTTATAAATGGAGCCGAAACTACTAGATCCTATTAAATTTCTTGGCAAGAATCCACTAGTCATTTGATGCAGTTTTGCATATGAAACCTCTGAAATAATGTCAGTTTTTGAGAGGGTAAAAGATGATTTTTTTTCCTGATTTTTTTCCTCTTGTAAATAATAAGAGATAAAGCAAGCATAATCAGGAAGAACATAGCCCCACAAACAATTATGACTACTAATTTGAAAGCATGAGATTATATTTGTTTCATAACTTTGATGTTGCATGCTTTCAATTGCAGGACCAAGATCCCCCCTCAAAAGCTTTTTGTTTCCAATCACTGATATTGTGCTTGCATTATTGAAGACTCCTTTTGTTGCACCTCACCTTCCAAATCATTAAAAGAAAATTTCAAATATCGCAAAACAGAAAGTTTCTATAGATCATTCAGAATCAAGCCTAACAAGTTGTTTCGTAAAAGATCTAAATAGAGAAGGCTTTTCAAGGAAGCCGGAGATGGAGGCAAGGTTCCTTGAAATGAATGACCCTCTAGGTAAAGGTACTCCAAGCCCCCGACAATCTCCAATAGTTGTAGAAATCTCACCAAATAGATAATTATCAGAGACATCCAATTGATATAAACTCTTTAACTTGCCTACTGTCACTGGTAAGGTGCCAGTTAATGAGTTTTGTGACAAGTTGAGTTCTAGTAATTGGGAAAAAAAGACCGATATTGGGTATGGCACCACTAAGGTTATTTTGTGAAATGTCCAACTTCTGCAAATTTTTGCATTTTTCAAAACTTAATGGAATGCTTCCTTCCAATTTGTTCCGTGATAAGAAAATTTTAACCACTTGAGTGACGTTATTGCCAATAGAGGCTAGTATTTGTCCTAACAATCTATTTCCATCCAAACCCAATCCTTGCAGCATTTGAAACTTCCCAAAATAAGAGGGTATATATGGTGCCATTGAACAGGTTTTGTGCCATGTTTAAGGTGGTTAAGTTTACGAGGTTTTCTAATTCTGAAGGAATAATTCCGAATATTTGATTGCCATCAAGATATAGTTGACTGAGTAGCATCGACAAATTTCCAATAGAGTTGGATAAACTTCCTCCAAATTTGTTATTTGAAAAATCAAGCATTTCCAGTTGGGTGCAGTTTTCCAAAGATGCCAAGAAATCCAAGTCTTTAGTTGAATAACTTCCAAGCTTATTTCTACCAACACCTAGCCACCAAAGATTTGGCAGGTTTCCCAGATCAGTAGGAACCTGTCCCACAAAATTGTTTCGGGAAAAAGCAAGCACTTGATGCTTAGAAGCATTGGACAGTGAAAGTGGGAATGGACCAGAGAACTGATTGGTCGAGATGGACAAAATTTGGAGATTAGGGAGAGTGTGGAATTTTGCGGTATATGAAGTTGTGTTGGAGATCAACCAGCCTAAGAAAGCTGAGGTTGCCAATGAAAGGTGATATGGATCCACGCAAAGCATAGCCTTGTCATGAAACGGCATAATAGTATTTCAGCATTTGAAGACCTTCTGGAATCTGGATAATTTATGGAAATCACTGGCTGAGAATTCAAAGAAGTGTTTCTATTCAATTCTAAATAAGTCAAAGACATGGTTGTTGCGGCATTCGAGTTAAGGTACATTTGACTTGAAGGAAGTGATCAGTAGGAGACAAAATGGCGGTCGAGTACTGGATGCCTTTCAAAGCATTTTACAAAAAAGAGAAGAACAGCACCAACTCACCAAGGTATGTAGTGCATAGTCCAAGTAAGTTGCGAGTATGAAGCTTCATTGGAATGGGGGAGAAGGGAAGCAGAGTATTTGTGAGATACTGTGCGAGGCAGAGCAATGTAGGACTCACTTGAGAATGCGTGAGAAGTGGGCCAAAAGGAATTGTTACAAAGTTTTTTGGCAGAATGGCCGTTTCATACATACGCAATATTAATGGATCTAAATTCTAATTAAGTAGTTGCTGAAAACCATTGTGGCAATTCGGCTAGTTGCGTGTCGGGTCATATTCTTCAACTAGCAATAACAATACGGCGTCGTGAGCGAGAGAGCGAGAGAGAGGAGTGAAAGAATTTAATTAAAAAATAATATTAAAAAGAATTTAATTAATTAAATAATATTTAATTAAAAAAACAATTTTCCCAATAATAATATTTAAAAAGATTATCGGGAAAATTGTCCCGATAATCTCTTAATTATTATTATTGTTTTTATATCACACAGATGAATTTTTAATTTAGACAACCACATCGACTGATTTTATATTTATATATTTTTTAGTTTTAAGTCTTTTTTTTTAACTGTTTTTTAGTTTTCTATATTTAATTTTTTATTTTTATAAATTAATTTATAAGTGTTTTTTAATTTTAATATATTTATATTTTTTTGTTTTGATTTTTATTTAGTTTTTTATTTTTTATTTTTTATTTTTATTGAAACTAGTACGGATATATATATAATTTGTTTAATTTTAAGGGTATTATATGTAATTTTTATTTATAAAATTAGGATATTTAGGTTATTTTAAAATTTTTAACTAATTTGACTGATGAAATGCAGATTTTGGAAAGAAAATAATAGTATGATAGGGATAGGCAATAAACTTGGTAATTTATGAGAAAAAAATTGACAATGTATTATAGTAGATAGGACAAAGGTATACCCCAATTTATTAAATTGACTATTCTTTAGAACATGTAATTTATTAAAAATGCAGGTAAAAATCACATACTAAAAAATGTTATGTTTCATATTACACATGCTACCTCTTCTTTATAATGTTACATGGACAGTCTTGAAACCAAATACTGCTCTTATCAGTAAAATGTTAGTTGAGTGAGAGCCACCAGTTTTTTGTAGTGACTCTGTTTGTTAATATATATATATTCAAAAAAAAAAAAAAAAATTAACAAACCATTCAAACACAAAACACCCCTAAAAATACAAAATAATTTTTACATTTCAGTAATTTTAAATACAAAAATGGATAAATGCAAAATCAGTTCTTGTGGTTGGCTTAAATTATAAATCGCTCTATGTGGTATCAAAGTGAACTAAAAGGTCATGGAGGTAGGCTTAAATTACAAATCGCTCTTTGCCAACACACTTGATAGATTCCATTAGTGTGTTACATCAGTACCAATAATATGATGACACGTGGCACTCTTAATAAAAAAAAAAGTAAATATATTAAAAATATTAATATATAAAACTAAAAAATAAAAAACTTGAAATTAATTTAAAAATAAAAAATAAAAAATAGAGGAAGCCACCCCTTGAGGTGGGGGTGGCGGACTTCTGCCACCATTATATGATTTCACTGCCGATCAATCTCGATCATGAGACACTACCAAATTAATTTGTAGGAGATAAATTCTGTGGTTTGCCTACATACACTCTCTTGCCTTCTACCTCCAACCCTTCACTTGAAACTGAATCTTTGTAAGTGCAGAGAACATTCAACATTAACGTTGTTTTAATTTCTCCTCCCTTTCCTTGCTTTCAGAAGAAGACAAGGCTGGAATGGAGAGGTCGACAAGAAACAAGTCTAAACCTTGTACTTGTAATTTATCCCATTCTTCAATTAAAATAATCCACATATTGTTTGGTCCACCGCAGCTATGCATGTCTTTTCTTATATGTGCACGCCTTATTAATCTCTATCAAAGCCTAAATACTATATGCGACCAATATTTTCAAGCAATGTATACAAAAGACCAGTTTTATTTTGAAAAAAGTTGTTTTCGACATTTTCATCGCAGGGTTTACTTGTTCTCTCCTTCTTGTTAGCCGACATATAAATTTGATATAATATTTAATGGACATGTTATCTGAATAATTAGTATGGAGAGCCTTAAGGAAATAATATCGACAAGGCTAAAATGAAGTTTTAGAGCATAGTAAAAAGACGGTAATAATAATTTTTAACTTTAACAAAATCATGATTTAAATGATTTAAGATCAAAGTAGTTATGTACCTGGAGCAGCGTAGCCAATAGTACCATTTATTTTAACTGTGCTAGTTTGATTTTGAGAATCATCATTTGTTGTAGAGAGGATCCTTGCCAAACCAAAATCACTTACTTTAGCAATCATGTCATCATCAAGAAGAACATTGCTTGGCTTCAAATCACAATGAATGATTGGTGTTTCACAATGATCATGAAGATAATGTAGTGAAGAAGCTACATCAATCGCAATATTTAGTCTTTGAAGGAGGTTCAAATATCTTGGTGGACTTTCATTGTCTCTATCATGGTGCAGCCACTTGTCTAAGTTTTAGGATAAGCTTTGTTCATTGTAAATTTGTACATATTTTTCTCCGTTAGCACGTGATGCTATTGGGCCATAATGTGATCTGTTTAAACAAATTATGTACACACTTGATGGATTGCAAAAGAAAAGAAAACGAAAAAAATTACCGCTCTACTTCATTATTTTCTCTGCATTAACTCACTTATTTAATTAACTGCATATATATTTACACAAGTGAAAACCTCTTTAATCTTTTTAAGCATATATATATAATTCCTAAAAAATCTAAATGGTAATAGTTTCCCATGGTCTGCACTTTCTAATCCTAATACGCATGCGGCTGCTCGATTCGGTTCCATTATCCATAATCTCACAACATTGTCTACGTGGTGCCTGTTTTTGCAGTAAAATAACGAACGGTCAGTCCAGTACGTACCATTCCTTGCATATATAACTCTAGAAAAGTAATAAATATGAAAATATTTATTATAATAAGCCTATTGATGGGAAGAAGTTTGAATGGACTGAATCAAACTTAAATTGTGTAAATATATTTTCAAAGCCAAAAGCCTCGATTCTTATTTATCTTCTATACCACTAATCCATTGTCCAAACAAATTACCACTATTTCCTATAAGATTAGTGTGAAAAGTACTAGATCAAAATTGACAAATTCCGCCAACTTAAGAGAGGGGCTATAAGGGGCTATGAAGCCTACCTGTCTGGGTAGCCTTATAACATAGGATTTCAATCCGTTAAGAGTAGGGTTGTAGATTCAAACCCTGTTGAATGCATGTCTTTTCATTTTTTTTAAAAGATATAAATTTCACAAAGCTTTATGAAGTTTCACGTGTTTTAACATGATTCTCTAAAGTTTAAAAACTCTCTATTTCGCTTATCGAACTTATAATTTAATGCAATATACCCCTTTCATTAGAATTTGACGTTAAATCTTGAGAGAAATTATGAAAAATACCAAAATAACCTCAATTTTTTTTTTCTTCCTAATAGAGTTCTTTGTGTGCATCAACTCAAAAGGAAGAAAAACATTCTCTTTTTTTTTTGTCTACCGTTATATTTCTTAAGAAAAATTCTAAATAGGCAATTAGCCTATATGAAAAGTTTAAGGTTGCCTACCTTCTTCCAATGCTTTGGGTCCATCTTCATTGAGGAGACTCTAATGCTCTGTACTGCCATTGCACGGGCATGATCTGCTGTATCACAATTCTTCCCTTGGTTAGCCACGTACCTCCTATAAGTAGTCACAGTTCCACTCTTCCCAACTTCCTGGACCTTGTCCAAAAAATAAGTAACAGGCTGTTCACATGGGTCAGAACTCACGGGTCGGGTATCGAATGTAAAAGGTCCATCCTCCCCAGTCCGCCATGTCTTGAATGTCAGCAGTGGCCTCTGCAAAGCGCTAGCCGTCAAAAACGATGTGTATATCTGAATGGTGTATCCCCATGCAATCGATACCGACCATTTACGCCTGTGGTTGTAACAAAAACTTTGCTGCAGGATTCGGGTTGGGTCAACCCGGTATGAATCCATGAGGGACTTCACGGACTCTATTTGGGTCTGGTTGGGGAAAATAGGCTCCAAGTAATCAAGGTGGTGGAGCGACAGGAGTGGGGCTTGTGGGTGTGCTGCTAGAATGCCATACGGGTCCCCTCTAATGTCGAACTGAAAATTCATAATAATCAGCAGTCATAAACCTCATAGCAAAAGGGTAGCAAAGACTCAACAACTCCACGTAATTTGGGTTTAAGCTAATTAATCACCACTATATAATTGTTAAACAAACTTATTAACTAGTCATAATTAATGAGCATGCATATTGACAAAAAATGAGAAGAAAAAAATGATTTTCATAGGCATATTACCATGGGCAAAGAGTTTTTAAAGCAAAATCACTTAATATTGAATATATATTACCCCTAATTAATTGACATGATTACACTAGGGAGATTTCAACAACCGTGAGAGGGCTCTTATCTTTGGCAGCCCACCTTATTCGGTTGGATACAAAGACGGATTTGGGGGGACCAGCAGTGGCCATGGTCACTCCCCCAAATCTTATCTTTGGCAGCCCACCTTATTCGATTGGATACAAAGACGTATTTGGGGGGGACCAGCAGTGGCCATGGTCACTCCCCCAAATCTGAAAAAAAAATAAAAATAAAAATAAAAAATTGGCTGGAAAAAAAAAAAAAAACAATTTATGTTTGGTCCCCCATGAAAGAAGAACATGGGCCCTTGTTCCGGATCCGTCCCTGGTTGGATAGAACCTTCACATTTGTTATCTAAATTGTTAACAACAAATTATTAAAAATCTAAATCTATAAAATAGCAAAGAATAGATCGATCATTTCTAGTGGTCATTTTTTTTTTGGGAAAAGTACGAATTAGCCCCCTGAAGTTTAGGGCAATTTTTAATTCGGCCACCGAAGTTTAAAAATTCGCAATGTACCCCCCCAAAGTTTCAATTTCTCTCAATGTAGACACTTTCAAATTTTTTTTTCCCAAAATGCCCTCGACAATGATTCCGGCAACCATGAACAGTGATTCCGGTGAAAACTTGCCGGAATCCGGCGAAATCTAGCCCCATTTTTTTTTTCTCTTTTCTGATCTTTTTAGGGCCTAAAATCGTCAAAGAAGAGCAAATCTGGCCGGGAACATGGCGTCGAAGAAGAAGGTTTGTCGGATTTCGCTGGATTCTGGTGATTTCATGGGATTCCGACCAATTTTCCAGATTTTGCCGGATTCTAGCGAGATTTCGCCGGAATCACTGTTCATGGTTCACCGGAATCACTGTTGAGGATATGTTGAGAACAAAAAAGTTACTGTTGAGGGCATTTTGGGAAAAAGTGCCTACATTGAGAAATTTTGAAACTTCGGGGGGTTACATTATGAATTTTTAAATATCGGTGACAGAATTGAAAAGCGCCATAAACTTCAGGGGACTAATCCGTACTTTTCCTTTTTTTTTTTTTTTTTTAGCTCTATGATGTATGTGTCATGATTTGGGCTTCATGTTGACCTAATTAAAGTTCTTTAAAAGGACGTCAACTAAGGGTAAAAATTATGATGTCCAAGACAAGGAAATTAATAAACCAGAATTTGTAAAAAGTATGGTCTAGTGCAGGAGCAGGACTACCTTTTGCGAAAGGAGTGAGTTTTTTTTTTTTTTTTGGGTGAGTGTGAAAGGAGTGGTGTTAATTGGTAGTACAAGCGGACCAAAACGACTTTAATTTTGTGGTACCGTTTAGTCTTGTTATAAACTTTCCTATACGACACGGCACGACCATAAATGACTGGAATATATTCTAATTGCGTACAAAAAGTGCTTAACATGTGTATGGTCATCGTGAACTAACCCGTCTAATCAAAACTATACAAGCATGAATCAACAAGTTAGTGTGGTGACTTCAACTTTCACCCAACCCCCAACAACAACACCGTACATCTTCAGCTACTAAATGTTTCAAAGATTTGGTTCTGTAATTCAAATGGAAGTCCTGTGTAAGAGCAGGCGGGCCCAAATTTCCAAGTTTGAAGACCCAATGATCCTACTGCCATTTGAGTCATTTGACGACCGAGTTTAACAATGATCTCCCTTGATTTTATTTTTATTTTTTTTCCTGATTACGGCATAATATGATTACAAATATTTAATGGTTGTAGACTTGTTTGTTAAACCAGGGAAAAGGAAAAAACAGTGTTGTTTATTTTACTTTATGGCTAATATGTTGGATGACCATGAGACATTTTCCTCAACACTTTCATGAACATCTGAGGCTGTTTTTTTGGTTCAACTAGAAGCGCTTTAGATGATAAAATTCTCAATGGTCACCTGCACGATATTCATTATTCACCGACTATTGGCTAACTGCCACGTGTGACTAACTTCGGTATTAACGAGTAATAACGACACGTATGTGTTTTGAGGCCCTGTGGGTGTTTGCCACGTCTAACTAATTGTTCGAATGTTTTTCCCGCTAAAATATTTGATTTCACAGCTAAAACAACACGTACCATCTGATCTGCCACGTCTAAAGGAAATGCAGGCAAACAAACAAACCGAACGTACCTGGTGGAACCCACGAAGTCTGGTGAGAGGCACACCGATCTCGTTCACACACGCGCACACCCTCTCATCAGAGCCGTAGAAGTTGTAGTACCTGTCGAGACAACCGTCGAATACTTTGACCAGCTGGGCCGCCAGCGGGTAACTGATGGCAAACCCACCGCCACCAAATGCCATATCGTACGCGTGCCGCGCGTTTTGCTCGACGCTCTCGGAGTTTCCGCCAATGTAGTACATCTGATTGTGATCGTAACTCGCTAACGCCGAAACCAAATTCTCAGTGAAGAACACCGTATCATCGTCCCCCATCACGAACCACCTCACGTTCGGTAACCCAATCTTGAAACTTTCCAAAACAATTCGGGAAATCCGAACCGCCGATTGAGAGCGGGTGAACCAGGTCCAGTCCCCCGATACCCGGTACGGGACCCAAAAACCGGGCCGGGACACTTTTGTATCGGGCTTCTCGTCAAGCCAGACGAAACCGCGGGTGGCATTAGGGTGCCACCAGAGCTCGCTGTAGCGGCTCCGGTCGCGCCACGTGTGAACCGTGCCGGCGAGGCCGAAAAGGAGGTGGGAGATATTGGTGGGTACGGATTTCTGGTCCGATGCGTTTCGGGACAAGCGCTCCGGGAAGGAGGGGGACAAGCGCTCCGGGAAGGAGGGCCACCGTCTCCGGATCAAGGACGCCGAGTGAAGAGCGAGTAAGACTGACGCGACGAGGCAGAATAGGAGGCCGAGTCGCATGAAGACCACGAAGATCTTGGAGAGTTTTTCTGGGAAAGAGAAGAATTTGGAGGATTTGAACGAGTCGTGACTCGTTTCGGAGCGAGTCTGACTCATCTTCTTCTTTGTTATATTCCCATCACGCGTCGAACTCCAGAAGAATCCTAATTTATGAAACTGCCCTCCGAGCAAAAAATTTTGCACTTACGTCCCAAATTGTAACTTCCAAGGACCCAAAGAATCTGAATTGCTGAGACTACCCTGGGCACCGGAAAACTTTTTCATTTACGCCCTAAGCCTTCCAGTTATTGATGGAAAGCTAATGTCGGATCCCCGAAGAACTCTGATCGATGAAACTGCCCTGAGTAGCCGGAAAATATTTCATTTATAGGCCCAGGAGACTCTCTCACGGGTTCCCTCGGTTCTCTTGAGTCTTGCGGGTTGAGGAAAATCTTTATGATAGTTCATCGGCTTTTTTGGTTCAAGAGCGGAAGGATACGAGAGGAGGGGGATTTCCGTAAAATAAGAACTGAACTTTTTTTTTTGTAACAAATAAGAACTGAACTTAAATACAAGTATTCTCTATTGGAAATAAAGAATCTTCACAACAACTCAATTCAGAATATCTTGAAGATAAGATATTTGAAATTGGAAATAAAGAATCTTCACAACAACTCAATCCAGAATATCTTAAAGATAAATATCTGAAATTAGAAATAAAGAATCTTCACAACATGTCAACAACTCAATCCAGAATATCTTGAAGATAAGATATCTTATCTTCAAGATATTCTGGATTGAGTTGTTGTGAAGATTCTTTATTTTCAATATTCTCTTCATTTTTCATTTACCTAAATTGGGTCTTGGCTTTAAATTGGCCATGTAGGCAACGGCGGAGCCAGATAGTAATTGTTGAAGGCTCAACAAAAAATATTATAAATATAGTTTGAAATAAAAATTGAGTAATTTGTCACATAAAATACATGTATTACAAAAAACAAAAAAACAAAAAAAAAATCTGTAAAAGTTCCTAAATATGTGCTAAAATTAATATATTAAAAATACAACATGTTGATACTAGTACAAAAAAAGCAACATCGCTTAAGAACGGGAATGATGTTTCTGATTTATAGTTCATACAAATTTTTATGATCTTGTGTTGAATTGTAAGAAGTGTCAAGCTTCTTGATTTATGATTATGAATAAAGATCATCTTTTTGTTCAAAAAAAAAAAATTGTGAAGGCAAAATCGCTTAAGAACGGGAATGATGTTTCTGATTTATAGTTCATTGTTCAATTTATTTGTGATGGTAAAAATATGGTGAAAACATAGATGAAAAAATTAAAATTTGAACACATCATTTTTCATTATAAGTTAAAAAGATGTATAAAAATATATTTCACCTCTTTAAATAAATAAAAATAAATAAATCTTTGTTTCTATAAATATATGATTTAAAATGAAAAGTATAAAGAGTAAAAATTAGCAAGAAGAATACATAGATTATAATATAGTTAACGCAATTAAAAACGCAAATTAATAACATGTGGATTATATTGAAATATAATTAACGCAATTAATGGCACTAATTAATAACCGATTTTTTAAGAAAAAACCGGTTATATATATGACGTCTTTTTTGTTGTTTAAAATCCTAAATGTATTAATATAAACTTTCAATCTCAAAGTGGACGGCAATTATATATCTTCTTTATTCTAAAATTAAGTAAATTTTTCTTTTTGATTTATTATGAGTACGTGGATATCCAGAATTTCACACGCTTTATTGATTATATGACTTGCAAAAGAGAAGAAAAGAAAAAGTTGACATCATGTCATGGGGCTATCGCAATCGATGACTGACCTGGAGAGCTGCACTATGGACCGTCCGATGGAGTTGATTGATCAATCCTCCTTTTCCTTCCCTAGGTTCCACAACATCGTAGCCGTAGGGTGTGAAGTTGGAAATTTCAAAGCACACAGTTGGTTCTTGAGTCCTTGACACGCTGATAGTAATATCTTGAACGCGTCGTGATCGAAGTGGGCAAAAAAGGACTTGTCAAAAGTCTTTTCTTTTTTTTTTCTTCGATCAATGTCTTGTTCTTGTTGTTTTCGGAAGAAAAGTCCTTAACAATCTATGTAGCTGGACATGCCTATTTCCACAATTAAGGCGCATGAGCATGAGGCTTCAGCGTTGGGTTTACGGCTTACGGTTTGCTTGACTTTTCAAAAGGCAATAAAAATACAAAGGGGTTTATTAGGGGTTCTCTCCATAGTGTTCTCCTGACGTTCTCTCAATCTTACGTAAAACATGATTTAAGAAAAAATAAAATTGTAATATCGTTTTTTTTGCTAACAGATTAATTTTTATTAGTTAATATTTAAGTTCTAATGCTTTAAAACTTGTTTTTTGATTCAAAACTAAAACCTAAAAGTGAAAGGTTAACCCTTTAGGAATTGTATCACCCAAAATGAATTTGATCATCCTAAATTTGATGCTAATGCCTCAATTTTGGTGCTAATGCCTCACAAATTTGGTGCTAATGCCTCAAATTTGATGCTAATGCCTAAAAAAACGGTGGTAGAGGTCACTACAATTTTATTTTTTCTTAAATCATGTTTTACGTGTGATTGGGAGAACACCAGAAGAACCTACGGGGAGAACCCCTAACATTTTCTAAATACAAATGGGATGATTGATTGGAAATTTGATACAGCAAATTGTCAAAAGACGCCCTTGGAGTCACTTGTGACAATTTGTTCAAGTTAATTTATGGTATGTTAAAACTGATATTTGTTTTTTATACCAAGTGAGTATTAATTACATGTATTTAGAGGAAAATTTTGTACGGCTTTTACAACAAAGGCCGTTTCATATATACATTGTATCTGGAGCATGTGGCTATCAGAATCGATGTCCGCCAAAGTCTCAATCTTCCTTCTCCTTCTTTAACTTCCATGCAATTGTAGTAGTTGGACTTCTCCGCCTGGACCACCAAAGGCTAATCCCGGGCCCTTGGGTGTAGAGCATTGAATAATTGTTGGTGAAGCTGAGTGAGAAACAGGATGTTCTCCATTTCAAATGAATTTGATATTATCTAGTTAGTTATATTTAAGAGGTATTTTTATTTTTTTACTTTTTAAGAGATACAACTTTTTAAGAGATATAAATATTCTTTCACTATAAGTCTATAACTAACTGAATATTCATTTAAATTAGAGAAAATCCTAGTACGCTAAATGAGAAGGGAAGAAAGCAAAAGCTGTCCGTTCTGGACAGAATTTTAGGACCTTTTTTTTTTGGTTATATTTACTTCTAGATTTTCGTTTTTGGGGAAATTTGTGAATGTAGACGTCAAAATTTGTATATTTGTGAAAGGACCCTGTCTGATCCATTTTGCACTTTCGGTTCTCGAGTCCAAAGTCCAAACCCATTTTGGTTTCCATTTCTCCGTCACTAAACGCTAGGCTGCTAGTCCAACATAGATCCGCGTTGGCCAAGAACATGAGAAGGCTGGGTTCGCTCACGAAGGCAAGAGTACCACCTTCATAGAAGATACACCCGCAGAAAATAACCCCCTAGACTAATATATCTAGTGCTGATTGTTTCTAACACAAAATGTGGCTTGATTCTAGGGTGTAATATTGTGTTATAGCTACTGACATTATTCTCATTAGACTATATTTTGTACGTTACAATATGCTAAGTACATGTTTTTAAGATTGTCTTAAACATGTTTGATCACTTTATTTTTATTTTTTTCATGTTCAGACAAGGGAAAAAAAGGAAAAGAAAAAACAAAACATAGTAGCAGTAATTAAAAGTTACACAAGACAGTTTTTGCCACTCTTAATTCTAAGGGAAGAGAAACATGTTGATCACTTAAAAATGTTCTAATTTAAGTACTTTGTTGGAATAAAGCCTATACTCAATGGGGGCATTATGAAGGAGACTTCTTTGCAATCTGGTCATTTCTTCACAAAGCTCTATGTTCCTACAAAAGCAAAAGTTCATTATGTTTGACATGTTGGGACATTTAGAAATTCCCATAATACATTAGAAAGAAAACAATTTCCGCTCTAACAACATTAGGAAGCAAAACCAGCTGAGTGACTTATAAAGTATTTGTAGACTAAAATAAGATGGAAATTTTAGGTAGTTTAATGTTTTAGTCCTAATAAGAGGTACCTGTGGACTTTAATGAGGTCGAAACCTTAATTTAATGTTTTGATCCTAGTAAGAGCCCTGGAAAACAATCTACTTGTGCTAGCAGATTGTATACCTAAGTAAGACAAAAAATTATTTGAAAATTGAAAGGTTTGAAATTCAAAGCCCATATACAATACTTAGGCCTTGTTTATTAACTTACACCCCATTACAACACATTCCCCCGCATTCCACCACACTATTCACTTAATTTTTTCTCAAAAAAACATATCAAATCATTCATTTTTATATCACATCATTTACTTTTCAAATAAAAAAAATCACTATAAGACAAATTTTTTCACTTTTTCATTTTTTCATATCAATCATTTATTATTATTTTTTTTAATCCATGAACAATGCAGTGGAAAAATAATGTGGGGGAGTGTGATGGGGTTTACCAAACACCCTCTTAAGATAATCTTCAATCACTCTATGATTTATCTATCATTGGCCAAAACTTCTAAATTAAAATGTGTTGTAGTACCTGAGTTGGTCCGTATCCAATGCCTAGAAAAGCATTTTTGATTCCATGTAGTTCCTTAGTGACATCCTCCATATTCATTCTTTCCTTTGGCGATTCCAATGAACAAGCAAGGCTGATTTTGAAAACTAAAAGTAAACACTTTTGCATATTGATATTCATCTGGCTTACGTTCTCAATGTGACTTTCTTCTTCTGCCTCCTCATTATCATTGCGATCATCATACTTGTAAATACCGTTTTCTATTGGCATTGACATTTCATTTACTTCTTTTGTGAGAAGGTTTGGATCTACAATCTACATAAGTTTTTCTGACATTGCCATCTTAACAAAGTTATGGAGATTGAAATTGTCTTCAAACATTTTGTTAGTAGGTCTCTTTCTTGTGAACAGTTCCATCGCGAATATCCCAAAACTATAGACATCTCCTTCTTTTGATGCATCGCCACCCATTCCATACTCTAAAATCAATACATTTCACATGAATAGGCAATGTGACGGATGATTTCATATAGCAGCTTAATACATATT
Organism: Carpinus fangiana; assembly: GCA_006937295.1. NCBI lineage: Eukaryota > Viridiplantae > Streptophyta > Magnoliopsida > Fagales > Betulaceae > Carpinus > Carpinus fangiana. Next base: position 15,367,051 of record CM017321.1, on the reverse strand, counting down.
TTAAAAGATCTAGGATTTAGTAACTAGAAACAAAATTTAGTTAATATTTGGAAAATAAAGTGATGGAGAGCCAGCATTAAAAAATCAGAACTAATTTTTTTTTGGAAATTACATGAAAAAGGGGATCAATTTTCATACTTGCTTGGTACATGTGGCATGGGAAGATAACATTAATATTAATGATAAGGATCAACTAATTATTTTCTTGACCAATTAATACTAGATAAAGGCTTCCAACAAGCCATGGCTGCATGTTTTAGTTGGTTATCCATGACCGAATTCTTTATTGGATGACAATTCAATGAAGTATCTTTACACACACAAAACACAAGATGAAAGATAATATTCTTTTTTCATGGGCTTATTAGTGCATAATATTCCTCTCCTTTACTGTTTTGTCTCCTCTTAACGAACATTCATTCTCAAATGTACCTATTAAGTCTTCTTTGATCTTGAAAATTTCTTTTGGTTTCAATTTTCACTTTTCAGCTTTAGATCATTAATTATCTCTCAAAGTATTCTTCTCTTATAAAGGAAATGTACCATTATTTTCTCATATTTGAGACTTGTTAAATAGTGCTCAAGTTCTAAGCACAACCTATTAATCTCTATCAAAGCCTTAAAATCATATATGGGACCAATATTCCTCAGTTGTAGAAGAAACCAATTCTGAAAAGTAGCCCAGCCATTTTTCTAGCAGTGTCTGTCGTTTTCTTCTTGTTAGTCCATGTAAATCGGATTGGTATATGTTATCAAAAAAAAAAAAAGCATAGAGAGCCTTGAGGAAATAAATAGAAAGGGGAAAAAAGAACATGTACGTATAGCTTAGTAAAAAAGACAGTTAATGAGGTTTTTCAATTTGATGAAAATCATGATTTAGAAGATTTACGTAGTTATGTACCTGGAGCAGCATAGCCAATCGTACCCTTCATTCCGACTGTACATGCTGGTTTTATGTTGAGAAACATCATTGGTTGTAGAAAGGAGCCTTGCCAAACCAAAACCACTTACATGAGCAATCATGTCATCATCAAGAAGAACATTGTTTGGCTTTAAATCGCAATGAATAATTGGGTTTTCGCAATGATCATGAAGATAATGTAGTGCATAAGCAACATCAATTGAAATATTTAGTCTTTGAAGAAGGTTTAAATTCCTTAAAAGATTTTCATTGTCTAAATCTTGATGCAGCCACTTCTCTAAACTTCCATTTGCCATAAATTCGTAAACTAGAGCTTTGAACTCATTACCGCTATAGTCCATGCTGGAGCAACATGTTAAGATGTTAACGAGATTTCGATGCCATATATTTCTTAACACATTGCATTCGGCCATGAAACTCTTGGAAGCTCCTTTTTGTTGAAGGTTCAAGACCTTGACAGCAATCATGCTTCAATCTTGATCAACAATTCCTTTACAAATAGAGCCAAAACTACCAAATCCTATTAAATTTCTTGGCGAGAATCCACTAGTCATGTGATACAGTTTTTGCGTATGAAACCTTTGAAATAATGTCAATTTCTAAAAGAGTAAAATATGATTTCTTTCCTGATTTTTTCCTCTTGTAAATAAAAAGAGATAAAGCAAGCATAATCATGATAAACACAGCCCCACAAACAATTATGACTACTAATTTGAAAGCATGAGATTTTCTTTGTTTCATAACTTTGATGTTGCATGCTTTCAATTGTAGGACCGAGATACCCCCACAAAGCTTTTTATTTCCAGTCACTGATATTGTGCTTGCATTACTGAAAACTCTTTTTGTTGGCACCTCACCCTCCAAATCATTAAAAGAAAGATTCAAGTATCGCAAAACAGAGAGTTTCTGTAGATCATATGGAATCAAGCCTGACAAGTTGTTTTGTGAAAGATCTAAATAGAGAAGGCTTTTCAAGGAAGCCAAAGATGGTGGCAAGGTTCCTTGAAATGAATTACCCTCTAGGTAAAGGTACTCCAAGCCCCAACAGTCTCCAATAGTTGTAGGAATCTCACCAGATAGATTATTGTCAGAGACATCCAATTGATAAAGACTCTTTAAATTGCCTACTGCCATTGGTAAGGTGCCAGTTAATGAGTTTTGTGACAAGTTGAGTTCTAGTAATTGGGAAAAAGGACCAATATTGGGTACGGCTCCACTAAGATTGTTTTGTGAAATGTCAAACTCCAGCAAATTTTTGCAATTTTCAAAGCTTGATGGAATGCTTCCTTCCAATTTGTTCTGAGATAAGAAAAATTTAATCACTTGTGTGAGGTTGCCTATAGAGGCTGGTATTTGTCCTGACAATCTATTTCCATCCAAACCCAATCCCTGCAGCATTTGAAACTTCCCAAAATAAGAGGGAATGGTGCCATTGAACAGGTTTTGTGCCATGTTTAAGGTGGTTAAGTTTACGAGGTTTTCTAGTTCTGAAGGAATAATTCCGGATATTTGATTGCCATCAAGATATAGTTGACTAAGAAGCCTAGACAAATTTCCTATAGAGTTGGATAAACTTCCTCCAAATTTGTTATTTGAAAAATCAATCATTTCCAGTTGGGTGCAGTTTTCCAAAGATGCCAAGAAATCCAAGTCCTTAGTTGAATAACTTCCAAGCTTATTTCTACCAACACCTAGCCACCAAAGATTTGGCAGGTTTCCCAGATCAGTAGGAACCTGTCCCACAAAATTGTTTTGGGAAAAAGCAAGCACTTGAAGCTTAGAAGCATTAAGACAGTGAAAGTGGGATTGGACCAGAGAATTGATTGGTCGAGATGGACAAAATTTTGAGATTAGGGAGAGTGTGGCCTATGTTGGCTGGAAGAGTGCCACTAAGATGGTTAACTGCAGTTGAGATGATGCTCATTGTTGATATGTTGTAAAGGGCATAAGGGATCGTACTGGACAGATTATTGCCCACAACTTCGAAGAAAGATAACCTCTGCAAGTGGCCTATTTCTTCTGGAATCTTTCCCACAAAATTGTTAAGCGCCAAGGATAGTTCTTGGAGCGAAGAAATATTTCCCAAGGAAGGTGGGATGCGTCCTGTCAAATTGTTTCCTCCAATCTGAAGCTTCTCAAGCTCCATCAAAAAGCCAAGCTCAACATGAATGTTCCCAGTAAGTTCATTCCTTGTGAAGTCCATGACTCTGAGGTCAGGACAGTTGGTGAAGTTGCTCGGGATCTCCCCTGTAAACGAGTTATTGCCAAGAAGGAGATTCTGCAGTCTGAACAAATGAGTAACCTCTTGTGGAATTTTGCCGTATATGAAGTTGTCATGGAGATCAACCAACCTAAGAAAGCTGAGGTTGCCAATGAAAGGTGATATGGATCCACGCAAAGCATAGCCTTGTAGGTCCAAGGCTGTAAGTACTCTTTGATGCTGACGGCTACATGTAATCCCCTGCCAGCTGCAGAAGTTGATAGAATCATTCCAGGAGCTCAAGATGTTATGCGGGTCATCAGCTATTAATTCTCTGAATCTGAACAAAGCCAGACGATCGGAGTAAGCTCACAGAAGAGAGAAGAATGACATGAAGGTTTATGAAGCATAATGCACGTAAGTTGTGGATGTGAAGCTTCATTGGGTTGGAAAAGCAGAGAAAGTTGGTGAAATATTGGAACAAGGTAGAGCAAGATGCAGAACATTATGAGAGTTCTTGTCAGCTTCATCCATCGAATATCCAGCTACCATTGCGAAGAGCCACTATTGTAGACCAGTATGGTATGAAACGACATAATAGTATTTCAGCATTTCAGAAGACCTTCTGGATAATTTATGGAAATCACAGGCTAATAATTCAAAGATATGCTTGTTGCGGCTACGTATCTTTGTTAAGGTACATTTGACTTGAAGGAGGTGAGTAGGAGACAAAACGGTGGTACAGAGGATGCCTTTTAAAGCAATTGTCGTATATTTGAGTTTCAACTTGAGTTAGCATTTAACAAAATAAACAAAATAAGGAATTGTTGACTTTTGCTTTCAATATAAATCCCTGTTCAACCATTCCGTCTGGGCAACACATCTTTATAATAAGATTAATTTGGACTTGTTTTTAATATATTACGGTGTTTAAATCATTTATATGAGGCCCATCACATGTTTGGTTTGGTTTGCTTATCCTCGTCTACTTGATGACGTGCTGGCTGCCTACACAGTAAATCGTGCCTCATGCCTGTTAGAATATATTTAGAATATTTTCTGATTTTATATTTGTTAAATATATTATGAATATATTATGGAGCGGAAGAAGAAGAGAGAGAAGAGAGAGAGCGGAAGGCAACAATGGACTACATTGTATTATATTGTGATCATTGGAATGGATACAAGAGTCTCCTTATATAGGAGGGAGAGAGGAGCCTTAGCTTCCAATCTTACCAATGTGGGACAAGCCCCACATATACACTAACATCCCCCCTCAAACTCAATGTGTCTAAACATTGAGGTTGGAAAACAAAAACATGACTAAAAACATAAAAGAAGGGAAATAAAAATGAAAAATAACCTAACATAAAATAATATTCTTAACATCCCCCTCAAACTCAATGTGTAAACTTGAGTTTGGATAAAAGAAAAGGGAAAGAAAAATGAATTCGTCGAAAAAGCTGCTTGTGCCAAAAGAGTTGCCGAAGTAACGCCATAAAAGAAGAGCTTGGTTCACTTGGTTGTAATTTGACTTTGAAAACCATATACTAGTAATAAAGAAACTTGCATGCCTGAAACCCATGGACCGTCTCGCCTGGTGGGCTGAGCTAAAGTCTGACCCAAAAATTCTAACTAGTAGATTGACTCGGCCGGTTGAAGAGGCTAATCATGCCTGAAACCCATGGACCGTCTCGCCTGGTGGGCTGAGCTAAAGTCTGACCCAAAAATTCTAACTAGTAGATTGACTCGGCCGGTTGAAGAGGCTAAGCAGTAGAGAGAAAAAGGGCCGGTTAAAAGAGGCTAAACACGCCTAAAACCCTTGGACCGTCTCGCCTGGTGGGCTGAGCTAAAGTCTGACCCAAAAAAAATTTCTCACTAGTAATGGATCAATGGCCTAGGAGAGGCTACAGTGTCCGGTGATGGCGGCATTTGACAAGGCATAAGTGGGCCAGTTGAAAGAGGCTTCTTTTGCCCAAAAAATCATCCAACCCTAGAGTGCCTACCGCAAGAAGAATGAATCGGATTGAACTGCGCCAAATAAAAATCTTGTTTTCTGCCACACAGAGATGCCAAAAGCAGAAATAGACCATAAATTTGAAATCAGGACAAAAAATTGAGTTGGAAACACCTGGTCAACTTTTGGAGTCCCAGTCAAAGTCAACGGTCAACACTGAAAAAGTCAAAAGTCAACCAAAAGTCAACTCTAAAAAGGCGCTGGAAGACCTGACACGTGGCAAAGGCTAGGGCTGACGTGGCGATCTCTCTAGAAGACACGTAGCAGCAGAGAGAGGCAGAAGATCTTGGCGCGTGTAGTACACGCGCGGAAGAGATGACGGCGCCGGTGGCGCGTGATTCCCACGCGCAGGAGCTTCAATCGGCGCGTGGACGCGCGTGCAAATCCCGATGGTGGCGTGCTTGGCGGAGATATGACCGTCGTCACTGGATCTATAAGGTGGACCGGAAACCTTCCTGATCGGGCCGACGTGACGGCGCGTGGAGGTACTGGAGTGGCGCGTGGGCTAACGGCAACAACTTCTAGAGGCGCGTGGTGGCGCGTGGAAGGTCAGAATTGGCTGAGACTGCACAGATCCACCGATCCGGGGCCGAGACACCACTTTTGGTGGTTATTTTGGCCGAGAGGGGTCACGGTGGTGGCGCAATTGGCTCGGGCAGCAACTGCCAGAGGAGCTTGGAGGGCCGATGACGGCAGATCTTCCACAGATCTGTAGATCTGAAGGAGTGGAAGAGATTTGGAGCAGAAAACTTGCTTGGGGCGCATTGACGACTGGAAACTATCGGAAAGAGGAGGTCGCCAGAGGGAGCGCCGGAAAACGTCAAAGACGTTTATTGAAGGCCACAGAAAAGTGGCTCTGATACCATGTTAAATATATTATGAATATATTATGGAGCGGAAGAAGAAGAGAGAGAAGAGAGAGAGCGGAAGGCAACAATGGACTACATTGTATTATATTGTGATCATTGGAATGGATACAAGAGTCTCCTTATATAGGAGGGAGAGAGGAGCCTTAGCTTCCAATCTTACCAATGTGGGACAAGCCCCACATATACACTAACAATATTATTGATTTATATATATTTTTAGTATAAGTCAATTAAAATTAAGCATACACAATTCGCATTAGAGACACATTACACACTTGTGATTTGCCTCACTAACATCCATTGCATCACAAAATGACTCTGCTGGTCTCATCGGCGATGACGCGATGTACATTTACTTGCGATAATAATTAATATTCAATGGAACTTTTTTTCTGTAAATTTTAAAACTAGACTTGATGAAATATATATAGAATGAAGATTCGTCATACATGTAGATCAAAAGTCGGTTTGATTTATTCCAACAAAACACATACACTCACAAACAGCCAAGCCAATGCTAGCTCAACACATGCACTACAAGCATTTGGCTCATTAGCGTCCAAATTTTTAAAAAAACAATTAAAAAAAAAACATAGGCATTACAAAAGAGACTTTTCTGCAACCATACTTCTTCGCAAAGCTCTGTCTTCCTTCGAAATTGCATGGTACAAAACAACTTTTGCTCAAAGAACATAAAGAAACATAAATCAAATTCACTTATAAAGTTACTTGTGGACTTAAAGAATTAGGATATCTTATAATTGATTGTCCAGATCGCATTGAATTTGGGTAACCACCTTGAGGACAGATGTGGGGCCTATGTGCCTTGGGCAACCTAGGGTTTGGGCTTCCTCAACCCAAAATAATTAGACTCTACTACACTTGCCCTTGCTGTGAGGTTACTCGAATTGCATGCAATTTGGGTAGCTAATTATAATAGATCACAAATCAAACGTAAAAAAGGTGGAAATTCTTAAATGAATGTTTTGATCCTAATAACATCGCTGGAAAGTCTACTTGCCTATCATTTGATAAACTTATAAATCAAAATTTGTAGTGTCTTACCTTACTTAGTCCTTATCCATGGATCTTGACTTATAGAAAATCATTTTTGATCCGATGTAGTTCCCTGGTGACATCTTCCATCTTCATTCTTTCATTTGGCACTGCTAATGAACAAGCAAGGCCGACCTTGAAAATTGAAAGTAGGCACTTTTGCACATTAGAATTCATCTGGCTTAGGTTCTCAATAAGGACTCTTTCTTCTAGCGCCTCAATATTATTGTGATCATTGTTGTTGTAGTCATCTTCTTCTGTTGCCACTTCTAAATCTCCCACTTCTCTTGTGAGAAGATTTGGGTCTACAATTTGCACAAGGTTTTCTGGTGATGCCATTTTGACAAAGTTATGAAGGTTGAAACCATCTTTAAATATTTTGTCAATGGGTCTCTTTCCTGTGAACATCTCCAACACAAATATCCCATAGCTATAGACATCTCCTTGTGTCGATGCCTCACCACCCATTCCGTACTCTGCAATTCATATATTCCATATTTGCACAATTAACACAATAATGATTAGTAATAGTTGTTTAGTACTTAATTTAAAATATTTGGGATTTAAAATTTAGAATTTACATATTTTATTTAGCCTTAGAAAATAATATGACAAATAGTCTGTAATTTAAAATAAGAACTTGTGAAAATTTTTGTGAAATTGGATAATAAATGAGGCCAATATTAGGATCAGATCAACTATTAATCAATGTATTAATCTGCAACGAAAGAGAAATGCATGCACTTATTTTCTCATATTTATGACTAATTCAAGACTTGATTAATAGTTGTCAAAATCGTCCTATATATGCACATCTGACCAATATTCCCGAGCTATACAAAAGGTCAGTCTCCTCTTGAAAAAAAAATTATCCCCACCATTTTTACAGCGGGGTTTACACTCTTCACTCCTTAGTCGACATATTTGATATACCTAATTGACATGCTATATATGATCAGAATAAGCATGGAGAGACTTAAGGAAATAAAATCGACAAAATGAATATGTAGCTAGAGCATAGTAGAAAGACGGGCAGTGACACTTTTCAATTTGAACAAAATCATGATTTAGAGGACATAAGATGTAAGTAGTACAGTTATGTACCTGGTGCAGCATATCCAATAGTACCCTTCATTCCAATTGTGCTAGTTTGACTACGAGAAACATCATTTGGTGTAAAGAGGATCCTCGCCAAACCAAAATCACTTACTTTAGCAGTCATGTCATCGTCAAGAAGAACATTGCTTGGCTTTAGATCGCAATGAATGATTGGTGCTTCACAGTGATCATGAAAATAATGTAGTGCAGATGCTACATCAATCGCAATATCTAGTCTTTGAAGGAGGTTCAAATGTCTTGGTCGATTTTCATTGTCGATATCTTGGTGCAGCCACTTGTCTAAGTTTCCATTTTCCATGAATTCGTAAACTAGAGCTTTGAAATCATTGCCATTGTAGTCCATGCTGGAGCAACAAGTTAAAATCTTAACGAGATTCCGATGGCGTATATTTCTTAACGCATTGCATTCAGCCAAGAAACTCTTGGCAACTCCTTTTTGTTGCAGGTTCAACACTTTTACAGCAATCATCCTTTTTTCTTGATCAAGAATTCCTTTATATACTGAGCCAAAACTACCAGATCCAATTAAATTGTTAGGAGAAAATCCGTCAGTCGCTTGATAAAGCTCCTTGTATGAAACATTTGAAAGTTGGTTGGTTTTTGGGAGTGTAGAAGATGATTCTTTTTTTGATTTTCTCCCCCTATAAAGGACAATAAAGGATGAAAATAGGATGACAAATAAAACTCCACTAACAACTATGACTGTTAATTTGAATGCATGGGATTTTCCTTGCTTCATAACTTTGACATCGCATGCTTGCAGTTGCAGTTCTGGGATACCTCAACAAAGATTTTTATTTCCTATCACTGATATTGCCCTTGCATTTTGGAAAACTCCATTGGTCGGTACCTCGCCCACCAAATTATTAAAAGAAAGATTCAAATATAATATAACAGAAATATTCTGTAGATCTTTAGGAATTATTCCCGACAAATTGTTTCGTGAAAGATCTGCATAACGAAGATCTTTCAATGAAGCCAATGATGGAGGTAAGTTTCCTTCAAATGAATTACCCTGCAAGTAAAGGTTATGCAAACTCAAGCAATCTCCAATGGCTGTAGGAATCTCACCAAACAAATTGTTTTCAGAGACATCTAATTCCAAAATATTTTTCAAATTGCCAACAGGTAGGACGCCCGTTAATGAGTTTTTTGATAAGTCGAGTCTTAGTAATTGGGAAGGAAGACTTGTTTGTTGTATGGCTCCACTAAGGTCATTTCCATTAATCAATAAGCTCCGCAAATTTTTGTTGTTTCCAAAACTTGATGGAATGCTTCCTTCCAATTTGTTTTGATGTAACGAAAGTTCAGCCAATTGAGTGAGATTCCCTAGAGAGGATGGTATGGTTCCCGACAATCTGTTTCCATACAAAAACAATCCTTGCAGATTGTGTAACTTTCCAAAATAAGTGGGAATGGTGCCTGTGAACAAGTTTTCTTCCATGCTGAGGAGTCTTAAGTTGATGAGATTCTTTAAAGTTGCTGGAATAATTCCAGATATTTGATTGCCACCAATATATAAAGCATTAAGTTGCTTCGACAAATTTCCCATAGAATCAGGTAAATTACCTCTGAAATTGTTAGAAAAAAAACCTAGCATTTCAAGTTTGGTACAGTTTTCCAAAGAAGTTAAAAAATCCAAGTCCTTGACTGTATTACTTCCAAGATTATTTCTACCAATACCTAAAACAGATAGATTTAGCAGGTTGCCTAGATCAGTTGGAACTTGTCCCACGATATTGTTATAGGTGAGATCAAGAAATTCAAGCTGGGAAGCATTGGATAGTGAAACTGGGATTGGACCAGAGAATTCGTTACCAGCGATGTTCAAGATTCGGAGATTAGAGAGAGTGAGGCCTATGTTGGCTGGAAGAGTGCCATAAAGATGGTTACCTGCCGCTTCAATGGTCCTCAAAGTTGATATATTGTAAAGGGAATAAGGGAACGTACCAAACAAATTACTTTCCGCAACTCCGAAGAAATCTAACCTTTGCAAATGGCCAATTTCATCTGGAATATTTCCCTCGAAATTATTAAACGCAAGCTCGATCACTTCGAGTGTAGAAATATTTCCCAAAGAAGGCGGGGTGCCTCCTGTCAAATTATTTTGAAAAATATGAAGACGTAGAAGCTTCTTTAAAGAGCCCAGCTCAATAGGAATATTCCCAGTAAGTTTATTCCTGTTGAAGTTCAAGACTTCGAGTTGAGGACAGTTGGTGAAGTTGCTTGGAATTTCCCCTGTTAACAAGTTACTGTTAAGACTGAGACGTCGCAGCCGGAGCAAATGAGTGACTTGTTTTGGAATTTCGCCATGTAAGAAGTTGCCTGAGAAGTTGACTAACCTAAGAAAGCTGAGGTTGCCGATGTAAGGTGATATGGATCCACCTAAGCTATAGCCCGGTAGGTCCAAGGCCGTAACTCTTTGATGCTTGCGGCCGCATGTAACTCCGTGCCAGTTGCAGAAGTGGATGGAATCATTCCAAGAGGTGAAGATGTTAAATGGGTCGTTGGGTATCATTTCTTTGAATTTGAGCAAAGCCAAAAGATCTGTCTCGTTGGTTGGAGCGGCAGCGGCAGGTTGGAAGCATAGTAGGCTTATAGAAAAGAGAAGAATGACACCAAGGTATTTAGTGGATAGTGCAGGTAATAAGTTGCGGGTATGAAGCTTCACTGGAAATTGGAATGGAGAGAAGGGAAGCAGAGTATTTGTGAGATATTGTGCGAAGTAGAGCAAGATACGTACAGGATATTATCATGTATGTATATATGCTCTTGGTAGTTAGGGTGCGACCTGTGAAGCTTCACCTGTTGAAATATTTTAAAAATAAATATATATATAAATATTATTTTGTGTTTTGGGAAATATTTTTAATTGAAGGTTTTAAAAAGCTTTGAATGAAAGTTGTCCCACATTGGAAAGAGTGTAAATTTTGGATCTGATCATGTCCATTCATTTTTGGACGGTTAAGATCGTTCGATCTAGTGGTTTAATCTAAACCATAGGATGCTTTTTAAGTAGATCTAGTGGTTGGATCTATTAGACTGTAGATCTAACGATTGAGATTAAATAATTAGGATAATTATTTAATTTAACGGTCAGATTTAATCTAGCAATTTACAGCAGTTTAATAGTAGTTTTATTTTCAAAATTTGAAACAGCAATTTTATTTTCGAAATTTAAAACAGCAGTTGATTTTTGAAATTCGAAATCCTGCAAATAATTCACTTTAATATCCTTTTCTGAATTTTTATTTTAAGAATTATCTTTTCTTTTTGTCGTTGTTTTGGAATAGTAAATCTGATGATATTTTCGGGTATTAACTTCGTTTGTGCAAAATACAATTAATATACAGAAGTTTCTGGGCTCCATTGTATCCTGAAGAAAAATTTGATGTATCCCTGTTGCATACCAATTCTAGTGGGAATAAATATTTTCTTAAGGAAAGTGACATTTTAACGCTCATAAGAGTGTTTTTCTTTGTATGTAATTTTTCTTTTTTTTTTTTTTTTTTTTTTTTTTTTTTGTGTCAAACATTACCGGCGGTGCCCCCTGGGCCGCCGAATTTACGCTGGACAAAGTCGATCTTTTGGCAACAAAGTCTATGGCCCGTCGAACCAAATGTCTGGTTGTTGTTTTCCAAAGAAAAGCCTTACAAATGCAATAAAAGGCACCAACTGCACCAATTTCACATATACGTTATTATGCCTACGGCCCCACCAAAGACCTTCCATATAGGAAAATAATATTGACAATATTTTGTGGTCTATATTTTTTTTCTTTTCTTTTCTTACAAATTGACTATTCTTATGTGAAATCTATGAGTAATATTATAAGTTTTTTTAGAGTTGGAATCATCTCAAATGTGATGGAATTTTTAAAATCATCAATAGATCAAAGTTCAATAAATTAAATATCAAATTCAACAATAATTTTAAAAGTCACATCACATTTGGGATGACTTTAGGAAGACTCTAGGAAAACTTATGGTATTACTCGAACTCTACATAAGTCAATGATAAACCCTACAAATCTAATTGTTGATTTATTAAATTTGTAAGAGAATATAAAAAAAAATACAGACAAATTATTGACACCGCACATGGCTATCATGATGACAGCAAAGACTGCTTTATAGAGTAATTGTAAATGCTCAACTTGCATGTGCACTTGCTCTGATACCATGAAGAAATTAATGGTATCAAAGCAAGTGGGACTCTTGTCCACAGGCAATGTGGGACTATTTTCTCAACACCCTCCCTCACGTGCAGACCAATATTTTTTCTAGTCCTTGTCACGGTGTAAGTAGTGTGGGTCACATTTATCCTGTGGTAGGCTCTAATACCATGTTAAAAATGAGTCTTGGGCCTAACTCAACCCAAAAGCTAGCTCAAGAGTAGAGGTTTCCCTTTGCCCTTATAAATGGCCCATCTCCTTAATACCCAAACAATGTGGGACTTCCAACATTTCTTTACACAATTTTTTCACTCATAAAATCAGAATTAGATCAAAATTCAATAAAGATTCATATTAAAATATAACACTTACTCTCTCAAATTAAATAGAAAAANAGATCCTGATACGGATAACTACTCAAATCCCTGATAACAAACTACCTCGCAGAAAATCAGGGAAGAGTCAGTCATTGGAATTCAGCAAGTGTGCCACGTCACCAATCGGAAACTATGCCTCAACAGTTTGGAACTAAGGTCACGGAATCGATACAAGACCTGGTCTTCACTAGGCTCGACACTCGAAACCTGACACTTAGAGAGGAACTAAGGTCAGGAAATCGATACGAGACCTGGTCTTCACCAGGCTCGGCATCCGAGACCTGAGGAAAAAGCGGAGTTGCTTCAGTCACAGGTACACATGAGATCCCCGATGCCCGACTAGATGGACAAGTCAGCCATGGGAATCGGGGGGTAACTGTTGGGGATAAAATCCACAGCGGATCCCACTATCTCTCAGCAACCCTCATTTATCTTATAAAATTCTATGTTATCTCAACTACCTAACATTATCTCTCTACTATTTTAAATGATCATTCAATCATTTAAAATAGAGAGAATCAAGAAATCAGTTACAGATACAAAGCCCTATAAAAAGGAACTCAATGCACCATGGATGATTCATCTCTCTCAATACAATACTAAGCTCTGGCTTATACAATGCTAGTTTCAGCTACATTTTGTCCCCATATACGACTGCTAACTTAAGCATCGGAGGGTCTATGGGGACTCCCCCATAGACCCCTTTGATGCTTTTATTATTTTGTAGGAATCCAAAGATCGATGATCAGCGAAGGCCCAAAGAACGTGAAGATCACACCAATCAGAGACTGTTGACAGAAAAATGCATCAACAGAAACATTTCCCAGAGAAGGTGGGATGCCTCCCGTCAAATGATTTGTGGCAACTTCAAGCCGCACAAGCCTCTTTAAAGAGCCGAGTTCAACAGGAATATTCCCAGTAAGATTATTCCTGCGAAAGTCCAGGAATCTGAGTTCAGGACAGTTGGTGAAGTTGCTTGGAATTTCCCTCGTTAACAAGTTAATGCTAAGACTGAGTTGTTGCAGGCGGAACAAGTGAGTGACTTGTTGTGGAATTTCGCCGTGTAAGAAGTTATCTGAGAGGTTGAGCACCCTAAGAAAGCTGAGGTTGCCAACGTATGGTGATATGGATCCGCCTAAATTAAAGCCAGTTAGGTCCAAGGCCGTAACTCTTTGATGCTTAGGGCCGCATGTAACTCCCTGCCAGCTGCAGAAGTGGATGGAATCATTCCAAGAGGTGAAGATGTTAAATGGGTCGTTGGGTATCATTTCTTTGAATTTGAGCAAACCCAAACGATCTGTCTCGTTTGTTGGAGCAGCAGCAGCAGCGGCTGGTTGGAAGCATAGGAGGGTTATAGAAAAGAGAAGAATGTATGTAGCGCATAGTGCAGGTAATAAGTTGCGGGTATGAAGCTTCATTGGAATGGAGAGAAGGGAAGCAGAGTATTTGTGAGATATTGTGCGAGGTAGAGCAAGATACGTACAGGATATTATTATGCATGTATATATGCTCTTGTTATTTAGGGTGTGACCTGTGAAGTTTCACCTGTTGAAATATTTTCAAAATAAATATATATATATATAAATATTATTTTGTGTTTTGGGAAATATTTTAAATGGAAGGTTTTAAAGAGCTTTGAATGAAAGTTGTCCCACACATTGGAAAGAGTGGAAATTTTGGATCTGATCATGTCCATTCATTTTTGGACGGTTAAGATCGTTCGATCTAGTGGTTTAATCTAAACCATAGGATGCTTCTTAAGTAAATATAGTGGTTGGATCTATTAGACTGTAGATCTAACGATTGAGATTAAATAATTAGGATAATTATTTAATTTAATGGCCAGATTTAATCTAGCAGTTTACAGCCGTTTAATAGCAGTTTTATTTTCAAAATTTGAAACAGCAGTTTTATTTTCGAAATTTAAAACATCGGTTGATTTTTAAAATTCGAAATCCTGCAGATAATTCAATTCTCTTTAATACCCTTTTCTGAATTTTTATTTTAAGAATTATCTTTTCTTTTTGTCGTTGTTTTGGAATAGTAAATCTGAGGGTATTTTCAGGTATTAATTTCGTTTGTGCAAAACGCAGTTAATATACAAAAGTTTCTAGGCTCCAGTGTATCCTGGAGAAAAATTTGATGTATCCTTGTTGCATACCAATTCTAGTGAGAATAAATATTTTCTTAAGAAAAGTGACATTGTAATGCTCATAAGAGCATTTTTTTTTTATGTAATTTTCCTTTTTTTTTTTTTTTTTGTCAAACATCACCGGCGGTGCCCCTGGGCCGCCGAATTAACGCTGGACAAAGTCGATCTTTTGGCAACAAAGTCTATGGCCCGTCGAACCAAATGTCTGGTTGTTGTTTTCCAAAGAAAAGTCTTACAAGTGAATTAATGTCAGAGGAGTAAGGTTAATGTCATAGGGCAGGTGGGCGTGGACCGATCCGATCAAATGCAATAAAAGGCACCAACTGCACCAATTTCACGTATACATTATTATGCCTACGGCCCCACCAAAGACCTTTCATATAGGAAAATAATATTGACAATATTTTGTGGTCTATATTTTTTTTTTTTTTTCTTTTTCTTACAAATTGACTATTCTTATGTGAACTCTATGAGTAATATTATAAGTTTTTCTAGAATATTTTTGGAATTATTCTAAATGTGATGTGATTTTTAAAATTATCAATAGATCAAAGTTCAATAAATCAAATATCAAATTCAATAATAATTTTAAAAGTCACATCATATTTGGGATGACTTCAGAAGGATTCTAAGAAGACTTATAGCATTACTCGAACTCTACATAAGTCAATGGTAAACCCTACAAATCTAATTGTTGATTTATTAAATTTATAAGAGAATATAAGAAAAATACAGACAAATTATTGACACCGCACATGGCTATGATAACCGCAAAGACTGCTTTATAGAGTAATTGTAAATGCTCAACTTGCTTGAGGAATGCTATGTGCACTTATTCTTATTTCTTTACACCATTTTTTCACTCATAGAATCACAATTAGATCAAAATTCAATAAAGATTTATATTAAAATATAACACTTACTCTCTCAAATTAAATAGAAAAATAAAAAATAAAAGAAGGGTTCGAAAATATATAATAGCTCCTAATGACATTATTCTCATATATCTTGGTCCATTATCATATGCTTAAATACATGTTCGTAAGAAAATATATTGTCTGAGACATGAAGATCGATCAAAAGTCGGTTTGATTTATTCCAACAAAATACGTGCGTACATACTCGCACAAACAGCCAAGTCAATGCTCGACAAGGGTATTCCAAATGAGACTTTTTCTGCAATCTGAACATTTCTTTACAAAGCTCCATTTTCCTAAAAAAGTAAAAGTTTAGTATATTTGTCATGTTGGAAAATTTAGAAAATTTTAAGATACAAGAAACAAAACAAATTTTTCTCTAAAAGCATTAGGAAAAAAAAATGAATTCACTTATAAGGTTAGCTGTGGACTTAAATAAGGTGGAAATCCTTAGGCAAATGTTTTTGATCCTAATAAGATCACTGAAAAGTGCTGGCAAGTCATCTACCTATTATTTGGAAACTTTAAGTTTCGAAATTTAAGGCCAAAATACACTATACTTAAGATAGACTTTTAGTCACTCCATGGATTGTTTATCATTGGTGGAACTTCTAAGTCAAATTTGTACTATCTTACCTTTCTTGGTCCTTATCCATGGCTTTCAACCTCTAGAAAAGCATTTTTGATCTGATGAAGTTCTCTGGTGACATTCTCCATATTCATTCTTTCTTTTGGTGATTCTAATGAGCAAGCAATGCTAATCTTGAAAATTGAAAGCTGGCACTTTCACACATTAGAATTCATTTGGCTTATATTCTGAATTAACACTCTTTCATCTACTGCCTCAATATCATTGTTATCATTATAGTTGTAGCCATCTTCTTCCATTGCCACTGTTGATTTATTTACTTCTCTTTTGAGAAGATTTGGGTCTACAATTTGCACAAGTTTTTTTGACAATGCCATATTAACATAATTATGAAGGTTGAAACCATCTTTAAACATTGTATCAGTGGATCTTTTTCTCTTGAACATCTCCAACACAAATATTTTATAGCTATAGACATCTCCTTGTGCTGATGCCTTAGCCTCACCACCCATTTCATACTATGCAATTCAAGTATTTCATATGCACAATTAACATGATAATGATTTCTAATACTTGTTTAACACATAATTTAAAAAATATGGGATTTAATATTTAAAAGTTACACATAATTAGTCTCATATATATATATATAACAAAATAGGCTAGCATTGGAATCAGATCAACTAATTAATCATTATCTTTCCTTAGTTTTCCCTTATTTGTTGGACAAATTAAGGAGTACATTAAAGTAATAATTTAAATAATTAAATTCACAATTTCTTATCACCTTAATTTTTTGGGAGAAGTGGAGATTTAACATGAGTAATGTTTTAAGTTATATGTAATGCATCCCCTATTTCAATTAAAATAGCCAACATATTGTCTGTTCCCAAGCTTAGAGGATATTGTCATAATTAAAAGTTTGAGGGAGACATTATCAATTGCATGATAATTTGATGAGGGTATGTACGGACTTTCCCCTTTAAAATAATATCAAAGCAAAGTTTTAAGTCTAAACTTTATACCATAAATCATTTATTCCAACTCAAGATTTTTGGTTCTGATTATATATAAAATCATAAATTATTTCAAAAATTTAAACTTATAAAAAAAGATAAATTTGTTAATCATTTAATAAATTCTACAACACAAGCAACAGCGGAAGAGAGCAAGATACAGACTATTATGTGTGCTATTGGTAGGGCTCACTTAAGAGTTAAGGGTGTTGAAGAATTTCCATGGCACAAATCGTTGAGTCCTTGACCCGCTGATATGAAATATCTTGAACGCGTGAGAAGTGGGCCAAAAGGAATTGTTACAAGTCTAGTCTTTTGGCAGAACACTGAAAAGATTCAAAAGAATTCACTAGCATGGCTGGAAGTCTTTGGCAAAGTGGCCGTTTCATACGCGCGCCATTAATGGATCCAATTAAAGTAGTTGTTGAAAACCATTTGCATGTCGGGTCATATTCTTCTCGTACAAGATTTGGGAGTTGAAGGAAAAGACACGGTGATTTCGTTTCGTTGAAACCATGCGTCAAAAGCTGGGAATCGCACGCTTGAGAGTGGATTTGTGATGCGGGTTTTCAACAAGCTTGAATTTTGGGTATTTCAGACGTACAACCCAAGTGGCCGGAAGACTTTTGAGGTGTCCGCCACTAGCAATAACATAACAATACAGCGTCGTGATCGAGAGAGATTAAAAATAATGGAAAATAATATTTTAAAAATGTAGAAAGTTGTATTAAAAAGTTAGTAACTAAAAACATAATTATATTTTGACTAATTAAAATGGTAAAAGTATTCTTAATAAGCTCTCTAAAATTTATTTTTAATCAAAATTTAGTTAAATTTTATAAAAAAAATAAGTTCCATCATGCTCTCTATTTTTTTTTTTCTCCATTTTAAGAATTGGGCTTGGAGACTACATGTGAATGCGAGTATGTGACAGTCTCCTTTGATTGCCTATCTTCATTGTTTCTTTCTCTAATCTATGGAAAATTATTTCTTGAAAATGGTTGCTGAGCTTATAAAAGATACAAATTTGGACTAGCTAATCGGCCTCTTTTTCGTGTTTACTATTCCTCTTTTTTCTAATCTCCGTTTCTTATGCAGAGTTGGAAATTTGTAGCTTATTTTTTGCTGAATATCATGGATTTACGGATTTACGGATTTACAGCACAGCAGAGATAGACTCAAAGAAGAACTGTTTCTCACATTTTACAAAAGATATCTTTTACTTGCAACTTGCTGAACAGTCTGAGCAACAAATGGAGTTAGATCATTAGTGTCATTTATTTTACGTGGTTTGGTCAACCCATGTTTATATATAAAGCCTTAAGATTATATTTACCATCAAAATAAATTATTTTTATACACACAAAACAGAAGATAAAAGATAGAACAAGCTATTTATAAGAATTTATTAAAGAAAAAAAAAAAAAAGAGAATCTATTAAAGAAAAGATATGCCAAGTTTTATTTATTTATTTATTTTTTGCTCCTAAGTAAAACTTGTTTCATACAGATAGGGCTGGATATCGATCATATCGGTCTGGTTAATAGGGTTATTGGTTATTAACCAATAAGCTATCGGTTAACCGATTCTTGACCGATTACCGACTGATAAGCTATCGATTAATCGGTTAATCGGTCATATCGGCAATCTGTTAAACCGGCCGGTTAAACGGGTTTTTATTAACTTTTTATTGAACATTTTACTAGTTGTTAATTGGGCCAAAAATTTGTTATTTTGAGAGTTTAAATACTTTTTGTTAGGTTAAAGCCTAAAATAACTTATTAAAAATTAGTTGTTTTGGCCCTTTTGGAAGCCTAAATATAAATATGGCTAAACTAGCTTATTAAATCTTTTTTTATATTGATCCACTGCATTTTTTTTATATTATAAAATAAAAATCAAAAGAGTAAAAAGTATAAAATTAAAAAAAATTAAAAATTAAAAGTACTTATCGGTCATATCGGTTAACCGATAATAAAATTTTAACCGACCGATAAGATTACCGGTATAAATTTTTTAACCGATTACCGACCGATAACTAACGATAACGGTTATATCGGTTCGGTTAATATCGGTAATCGGTAACGGTTAATTTGCCCACCCCTAGATCTGAGAGAGGAGAGGGGATCGGAGGGAGAGAAGAAGAGAAGAAGCTAGAAGAAAAGGAAAAAATAAATAAAAGAAGAGGGAGTTGGGCGTGCAGATCTGAATGAGGAGAGGGGAAAGGGGAGGGAGAGAAGGAGAGAAGAAGAAAAAAGAAAAAGGAAGAAGAAAAAAGAACAAAGAAATTAAAAGAAATCAGGGCGTAGTGCAGTCTGTGCAGATAGTAGAGGGAGAGATAGAGAGAAGAAGAGAAGGAGAAGAAAAAAGGAAGAAGAGAAAAGAAAGAAAGAAAGATGGAGCTGGCGCCATAATGGGCGTGCAGACACACAGGAGATTGATGGCCATTTAAATTTGAAAGAGGAGATCACGTATACAGCGCGCGCGGTTCGAAAATTTTAAAATTAACTTTTCTGACGCGTCAAGCCTGGCACGCCAGAAAATTTCTGACGTGCCAAACTTAACACAAAAGTATTTTGCAAAAAAAATTATAAAAAAATTAAAATGAAATTTTCTGACGCGCCAAGTTTGGCACGTCAGAAAAGTTTTTTTTTTTAAGTAAAATTTCATTTTAAATATATATAGGGCATTTAAGTACGTTATATATATATATATATATATAGATAGAGGGAGAACACAGCAAAGCAATACTTAAGAAGTACTACGCATGCCTCGAGGCTAGGGGCTGTACATATCCTGACAATTTTGAAAGAAAATAGAAAAAAGCAAGCAGGGGGTATGGCGCTGCAGCTGGGAAGGAAAATGTTTTTTTGCATTCTCCCAACCATCTTCTCTCTCTTGTGAGGAGATGAGTTCCACGTGAATCCCATAATGAAAGAAAAAAGGTAAAAAAAAAGATGAAGAGGAAATGGTTTAGAGAATGCATAGTAGCATCTCTGAACTGGAAAAGAAAAAAAAAATTCAAAGTATGCAGGAGCAGTATAGCGCGCTGCAGGGGTGGGCTGCTCGAGGATAAATTTTTCTGACGTGCAGCCCACCCCTGGGCTGCATGACAGATTCTTTATTATTAAATATATATAATTTCCCGACGTGCTACATATTAATGCGTCAAAAATTTTTTGACATGACAGTATATTGTATTTTTATTCAATTGATTTTTTTTACAATACATACTATTTCTATTTATAGGAGAATTGGCGTAAATAAATATGATAAGCGTCCCTTGGCCTGCTAAATTAACGCTGACAAGGTCTTCTGGCAACAAAATCTTAGGCCGGCCGAACCTTGAAAGTCTCTTCCCATCTAAGAGAAATAGACATCCAGCCTTTTTCTTTTTTCAAATGTCTTGTTGTTTTCGGAAGAAAAAGTTCTACAAGTGATGTCTTATGCCAGAAAAAATAATAATAATAATAATAATTACAAAAAGAAAGTGATGTCCTAACAAAGGAAATTATTTCTAGCACCTTTTTCAAAATTGGGCTCTATATATAATTCTGGGAATATCTTCCGTTCGGACTGTGCGTAAAGGGGTACATTTACGTCCACCAACCACATGCTGCCACCTCACATAAAGAGAAAAAAAATGCAAAAACAAATTCTACACCCTACTGCATGAGACCATGACGCAGAAGAGAGAAAAGAGTCTCACGATGCAGCATAGAAAGAAAAGAGAAAGAAGAGAAAGGAGGAGAAGGAAGAAAGCTGAGACCCACTGTGTAGAGCCGACCGGCCTTGATCTGGCTGGCCACCGAGACCGTCGGTGGCGTCTCGCCGGCACTTTTCTTTAGTTTTTCTTTGGTTTTTTTTTTTTTTTTTTCCGGTGGGTATGGTTTTTTCTTGATTTTTAGGATGATTAAATCCAAAAAGAGTTAACTTTTTCCTATAGGTTTTAGTTTTGAGACATTAGAAACGAGTTGTATGGCATTAGAATCAATTTTTGAGGCATTAGAATCGATTTTTGAGGTTGGGTTTCGAGTTTTTCGGTGTTTTCCGGTTGGGTTTGGCCGGAAATGAAGAATTCGCCGGAGATGGTTTGGCCGGAAATGGTGGGTCACGGCTGGGTCAGCCGTCGTCGGTGAGTGCCGTCGCCGGAGAGGTGAGGGAGGAGAAGAAGAAAAAAACCAGGGGAAGAAGCGTGCGTGAGGAGTGAGGGAGAAGAAGAAGTAGAAGAAGAAAAAAAAGAGAAAAAAAACCAGGGGAAGAAAGAAGCGTGCGTGAGGGGTGAGGGAGAAGAAGAAAAAAAGAAAAGAAAAAAAAAACAGGGGAAGAAGAAGAACCAACGATGCTGGGTTTGGGAGAAATAAAAGAAGAAAGGTGGGTTTGGTAATAATATTGTGTAGTTGTTTTTATCTTGTAAACTTAAGTTTGATAAAATTGAGTTAGGTGTCAATTTTCTATTGGTGGCAAAAACCCCCTGGTTTTTGCCACAACCGAACAGTAGCAGCTCTCTATAATTCTTAATCAGTTTCAACGCTAAATTATATATCTAGGTTGGATCAATCTTGACCCAAAGGCAACATATTATTTATATAAAACTTTGTCCTTTTGAAATCAAGCCCATCTTGAAAATTGTTAGGAAAACTAACTCCAAAATTATTATCAAAAAAAGCTAGCTCTTCCAGGGAAATTAGGATTTAGCCCGTACAGTTTTGTTATTGGATTTATCTTAAAATGCCTTATACCATTTAAAAAGAACATATTTGATATAAACACATCATCTTTTCTACACCTAAGCAATATGGGACATGACAAGAAGCCAAACATAAAATGGGAGGAACAGACTCAAGCCCATAAGAGTCTCCAGCAAGGATGCTGGATCTTAATAGGGGTGATTGTGGCATTTCACATTGTTTGGGTGCGAGAAAGTGGATGTGCTTATATAGAGCATGTTCTTTCTAAATGATGAGGTATTTTGGGGTAAACCCAACAACCAAACCATGCAGGCTTAGACCCAAAAAGGACAATATCGATAATACCAATGAACCAGAAGAACTTGCCTTGCTTGAGCACAAACCAGGGCCGAAAAGAACCGAGACACTTATTCAAATCAAATCAGGACATTTGATGGTCATGTCATGTGTTACATTATATATGCTTAAACATGTAGATCAAAAGTTCATTTGATTTATTCCAACAAAATACATACGCGCACAAACAGCTAAGCCAGTGCCCATCAGGGGCATTAAAGTTTCAGAGGCCGAAGACTTTTCTGCAATCTGATTTCTTCACAAACCTCAGTTTTCCTACAAAAGTATTAGTTGATTATATTTTGAACATGATGCAAGAAACAAAAACAACTTTTGCTTTGAAAACATTAGGAAAATAAACCCAGTTCACTTAATTATAAGTAGGGGTGAGCATCGGTCGATAATGTCGGTTACGGTAGAATTTTTTGATTTTTGCCTACCGAACCGAAAAAGTCGGTAATGTCGGAATTTAACCGACTTTTTACCGACAGCCATTTCTACCGAAACCGACCGTAATCAACAAAGTCGGTAGGATTTCGGTCGGTAATAAACGGTTTGTATAAATAAATAATCTGCAGGTAAATGAACAATAAGTGGCTGTAGCTTGGTGGTAAGAATCTCCCCTGGTGGCCGTGAAACTCCTGGGTTCAAATCCCACCAGCTCTGATTTTTATTTTATTTAAATAAAACTACAAAAGAACCCCGCGGGACTCGAACACACGACCTAAGGGTCATGGGACACGCGCGAAACCAACTGAGCTAGACAATCTTTGATTGGAAAATACAATAAATAAATATTAATATTAAGAATAAATATCAAAACGACGTCGTTTTGCATGTCGGTAAAAGTCGGGTCGGGGAAGTCGGTTTTCGACTTTCCCAAAAATATTTCCGCCTACCGACCGAAATTTGTCGGAAGAAATTTTTTTCTGCCGCCTACCGCCCATCTTCTTGTCGGTGCCGGTCGGTCACGGTCGGAACTCGGTCGGCACTCGGTCGGTTGTCGGTAGGCGGTGAATCTGCTCACCCCTAATTATAAGGCTACCTGTGAATTTAAATAAGGTGGAAAACCTTTGGTGAATGTTGTGATCCTAATACAATAACCAGAGTGTCTACTTTAATTTACTGGCAGGTCGTCTAAATGTCTTTTGCTTGTGATTTGAAAGAAATATTAGAAAAGTAGTGTAAGTTTTGAAATTTAAGGTCAAAATATAATACTTTTGATAGACATTACTCACTCTATAAATGATTGGGTATATATTATTTTATTTGGTTGAACTTCTAAATTAAAAATTGTGGTAACTTACCTTACTTGGTCTTTATCCATGGCTCCCAACCTGTAGAAAAGTATTTTTGATCCGATGTAGTTCCTTTGTGACATTCTCCATATTCATTCTTTCTTTTGGTGATTTTAATGAACAAGCAAGGCTGATTTGAAAAATTGAAAGTAGGCATTTTTGCACATTAGAACTCATCTGGCTTAGGTTCTCAATATGGACTCTTTCTTCTAATGCCTTAATATCATTGTGATCATTGTAGTCGTAGCCATCTTCTTCTATTGCCACTGCTAATTCATTTACTTCTCTTTTGAGGAGATTTGGGTCCACAATTTGCACAAGCTTTCCTGGCAATGCCGTATTAACAAAGTTATGAAGGTTGAAATCATTTTTAAACATTTTGTCGATGGGTCTCTTTCCCGTGAACATCTCCAACACAAAAATCCCATAGCTATAGACATCTCCTTGTGTTGATGCCTCAACACCCATTCCATACTCTGCAATTTATATATTTCATATGCACAATTAACATGATATATAATGATTTCAAATAGCTGCTTAATAAGTAATTTAAAAGAGTTGGGATTTAATATTTAGAATTTACATATTTTATTTAGAGTTAGAAAATAATGTGAATAATCGTTGTATTTAACAATTAGAACTTGTGAAAGATTTTGGAAAATTGGATAATAAAAGAGGCCATTAAATTTAATAGACTCTGTTCAACTAATTATTCTCTTTCCTTAGTTTTTAACTATCTGAAATGAAATTTTCTCATGTGTGATTGAAGCATGCATGCATGATTTCCATTTTTAGTATCCTGTCTAAGTTCTTTAAGTTTTATTAGTAAAATAGCTTCAACTCAAGTTTAAGCGTGCGCGTACACATATATATATAAATATATATATATTTATATTTTGGTGGGGGAGTATTGGTTTGAATTATTATTCTTCTTTAATGTTTGTCTCCTCTTTACCAAGATACTTGAATTGCTTTTTTCATTTAAATTTTCACTCCTTGCGCTTTAGATCCTAATCTCAATGAGTTCTTCTTTAACAAATTAAAGGAGAAATGAAATTATTTTCTCATATTTATAACTAATTCAAGACTTGTTTAATTGTTGTCAAATCCTCCTATATGCATGCTCTATTAATCTCAGGCAAAGCCTAAATCTCATATGTGCCAATATTCCCGAGCAATTAATATATACAAAAGACCATTTCTCTCTTGAAAAAATTTAGTTGTTCCCACTATTTTTACAGCGGGGTTTACATGTTTTTCTTCTTTAGCCAACGTATTAATCTGATATATCTAATTGGCATGCTAGTAAGTTAAATGTGGAGAGCCTTAAGGAAATACATCGACAAGGCTAATTAAATGAATATGTAAGGCAAGGCGAAAATAGTATGTAGAGCATAGTAAAAAGATTGTTAGCAATACTTCTCAACTTGACAAAAATCACAATTAGAGGATTTAAGATCAGAGTAGTTCCATACCTGGAGCAGCGTAGCCAATAGTACCCTTTATTCCAACTGTGCTAGTTTGATTTTGAGAAACATCATTTGTTGTTGAGAGGATCCTTGCCAAACCAAAATCACCTACTTTAGCAATCATGTCATCATCAAGAAGAATATTGCTTGGCTTTAAATCACAATGAATAATTGGTGTTTCACAATGATCATGAAGATAATGTAGTGCAGAAGCTACATCAGTCACAATATTTAATCTTTGCAGGAGGTTTAAATGTCGAGGTAGACTTTCATTTTCTCCATCTTGGTGCAGCCACTTGTCTAAGTTTCCATTTGCCATATATTCGTAAACTAGAGCCTTGAATTCTTCGCCATTATAGTCCACACTGGAGCAACAAGTTAAGATCTTAACAAGATTTCGATGTCGTATATTTCTTAAGGCATTGCATTCCGCCATGAAACTCTTGGAAGCTCCTTTATGTTGAAGGTTCAAAACTTTCACAGCAACCATCATTTTTTCTTGATCAAGAATTCCTTTATATACAGAGCTAAAACTACCAGATCCAATTAAATTGTTAGGAGAAAATCTGTTTGTCGTTTCATAAAGCTCCTTGTATGAAACAGTTGAAACTTGGTTGGTCTTGGGGAGTGTATAAGATGATTCTTTCTTTGATTTTCTCCTCCCATAAAGGACAAGAAAGGATAAAAATAGAATGAAACATAAAACCCCACTAACAATTATGGCAGTTAGTTTCAATACATGGGATTTTCCTTGCTTCTTAACTTTGGCATCGCATGCTTGCAATTGCAGTTCTGGGATACCTCCACAAAGCTTTTTATTTCCCATCACTGATATTACACTTGCATTTCGGAAGACTCCTTGAGTTGGTATTTCGCCCACCAAATTATTAAAAGAAAGATTCAAATATTGTAGAACAGAAAGTTGCTGTAAATCTGTAGGAATTAATCCCGACAAATTGTTTCGTGAAAGATCTACATACCGAAGGTCTTTCAAGGAAGCCAAAGATGGAGGTATGTTTCCCTTAAATGAGTTACCCTGCAAGTAAAGGTTCATCAAACTCGAGCAATCTCCAATGGTTTGGGGGATCTCGCCAGAAAATTTGTTTTCCGAGACATCCAATTGATAAATATTCTTTAAATTTCCTACTTCCATGGGTAGGGTGCCAGACAATGAGTTTTGAGTCATGTCGAGTTGTAATAAGTTGGAAGAAAGAATCATTTTGGGTATGGCTCCGCTAAGATTATTTTCTGCAATGTCTATGAGCTGCAAACTTTTGCAATTTTCAAAACTTGATGGAATGCTTCCTCCCAATTTATTCTGTGATAATTTAAGTACGAACAATTGAGTGAGGTTGCCTAGAGAGGATGGTATGTATCCTGACAGTCTGTTTCCATGCAAATCTAATGCTTGCAGCTTTAGAAACTTCCCAAAATAACTGGGAATGGTGCCTGTGAACAGGCATTCTGGCATGCTGAGAATACTTAAGTTGATGAAATTCTCTAATGCAGCAGGAATAATTCCAGATATTTGATTGCCACCAACATATAAAGCAAGGAGTTGCGTAGACAAATTTCCTATAGAATTAGGTAAACTGCCTCCAAAATTGTTGTAAGAAAAACTTAGTTTTTCTAGTTTGGTGCAGTTTTTCAAAGATGTTAAGAAATCCAAGTCCTTGTCTGAATTACTTCCAAGATTATTTCCACCAACACCTAAAACATAGAGATTTAGCAGGTTGCCTAGATCAGTTGGAACTTGCCCCACGAAATTGTTTTCAGTGAGATCAAGAGCTTGAAGATGGGAAGCATTGGATAGTGAAACTGGGATTGGACCATAGAATTCGTTAGAATTGATGTTCAAAATTCGGAGATTGGAGAGGGCGAGGCCTATGTTGGCTGGAAGAGTGCCTGTAAGTCTGTTAAGTGCGGTTTGGAGGGAGATCAAGGTGGATATATTGTAAAGAGAGTGTGGGAACATACCAGACAATTGATTGCCCAATGCGAGGAATTGAGATAACCTCTGCAAACAGCCTATTTCATCTGGAATATTTCCCACGAAATGATTTTCCGATAAGTCAAGTACTTGGAGTGAAGAAACATTTCCCAGAGAAGGTGGGATGCCTCCCGTCAAATGATTTGTGGAAACGTCAAGCCACACAAGCCTCTTTAAAGAGCCGAGTTCAATAGGAATATTCCCAGTAAGATTATTCCTTTCGAAGTCCAAGACTCTGAGTTGAGGACAGTTGGCGAAATTGCTTGGAATTTCCCCCGTTAACAAGTTGATGCTAAGACTGAGATTTTGTAGCCGGAGCAAATGAGTAACTTGTTGTGGAATCTCGCCGTGTAGGAAGTTGTTTGAGAGGTTGACGAACCTAAGAAAGCTGAGGTTGCCAATGTATGGTGATATGGATCCACTGAAGGTATATCCAGAGAGGTCCAAGGCCGTGACTCTTTGATGCTTGCGGCCGCATGTAATTCCATGCCAGTTGCAGAAGTGGATAGAATCATTCCAAGAGGTGAAGATGTTAAATGGGTCATTGGTTATCATTTCTTTGAATTTGAGTAGAGCCATACGATCTGTCTCGTTGGTTGGAGCGGCAGCTGCAGCAGCGGCAGGTTGGAAGCATAGGAGCAGGAAGGTTATAGAAAAGAGAAGAAGGTATGTAGTGCATAGTGCTGGTAATAAGTTGCGGAGCTTCATTGGAATGGAGAGAAGGGAAGCAGAGAATTTGTGAGATTTTGTGCAAGGTAGAGCAAGAATGTATGTATAAATGCTCTTGGTAGGGGTCAGTTAGGGTGCGAACTGTGACGTTTCACCGGCAGTGCCCCTGGGCCGCCAAATTAGACAATGTCTTTTGGCAACAAAGTCTATGGCCGGTCGAACCTACGCTAAAAGTCGGTCGATCTTTTCCCATCTAAGATAATTAGATAAAGACCTCCAGGCTCCAGCCCTTTTTTCTTTTTACCAAATGTCTGGTTGTTGTTTTCCACATATACATTATTATGCCTGCGGCCCACCAAAGACTTTTCGTATAGGAAAATTGTTAGTGCGAATGTTTTTTTCATTTTTTTTATAAATTAATTATTATATTTGTAAATTTATGTGAACTCTAAATAAATTAATGGTAAAACTGAAAAATATGAAGAAAAAAAATACGAGCAAATTATTAACACTGCGCGTGACTATGATGACTGCAAAGTACTGGTTGATCGCAAGCAGAGTAAGCTGATAGAAGTGAGAAGAATGACATGAAGGTTTATGAAGCATAATGCACGTAAGTTGAGGATGTGAAGCTTCATTGGGTTGGAGCAGCAGAGAAAGTTGGTGAAATATAATTGGTACAACTACAAGGCAGGGCAATTAGATGCAGAACATTATATATGTGAGTTCTTGTCAACTAATTCATCCATCATTTTTTTTTTTTTTAACAAAATTGGGTGTTTTGTGATTTCATCAGAATTAAGGGGCAAATAAAAATTCTTCATCTCGATAAAAATGCCAAGGCCAGCGTCCTCATCATGTTGTCTTAACGGCGTCATGTCCGTCACCCGCTCGCTCGAGCAGCATAGCACTATATTCCCCCACGACCACGAGGAGAGTAAGACCAAAAATTGACGCAAAGTGTATTTGACAACCCGTGGGGCTGCATCAGTCACCGTACATGTGTAGGGCCAGAACGCGCCCGTGTGCGGGTCTGTTTGGGGAGGTGGTAAAAAATGAAAATAGTAACAAGTTGGTCAACGTTGTCAAAAAAAAAAAACAAGTTGGTCAACAGTAAAAGATGAAAAAGAATCCAATGGTGAGTGTAGATTAGCATTCCTAACGGTTTTAACAAATTTTATTTACTAAAATAACTACTTTTAGGTGTTTTGATAATGAGAGCACTTTTTGTGTGGTCGTTGCATAAAATAAGAGTTTTGAACAATCCACTCAAAATTTGACACATCATCATTAAAAGAAAATTGCAAGAAAAATATATGTGAGCAAAACATTAAATTATTTCTCTCATAGACATTTGAACCACCACTTACCTTCACCGAATGCTGGCGCCGCAGCCTCAGACCACCTCCGTCGACCACATGGGGTGGCCGACGAGCCATCCCAGATCCGAATTTGGTGTGGCCGCTACCCCAGGCCATTGGGTGGCCGACGAGCCACCCTAGATCCGGATATGGGGTGACCACATGGCCACTCCATGCAAGCCGGCCACCCCAACCGGATATGGGGTGGCTCGCCGGCCACCCCAATTGTGGGTTTCGCCATGTCCCGCCTGAAACAGTCGTGACCCGCCTCAAAACCTGATTCTAATGCCTCAAAATCGAATTCTAATGCCTCAAAATTCGTTTTTGGATTCGAAACTAAAACTTAGAAGTAGAAAGTGAACCCTTTAAAGGATTTTATCACTTTAAAGGCTAGAAAAATGAGCTCCGGCGACAAAGAAACGACCAAACCCCTGGGTCTGGCTTGATCCGCTATCCAGCCAACTAGTTTTCTCATTAATTAATTGTTTTCTTTTTTATTTCAATAATCTGGTGTAGTTGTATTTTTCTTCTTATTATGTGTTATACTGATGTGGCAATTACTGAATGGTATGCACAAAACATGTGTTTTGTGCAAAGACCACGTTGAAGTTATTCTCTTTGATTATTCCTTTTTTTAAAGCACCCCAGCAACTTCACTATTTTAACAATTCATTTTCACTATTGCATTTAAATATTCTTTTTTAAAGATTTGTTTACTTTTTTTAATTATTAAAGGAAAAGTGAGAAACAAAAAGTAAAAAGGAAGAGAATGAAATGAATTGTTTAATCTGTTAAGGAAATATCTTCCAGATATGGTAATGACAATAAACCACAATCACAGCACCCGTATGAAAGGCAAGATGGCAAGAATCATGGAGAAAATATGCTCATGCCTATTGAGAAGATTTTGCAAAGTAGCTCACAATAGCAATTTATCATATTTCTGGAATATTGTAATCTTTGTCTTTATTTTTTATTGATTGTATTTTATACCCAAGTTCTATATATAGAGAGCAATACCTCAAGCTACGATTGAGCTGAGGAAAGCTTTTTCTCTCCCTCTCCAAGGTTTCTCAAACCTTTTCATGGTATCCGAGCAAGCAAAACGACCAACATCGTACATTTCTTTCTTTTTCAACGCAACAACTTCTTTGAAACTTTTTGTCAAATACCTTAACAGCAGCCCACATCCTTTATTATTATTTTATTATCTATTTTTCTCATACATATACAGCAGCCCACATCACCTACATCACTTCAATACAACCAAACTCTGTTCCGCCGACACACCATAGTATCCACAATATGGCCACCGACACACCATCTAGCACCACTTCAATCACCTTCAACACTCTGTTCCACAGGATTTCCTTCAAATTGACATCCACCAATTATCTTCCTTTGCAAAACCAATTTGATCCCATCCTCATCAGTGAAGATTTGCTTGGCTATGTTGATGGTTCTCTCCCTGAACCACCTTCCACAATTCTAGACAAAGATGACAAGTCTGTGCCAAATCCAAAATATACCTCTTGGAAACAAATGGATCAACTTGTTCTTAGTCTCATCTATTCCTCTCTCACCGAAGAAGCTATGTGTGAGGTACTGGGATCAACCTCGTCTCGTAATGCCTGGCTTGCCCTTGAAGAATCCTTCTCTAACAAATCCAAGACTCGTGAACTTCAACTCAAATATGATCTTCAGATGATCAGAAAAGGATCTCGAACTGTTGGTGAATACGCCCGAGAGTTTAAAAATTTATGTGACCAACTTAATGCCATGGGTCATCCTGTTGAGGATACCGACAAGGTTCTTTGGTTTCTCCGTGGCCTTGGTGCTTCCTTTTCTTCATTATCCACGACCATGTTATCTCAGACTCCTATACCCACTTTCAGGGATGTTGTTCACAAGGCACAAAGCCATGCATTATTTGCGAAATCCCTTGATGACCAATCTGGATCTGTTGCAGCTTTCACAGCTCAGCGTGGTGGTCGCTCATTTGGCCGTGGTGGCCACTTCAACAGTGGCAGTTAACAAAATCGTGGAGGTGGCCGCTTCGGCAAAGGAGGACGTGGTGGTCGCATTTTGTTCACTGATCAATGTAGTTCTTCTTCTGCTTCTCAGTCTTCTGACCCACATCCCTAACGGTCTTCTTCACAGCATTCATGCCAGATATGTGGTAAAACTAGTCATCTAGCTATTGTTTGTTAGGAACGCTTCAATCCATCTTTCCACACAGCCAACATTGCAGAAGCCTTCTCATCTTGTACAATTCAAGATTCACAGGATTCAGATTGGTACACTGATAGTGGTGCATCCTCCCATATGACTAATGATGTCGGCAATCTTGATGCTACCACTCCCTATAGTGGATCTGACAAAGTGGTGGTCGGCAATGGGGCCTCTTTTCCTATTACACATACTGGTTCTCTCTCTCACTCCACTTATCTTGGCTCTATTTCCTTGTTGGATGTCCTTGTTGTTCCATCACTTACAAAAAATCTTATCTCTATCAATAAACTCACTGCTGAAAATAATTGTTCCATTACTTTTATTGGTTCTGGTTTTACTATACAGGATCTGCTCACAGGAGCAGTGTTGGGAACCGGTCGATATAAGGATGGTCTCTATGTCCTAGATCGTGGTCAAAAGGCTTTTCTTGCCTCTCTTCAAGACAAAAATTTGCGGGCTTCTCTTAATGTTTGGCATGCTTGCTTAGGACATTCTTCATTTCGCATTGTTGAAATCTTAAATAAAACAGGGGGCATCTCTATTAATTCCCCTGTCTCTTCCTCACCTTCTCGCATTTGTAATAGTTGTCAACTTGGCAAAAGCCATCGGCTCCCTTTTGCTCCTAATGAAAAACGTAACTCATTTCCCCTTCAATTAATTCATTGTGACTTATGGGGTCCTTCCCCAATTTTGTCTATATCTGGGTTCCGGTATTATGTTATTTTTGTGGACGATCATTCACGCTTTACATGGTTTTATCCTCTCAAGCACAAATCTGATTTCTATGATACTTTTCTTCGTTTTCAAAATTTTGTTGAAAATCAATTTTCTCATACTATTAAGGCTTTTCAATGCAATGGTGGCTCAGAATTTACTAGCTTACGTTTTAAACATCACTTATCAACTTGTGGTATTGAACAGTGTTTTTCTTGTCCTTATACACCTGCACAAAATGGAAAAGCTGAGCGGAAGCATCGCCACATCACCGAGATTGGTCTCACCATTCTTTTCCATGCTCACACTCCATTTACCTTGTGGGTTGAAGCTTTCTCTACAGCCACGTACATCATCAACCGCCTCCCAACACCGGTGCTTCAAAATGCTTCTCCTTATGAGGTCTTGTATGGTAACTTTCCCTCATATTCTCTGTTTCGCACCTTTGGTTGTTTGTGTTATCCTTACCTTCGGGATTATGTCTCTCATAAACTGGCCCCAAAAACTACTCCATGTGTTTTTATTGGGTATAGCTCAACTCATAAAGGTTTTCGTTGTCTTGACCGCACTACTCAACGTGTTTTTGTTTCTCAACATGTTATTTTTTATGAAACTAACTTTCCCTTTGCAGGAAACCCCCCAGCCACTCCTACTTCTTTATCTGATCTTGTGTCTTTTTTTGAACCTAGTACTTCTCACTTGGACTTGTCTCGTTTCAGGTCATCTTCTTCTTCTGCAGGTTTTGACCCTCGACATCTTCCACATTCTGATTCGCAACCTCTTGCATGCATTCCTTGTACGGTTGATCAAGTCCTCGTTGAAACCTCTCAAGCTCCAGCCGTTGTGTCCACCTCTTCTCCTACCAAACCAGTCCAAGCAAGTGTTTCTTCTTTTGCTGCTCCAAATGTCACTCCACCAAGTACATCATATGCACCAACCTCTTTACCGACAAATTCTCATCCGATGAAGACTCGTGCTAAGGCTAGTATTTTCAAGGCCAAGGCTTATCATGCTACTGATGGCTTCACTTCTTCCCCTTTTTTTTCAGTCTCTTATGGCATTGAAGGAACCAAGTGGTTTCAAGTCTGCTACCAAGCATTCTGAGTAGGTCTCAGCCATGGATGATGAAATATGCGCTCTCCATCAAAATCACACTTGGTCCTTGGTTCCACGTCCCTCAAATAAGAACGTTGTGGGTTGTCGTTGGATTTTTAAAACCAAACTTCTACTTGATGGTTCCGTTGAGCGCTACAAGGCACGTCTTGTTGCCAAAGGTTATACTCAACTTCCTGGTTTAGATTTTGATGAAACCTTTAGTCCAGTTGTGAAACCAGCCACTGTTTGCCTCATTCTCTCCTTAGCTACAGTTGCACATTGGTCCATTTGTCAATTGGACGTCAAAAACGCTTTTCTGCATGGCTATCTTACCGAAGAGGTTTATATGGATCAACCTCCAGGTTACATTGATCCTCGCTTTCCTAATCATGTTTGTCACCTCCATAAGGCGATTTACGGGCTTAAGCAAGCCCCTCAAGCTTGGTTCCATCGCTTCAGCAATTTTTTACTTCAATATGGATTTACTTGTAGTCGTGCTGACTCTTCACTTTTTGTCTTCAATAAGCCTGCTGGTATCATCTATTTGCTGCTATATGTGGACGACATTGTTCTTACAGGTAACAACCCTTCTTTGGTCCAGAAATTCACTGCTCATCTTAGTCATGAATTTTCCATGAAGGACCTTGGCCCATTGCATTACTTCTAGGGCATTGAAGTTCAACACACCCCCACTGGTTTATTCCTCAGTCAGACAAAATATGCATTGGACTTTCTTAAGCGTGTAGAGATGGCTGATTGCAAGCCTATAGCTACCCCAATGGTGGTTGGTCAACGCCTATCTGCTGTTGGTGCTTCATTTTCAAATCCAACACTCTATCGTTCCATCATTGGTGCTCTCCAATACTTGGTCATCACTCGCCCCAACTTGGCTCATAGTGTTAATACTGTCTGTCAGTTCATGCACGCTCCCACTGAAGATCATTTTCGTACTGTTAAACACATCTTGCGGTATGTCAAAGGTACTCTCTCATTCGGTCTCACCATCTCCTCTTATAGCTCCTCCAACATTTTGGCTTATTCGAATGCCGATTGGGCTGGTTCCCCAGACACTCGGCATTCTACCTCCGGCTATGCAGTTTTTCTCGGTAATAATCTCATCTCTTGGAGTGCCAAAAAGCAATCCAGTGTTTCCCGCTCCAGTGCCGAATCCGAATATCGATCTCTTGCTCTCACCGCTGCTGAGGTCACTTGGCTTACTCACCTACTCAAAGACCTTCGCATTTCATCCTCTACCCCAGCTACTATTCTTTGTGACAACCGCAGTGCTATTTTCATGTCTACTAACCCTGTGTCTCATGCTTGTTCTAAACACATTGCCCTCGATTATCACTTTGTTTGGGAACAAGTTGCTGCAGGTGCTCTATGCGTTCAGTTTGTTCCTTCACAATTCCAAATTGTTGATCTCTTCACAAAGAGTTTACCTCGCTCTCAGTTTTCCTTCTTTCGGGCCAAGCTCACCGTGACACCGTCACCCACAATAAGCTTGCAGGGGGATGTTAAGGAAATATCTTCCAGATATGGTAATGACAATAAACCACAATCACAGCACTATGAAAGGCAAGATGGCAAGAATCATGGAGAAAATATGCTCCTGCCTATTGAGAAGATTTTGCAGAGTAGCTCACAATAGCAATTTATCTTATTTCTGGAATATTATAATCTTTGTCTTTATTTTTGATTGATTGTATTTTATACCCAAGTTCTATATATAGAGAGCAATACCTCAAGCTACGATTGAGCTGAGGAAAGCTTTTTCTCTCCCTCTCCAAGGTTTCTCAAACCTTTTCATAATCAATAGGTGATCAGTGTATGATAATTTTTAAATTTGGTGAGTACTGTTCACCTCACTACTTTTTTTTTTTTTTTTGGTTAAAGTAGTGAGGCTGAAAAATGGATATTTAAGCTATTTTAGTTAAATTATCTCACCAAAATAACCAAAAAAATAATTTTAGCGAGGCTACAAGGGCTCAAACACGCACATACCCACTTTTCTTACTTTCACTTTTTTCTTTCTTTCTTTTTGAGCTTTTCTTACTTTCACTTATTTTCCCCGACGCCTTAGAGCACTAGCAGCAGACTCTCTATAGCTCATTCTATTTCCTATGTTTAGGAAAAATCTAAAAAAAACACAAAACACAAAAAAACACTCACATCAGAAGCCCCAAATTTAACAAATATCAAAAGGCATCTACAACATTTCCCAATGCATTGGAAAACAATGACAAAACACTGTAGACTCCTTATGCATTATTAAATTATAAAACATCTCATTATCTATCATCTTTCCTTCACATATATGTTCCAACAATGCTCTCTCGTCTCGTCTTTTTAATTTTTCATTGGTTGCAATGATAAAAAGAAATAGTATTTAATTTATATAGAGAAAAATAAAGAAATTTATTGTGAAGTGTTTTTTTATAAAAATTTAAAAAGTAGTTTTGTTGGCTAAATTGAGGAAAAATGTTCGGAAGCCGCCGCTGGTGCTTTCTCCTTTCTCTCCCCCATTGGGCCATTCACGCCAGCATGCTCCCCACGCGTACAGGACAGCTCACTACCCACTTCCATTTTTTTTTCTGTGTCTCACACACCTCCCAATCAGTGAGATACTATGCAAGGTAGAGCAAGATCTTTGTATGAATTTATAATTTTCAAAGCACAAGTTCTTCAGTCCTTGACACCCTGATACTGATATCTTGAACACGTGATAAGTGGGCCAAGTATTCTTTTAACTGAACACTGAAAAATACTTCCCTACCGTGACTAGAAGGTCTTTGGCCGAACGACCCTAAAAGGTTTGTTTCTGTAATTAGTAGGGGTGTCAAAAAAAAACCGGAGAACCGGAAAACCGGGAAACCAAAAAATCGGAAACCGGGAAACCGGAAAACCGGAAACCGGGAAACCGGGGTCCCATTTCCGATTTCGGTTTGGAAAAATCAAAAACTGGGTACCCCGATTCCGGTATTCGGTTTTTGGTACCCGGTTTTTACCGGGTTACCGGGAACTGGGTTATATATATATATTAGTTAGGGCTTTACATTTTAGTTTTTTTTTTTTGTTTACATACTTGTTTTTACTTTTTATTGATTTAAAGTTTTTTTTATGTACCTAATTTAAAATGATTTTTAGGGTATTTTAAAAAATTGAATTTTTATTTCTAAGACCCATATAAGCAAAAACATCGATATTTTTTTAGGATTTTTGGGCTTTTTTAGGTATATTTTTTAATTATTTGGAACAATTACAACAAAGCCCCTTTAATTTGGACAAAAATACTAACATATTTTTTAAAAAATATCCAACTTATGAAAAAAAAAATGGGCTTATTTTAGGCCCAATACCTAAAATAAGCCCAACAAGTAATTTTTTTTAAAAAACCGGTTACCGGACCGGGTACAACCGAAACCGGCCGGTAATCGGGACCCCGGTTTTACCGGGGTCCCGGTTCCGGTTCCGGTTTCTCAAAACAAGAAACCGGGGTACCCCAGTTTCGGTTTTGGCCAAAAACCGGGAAACCGGACCGGGTTGACACCCCTAATAATTAGTATCTTGGTTGTTTTCGGAAGAAATTTCTTAAAAGACAGCAAGTGATGTCTTAATTGTCTTATGTCTTTACACCATTACAATCTATGGATATGTCTTATTGTTTCCGCGCGTATGAAACAAATATCCATCGAAAATGATCGCTAAGCTAATAAAAGATCTATGGATATGTCGCCGGCCAGTTTCCTTCGATTGCCTATCTTTGTTGTTTCTTTCTCCATGAAAAATTATTCCTCGAAAATGGTTGCTGATCTTATAAATTATAGTTTGGAGTAGCTAATCAGCCTCTTCTTGGTCTTGTTATTCCTCTTTTTGCTAATCAGTTTCTAATGCAGAGTTGGGGACCTGGCGCAGTTTGCTTTTTGCAGAATATGGCTTTATAGATTTACAGCACAGAGTCAAAGAATAATTATTTCCCATACATTTTACAAAATATATCTTTCACTTGCAACTTCCTAAAGATTCTGAGCTACAAATGGAATTAGATAATCAGTGTCATGACTCATGATCAGTTGGTTGACGAAATATTTCTGGTAAATGCTTCTCTAAATGAACTTCGTGAGAAGTTTTCTTTCCTTTTTAAAGAGACGAGAACTAAAAAGATGACTTTTGATTTAAAATGTTTCTGCAACATAAAATGCAACAACACAATAACAACATATTAAATTTTTGTTAGTAACATGTGACATTTTTAATATACAGTATTTTTTCTTAAAGTAATAGTTAAGTAATTAAATTTACATCTTCCTATCAGCTTAAGATTTTAGGATAACTAATAATTTAACATAGTATTAAAGTCAAAGGTCAAGGGATCGAACCTTGACTTTGTCAATTCACCACCCATTTAAATTAAATATTTTACGTGTTGGTGTAATGACCTGTGGAGTGCTGCACTATGAACCTTTTATAGTGACCATCAGTTCCTTCCACAAGAGATGTAGGATAACTTCAACAATCTCTCCATCACACATCAAGCTTTGGGTCGGAGCAAAGACAATTTGTTTCTCCCATGGACTGTTGGGCCGAGATTTGTTGGTTAAACTTGGACTCTGATATCAATATTGGGTGATATTAGGTCTCTCTCAATTCCAAAAACTAGCTCAAGAAGTGAGACTTTCCCTCATATTTATAAAGTGACCATCAGCCCTTTTTACAACCATTTGGAATAACCCCAACATTTTTTTAATACCCAATCCTCTCAAATCTCAAATATAGAATCATAGATTGTGCCCATCAAAGACCGTTCCATATGTACATTGTATATATCCATCCGGAGCACGTGGTCGGTGGAAGAACCCATCCACTTGTCTAAAACATTTTTCTAACTTTTGGTTCTCGGAATCTCGAGCCCGAAGTCAAAACCCATTTTGATTCTTTATTTCATTTTCATGCATGCTTTGGTAAAAGTTATATGCAAGAACCATAACTACGCGGTTTTGATTAGAATTTATTTTTTGATTATTTGTTTGGTCGTATTCTTCTAGATGTATTTCGATACCAATAAAGTTCAACGTACGTGACCATATTCTTCCATAAAATATTTTCTCATTACATGCTGATTTATAAGTGTTACGTTCTAAGTTACTAATGAAGAAAAATGTAATGCTAAAGAAAAATAAAGAAAGAGACATGTAAGATTTATGTGATTTGGTCTATAACTTATATTTACTGGATTATAGTTAATTTGCTCTTATTTACTTAATTATTTTTTATTATATTTTAATTAAATATTTCGCATATTGGATCTCACTTATGGAGTAAGAGCTTAAGTTCACATGTGAGGAGACTTATAAAATCTTGACAAGTGGCATTTTAAGAGTGTTAAAATTGTGACAAATGAAACTATTATTTTGTGACATATTAGCATGAACATTAAAACTGAGTGATAAGGAAATCAAATAGATAAATTAAAACAATTGATTGACTTTTTTTTTTTTTTTTTCCAATTTGCCTGAAGGCCCTTAAGGGTTCCTGTCCACCCCATGGCCAAAGGCCACCCCCCATTTAAAAAATTTTAAAAAAAAATTAAATATTTCTTTAATGTTTTTAATTTGTTTAAAAAATATATATTTTTTAATTAATTAATTATATTGGACATGTGTCAAACTGTAATTAGTGCTAACGTGGTGTTCCGTCAAATTTTGGACGAAATTTTGACGGAGTGACCATCTTCATTTTTAGCCAAATCAAAAGAACCTTTTGTGATAAAAAGTAAACCCTAAAAGTCCAAAAATAAAAAAAGTTAAACCATAAACCCTAAAAAGTACAAAAAAAATAAAGAAAAAGGTTCAAAAAAGGAAAAACGAACGAGAACAGCTAGGCATTTTGATAGGAAAATACAATCTGATCAATTCAATTATAGCTCCTAATTGGTGCATTTCCATATGCTTAATTAGTGCATGCATGTTTGTAACTTGTAAGAAAAAATGTAGTCTTAATTAACTAACGTACATGTAGATCAAAAGTCAGTTTGATTTATTCCAACAAAACAGATACGGTGACTTGCATTTAACGAGTCTTAATTAATGTGGACCCCAAACCATGATGCATAATTATAACTCATCATAATGCATCTTTAGTCTCTATTCTTCCACTTCTTGTTGTATATTGATGATTAATATTATGCTTTGCTTTTGTTTTGTATTCAAGCCATCCGGTTCTTTGGCAAGGCGTACGTGGAGAAAGTGGCAGCGCATTAGTTGAATAAGCGGGAAGGTTGGTGAGATGAGAAGCTTTTGAGTAAACACTTGAAAGCCACATTCGGTCTATCCGGGATGCGCCAAGCTTCTGGTCAGTGGCCGAGGGAAGGGGGGTTTTAGGGGGGCATATGCCCCCCTTCAACCCCTAAAAAATCTTTATACTTAGGTATAATTTTTTCCTATGCCTTCTATCAACAACTAGTATGCTCCTCTCATCAACTTTTGAGGGCAAATGTCCCTTTACTAAAGGTTGAAGTCTAAAGATGATACAGTTGCAGATAAGGATTAGCAGAAACAAAGCTTGAAGATGACAAAAAACGCACCGTTTTAAGTACCTCAAAACGCACAGTTCCACTAAAGCTCAGGAAAAAAAGATAAAAGAAAAAAAAAAAAAAAGACCCTCTAACACGCACCGTCACCCAAAAACAAAAAACAAAACAACTAAAAAAAGAATGGCAAGTGTTGCACGCAAGTCAAGGATTACTTTAAAAAAAACAAAAATAAAAATAGAACAAGTCACACACACACATATATATATATATATATATATTTCTTTTAAAACCCATGCTCACTTTAAGTCTTTAAATAGGTATAGTATATATTATATTCAAAAGAATCAAAACTCTTGTTTGCAATTGCAATTAGTTGTACAACAATTTGCAATTTGAGGGTTTTTTTTTTTTTTTTTTAATGCAGTATTTCTTCCTATTCGAAGCCTTTAACAATTCAAATTAATTTTTTAGCTATTTTGTTTTAGAGATCGAGAGGTATGTAATTAAATTTTTATATTGATTGAGTTTTTATTTTTAGATTGATGTTTAAATTAATTGTTTATGAATATATATTTTTTGTTACGTATTTTAATATTATGAAATATATAATTGCAGTTACCTAAGATTATGGAGAACAACAATAATTAAATTTTTTGAACTGTTTATTTATTACGTTAGTTATTTTTTACAACATTTTTAATTAATTTTTATTCAACTTTAATTTTTTTATATTCATTAAAAAAAAAAAAATCTTGACCCCCTGGAGCCAAAATCCTGGCTCCGCCACTGCTTCTGGTTTCTCCTCCACCCATTCGTTTGCGGGGATGTTAGACTACCTGACTCAGCAACCACTTCAGCTGCAGTAGTGGAATCAGCAGAAATCCACTTCCGCTGCAGGAGTGGAATTGACAGAAATCTCAGCGGACTCTCATCAAAGCAAAATTTGCTTTGATGCTGTTGATCCCATGCCTTGTCGGATCAAAATCAAATCTCCTCATCAAGGCACAACGTGCATATCACTCATTCAACTTGACAAATATGCCCAGAGATATTGTAGAAATCAGGGAATTAAATTCATGTACAAAGGTTGAAGGTCTGCTACGCTGTACAAGAAAATCTTCCCAACATATGCATGTGTGTTGTGCTGTGCTGCCCAAGTATTTAGTGATCTCCAAGCAATTCCGTGTATATGTCAACTTCTAATAAATTTTTCTTTGTTAATAATTTTTTTCTAGATCATCTTTGCCAGTGAATATAGGCTTGTTAAGCCGAACTACTTAAATCTTTGGTATTTTGTGTGGATGTTATTAGAACTTAAAATTTATAAGAGAAATGAGAACAAGGAAGATAGACTCAGAGAATTAAGATGGTTCAGCCTATGGCCTACGTCTACACATCACAGCTTTTTCATGGCTACATTTTTCCTTGATATATTTGATGGCGTACAATAAATACTCTATTTATAGAGAAAGAGTATAAACGTTACAAGTTTGTTCAACTTTTACATTAACAACAATAAAGTTAATTTATCATTTGTAACTCGTCTTTTGAGTTATTTTAACTCTTTAACTCTTGAGTTTTTTGTCTATTGAGTTATTATAACTCATCTTAGTAGATGTTATTTTTTATTCCGCATTTTTCTCCTTCTTTCATGATCTTGGAATTTGCAGTTGTCGCAACATGCTCAACATGGGCATTACAAATGAGGCTTTTCTTTTCTGCAACCTAATTTCATCAGAAAGCACCGTTTTCCTACAAAATTACATGGTACATAAAAACAACTTTTGCTCTAAAAACAAAAAACAATAAACAATAAACAATAAATAAATAATAAACAATAAATAATAAACAAAAATCAAATTTACTTATAAAGTTAGCTGTGAACTTAAACGTGGTTGGTATAGCGGTATAGCCAGATAGGTCCAAGGCCGTAACTCTTTGATGCTTGCGGCCGCATGTAATTCCATGCCATCCGCAGAAGTGCATGGTATAATTCCAAGAGGTGAAGATGTTAAATGGGTCACTTGTTATCATTTCTTTGAATTTGAGCAAACCCAAACGATCTGTCTCGTTGGTTGGAGCAGCAGCAACAGCGATAGGTCGCAAGAACAGTAGGCTCATTGGAACGGAGAGAAAGGGAAACTGTATTTGTGAAATATTGTGCGCACGAGGCAGAGCAAGATACAGAGTATTATACATGTAGGGGTAAATTGTTTCAAATTAAAACACAAGTTCTAGAGTCCTTGACACACACCGGCGGAGCCCCCCTGCACCTGGCCTGCTAATTAACGTTGACAAAGTCTTTGGCCGGCCGAATTTAGAAGAAAAAAAAAATGCATTACTTTGATCTATTCTGATTTTTTGTTTGCCATTTTCTGTTTTTTATTTTATGCATGGTATTTTTTTTTGGGAACCTTTAGTTTGATTTTTGCAGAATATGTCACAAATACTCTGCAAAAATTACGGATTTACAGCAGAGACTCAAAGAATAATTATTTCTCACACATTTTAAAGTATATATTTCACTTGGAACTTGCTCAACAGGAGTTACATCGTCGGTGTCAATGTCATCGGTACGTTGGTTGATGCTTCACTCAATGAATTTTGTGAGAATAATCATCAGCCTCCAAAACTTTTGAGGCCAATAGAAAATTTTGAACATGTCAATGCCCTCTCAACACCATGGAAAGTAGTCGAATAACTTGGTGCTTTTAAACATGTCAGTCCCTCCCGAGAGAGAGGTGCAAGCTTTTAATGAAATTACGCCCCTCTTGAAAATGCTCCCCGTAGTATTCAACCAAATCTTCCCCTCCAATAATGGGTGTTAATGTGACCACGTGGTTTTAACACGTGCCACATTTTCTAGGCTTAAGTTGCACATGTTGCGTATTTGCACGCGTACTGCTCGAGAAAAGATCCGAATGATGTTTCGTTTCAGGAAGTGGAAGTCCTTTGAGGTTGCACAAAGAAAGATCGAGTAAGAAGAATTGGGCTTAGAAAATAATAGCTCTTGACATTATTCTCATATATTTTGGTGCATTACCATATGCTTAAATACAAATGTTTGTAAGAAAATATATTGTCTTGAACATGCTGTAGATCATCAAAAGTAGGTTTGATTTATTCCAACAAAATAAATACTCGCACAGACAGCCAAGCCAATGCTCCATGGGGTCATTACAAAGGAAACGTTTCTGCAATCTGATCATTTATTCGCAAAGCTAGCTCCATTTTCCTACAAAAGTAGAAGTTGAGTATATATATTTGCGATGTTGGAAAATTTGGAAAATTCTAAGACACAAGAAACAAAAACAACGTTTGCTCTGAAAACATTAGAAGGGAAAAAAAAATCGAATTCACTTATAAGATTACCTGTGGACATAAATAAGGTGGAAACCCGTAGGTGAATGTTATGATCCTAATTATAAGATTATCGGAAAGTCTACTTGTGCTGGCAGGTCATCTACCCAACCTATGAAGTATGAAGGTCTTGTGCTTGTGGTTTGAAAGAATTATTGGGAAATTACTTTAAGGTTTGAAATTTATGGCCAAAACTTTAGTCACTCTATGGATTGTCTATCATTGGCTGAACTTCTAATTCAAAATTTCAGTACCCTACCTTACCTTACTCAGTCCTTATACATGGCTTCCAACCTCTAAAAAAGCTTTTTTGATCCGATGTAGTTCCCTCATGACATCTCCCATGTTCATTCTTTCTTTTGGCGATTCTAATGAACAAGCAAGGCTGATTTGAAAAATTGAAAGTAGACACTTCTGCACATTAGAAGTTATTTGGCTTAAGTTCTCAATATGGACACTTTCTTCTACTATCTCAATATCATTGCGATCATTGTTGTTGTAGCCATCTTCTTCTGTTGCCACTACTAAATCATTTACTTCTCTTTTGAAAAGATTTGGGTCCACAATTTGCCCAAGCTTTTCTGGCAATGCCATGTTAACAAAGTTATGAAGGTTGAAACCATCTTTAAACAATTTGTCAGTGGGTCTCTTTCCCGTGAACATCTCCAACACAAAAATTCCATAGCTATAGACATCTCCTTGTGCTGATGCCTCACCGCCCATTCCGTACTCTGCAAGTCATATATTTCACACGCAAAGTTAATATGGTAATGATTTCAAATAGCGGTTTAATACATAGTTTAAAAGAGTTGGGATTTTATACTTAAGATGTTA
Source organism: Carpinus fangiana (assembly GCA_006937295.1). Taxonomy (NCBI): domain Eukaryota; kingdom Viridiplantae; phylum Streptophyta; class Magnoliopsida; order Fagales; family Betulaceae; genus Carpinus; species Carpinus fangiana. Next base: position 15,323,062 of record CM017321.1, on the reverse strand, counting down.
CATATTTTATTTAATCTTAGAAGACAGTGTGAAAATAGTCTATATTTTACATGTAACACCCATGCTCTAAGTGGTATGATATTGTCTGCTTTAAGCTAAACTCGCAAGGTTTTATTATTAGATTTACCACCAAAAGGCCTCATACCATTTAGAAATAGCATACTCTATATAAGCACATTCACTTTCTCACACACAAGCAATGTGGGACGCCACATTACAATTAGAACTCGTGAAACTTTTTGGGATATTGGGTAGAAAAATAGGTCAGGATTAGAATCATATCAACTTATCATTGTCTTTCCTTCGTTTTCACTTATTTGTTGGACAAATTAAAGAGTATGTTAAAATATTAATTAAACACTTAAGTTCACAATTTTTTATCAATTAAACTTTTTGAGATAAGTACATAGTAATTTAAAATAATATTAAAGCAAAGTTTTAAGTTTGAATTTTGTACCATTAGTTTATCCATATTTTAATTAAAATGATCCACATATTGTCTGGTCCAACGCAGCTATGCCTTGTCTTTTTTTATACATGCGCGCCTTATTAATGTCTAGCAAAGCCTAAATATCATATGTCAGTGCATACAATGTTTTCACCATTTTTACAGTAGGGTTTACATGTTCTACTTCTTGGTAGCCGACATATTAATTTGATATATCTAATGGACATGCTATCGGAATAAGTATAGAGAGCCTTAAGGAAATAATATCGACAAGGCTAAAATTAATATGTACAGAAAAAGACCGTTAGTAATACTTTTCAACTTGAGCAAAATCATGATTCAAAGGATTTAAGAATGAAATAGTTATGTACCTGGAGCAGTGTAGCCAATAGTACCCCTTATTCCAACTGTACTAGTTTGATTTTGGGCAATATCATTTGTTGTAGAGAGGATCCTTGCCAGACCAAAATCACTTACTTTAGCAATCATGTCATCGTCAAGAAGAACATTGCTTGGCTTCAAATCACAATGAATGATTGGTGTTTCACAATGGTCATGGAGATAATGTAGTGCAGAAGCTACATCAATCACAATATTTAGTCTTTGAAGGAAGTCCAAATATCTTGGTGGGCTTTCATTGTCTCTAGCCTGGTACAACCACTTGTCTAAGTTTTCATTTGCCATGAATTCATAAACTAGTGCTTTGAATTCATTGCCGTTATAGTCAATGCTTGAGCAACAAGTTAAGATCTTCACAAGATTCCGATGCCGTATATTTCTCAACACATTGCATTCCGCCATGAAACTCTTGGAAGCTCCTTTTTGTTGAAGGTTCAATACTTTCACAGCAACCATCCTTTTTTCCTGAGCAAGAATTCCTTTATACACGGAACCAAAACTACCGGATCCAATTAAATTGATAGGAGAAAATCCGTCAGTAGTTTGATAGAGCTCCTTGTATGAAACATTTGAAAGAAAGTTGGTTTTGGGGAGTGTAGAAGATGATTCTTTTGTTGATTTTCTCCTCCTATAAAGGACAACAAATGATGAAAATAGAATAAAACATAAAACCCCACTAACAATTATGGCAGTTAATTTGAATACATGGGATTTTCCTTGCTTTATAGCTTTGACATCGCATGCTTGTAGTTTTAGTTCTGGGATACCTCCACAAAGCTTTTTATTTCCTATCACTGATATTGCACTTGCATTTCGGAAGACTCCCTCGGTTGGTACCTCGCCCACCAAATTGTTGAATGAAAGATTCAAATATAGTAGAACAGAAACTTTCTGTAAATCTTTAGGAATTATTCCTGAAAAATTGTTTCGTGAAATATCTGCATAGTGAAGGTCTTTCAAGGAAGCCATAGATGGAGGCAAGTTTCCTTGAAATGAATTACCCTGCAAGTAAAGGTTTTGCAAACTCCAGCAATCTCCAATGGTTATCGGAATCTCACCAAACAAATTGTTTTCAGATACATCCAATTTCAGAATAGTTTTCAAATTGCCAACTTCCATGGGTAGGATGCCCGTGAATGAGTTTTTTGATAAGTAGAGTCCTAGTAATTGGGAAGGAAGACTCGTGTTTGGTATGGCACCACTAAGGTTATTTTGGGAAATAAATAAGTACTGCAAACTTTTTAAGTTTCCAAAACTTGATGGAATGTTTCCTTCCAATTTGTTCTGATCTAAGTAAAGTATGACCAATTGAGTGACGTTGCCTAGAGAGGATGGTATGTGTCCCGACAATCTATTTCCATCCAAAGTCAATCCTTGCAACTTTTGAGACTTCCCAAAATAAGTGGGAATGGGTCCTGTGAACAAGTTTTCATGCATCATGAGAGTAGTTAAGTTGATAAGATTCTCTAATACTGCAGGAATAATTCCAGATATTTGATTGCCATAAAGATATAAAGTACTGAGTTGCTTGGACAAATTTCCTATAGAATCAGGTAAAGTGCCTCCAAAATTGTTAGTAGAAAATTCTAGGTATTCAAGTTTGGTGCAGTTTTCCAAAGATGTTAAAAAATCCAAGTCCTTGACCGAATTACTTCCAAGATTATTTCCACCAACACCTAAAATAGAGAGATTTAGCAGGTTGCCTAGATCAGTTGGAACTTGTCCCACGAAATTGTTTCCGGAGAGATCAAGAAATGCAAGCTGGGAAGCATTGGATAGTGAAACTGGGATTGGACCAGAGAATTCGTTGTCTTCGATGTACAAGCATAGGAGATTAGGGAGAGTGTGGCCTATGTTGGCCGGAAGAATGCCATTAAGTCGGTTACCTCCGACATCAATGACCGTCAGAGTTGATATATTGTAAAAGGAATAAGGGAACGTACCGAACATATCATTTTCCGCAACTCCGAAAGAAACTAACCTTTGCAAATGGCCTATTTCATCTGGAATATTTCCCACGAAATAATTAAGAGAAAAGGCAAGTTCTTGGAGTGAAGAAACATTTCCCAGAGAAGGTGGGATGCCTCCCGTCAAATGATTTGACAAAACGTAAAGCCCCACAAGCCTCTTTAAAGAGCCCAACTCAACAGGAATATTCCCAGTAAGATTATTCTTTTTGAAGTTCATGATTCTGAGTTGAGGACAGTTGGTGAAATTGCTTGGAATTTCCCCCGTTAACAAGTTTCTGCCAAGATTGAGATGTTGCAGCCGGAACAGATGAGTGAGTTGTTGTGGAATTTCGCCGTGTAAGAAGTTGCCTGAGAGGCTGACGAACCTAAGAAAGCTGAGGTTGCCGATGTAAGGTGATATGGATCCACCTAAGGTATAGCCCGGTAGGTCCAAGGCCGTAACTCTTTGATGCTTTCGGCCGCATGTAATTCCCTGCCATTTGCACAAGTGGATGGAATCATTCCAAGAGCTGAAGATGTTGAATGGGTCATTGGGTATCAAGTCTTTGAATTTGAGCAAAGCCAAACGATCTGTCTCGTTGGCTGGAGCGGCAGCAACAGTAGTACTGGTAAGTTGCAAGCAAGGTAAGGTTATAGAAAAGAGAAGAATCACATCAAGGTATGTAGTGCATATTGCATGTAAGTTGAGGCTATGAAGCTTCATTGATAAATGATAATGGAGAGAAGCAGAAAGTGTGCGACGCAGAGCAAGATTAAGGGCCCGTTTGGTTTGCAGAATAGGTATTCTATTGGAAAAAGGAATAGGTATTACTAGGAATAGAAAATGTTGGAATGGAATAAGTATTCCAATTCTTTAGTTTGGTTGCAACACATATTTGATAATTTGAATTGAACTGAAATGACTAAAAAGCCCATTTGATTTCTAATTTTTCAAAAACTCAAATTTTTTTTTATTTTTTTT
>CM017321.1:15275102-15310040 GCA_006937295.1 Carpinus fangiana | reverse complement strand
ATCCCGGTCAAGTCCCGGGCAGGTCCCGGGCGGGTCCCGGACAAGTCCTGGGCGGGTCTCAGTCAAGTCCCGATTGGGTCCTAGGCAGGTTTCGGGCAAGTCTCGAGAAGGTCCCGGTCAAGTCCCATGTAGGTCCCGGTCATGTCCCGAGCGGGTCCTGGTCAAGTCCCGAACAAGTCCCGGGCGGGACCTGGTCAAGTCCCGGGCAGGTCCCGGTCAAGTCCCGGGCGGGTCCCGGTCAAGTCCCGATAGGATACGTCAATTTGAGAATGAGATGCTCAAAATCGGAAATTGGTTTACGGTTTTCAAAACCGTAAACCATTTTCCGAAAATTAAAGAAGAATTTTCGGTCAAAGGGAAAATGTTTTCCGTTGACTATTATTTTACGTCTAAGTAAACACCGTAAAATACGGAAATCATTTTCCTGGAAACCATTTTACGTCGAAGTAAACGGAGCCTTATAATGAAAAATGATGTGTTTAAATTTTAATTTTTTTAATCTCTGTTTTCACCCTCTTTTTACTGTCACAAACAAATTGAATAATGAACTGTAAATCAGAAACATCATTCACGTTCTTAAGCGGTTTTGCCTTCACAATTATAACAAATTGTTAATCATAAATATTGCGATTTTTCTAGATTACTATAAACTTTTCTAAAACTAATATTGTCCATGAATTACTGTCTGTTAGCTAGAAAAATAAGAGAAATAGAAATTCGAAATTGTAGTTAAGGTGGGCTACAATGTTACTTTTCTTAGGAAATTATTTGTTCCCAACATAATTGGTATGTAAAGGGTAATAGCAAATATTTCTCCAATATACAATGGAACCCATAAAACTTATATAGTTTATTTGATTTTTGCACAAACAAAACTAAGCCTAAACGCCCTCAGATTTTCTATTCTATCAAGAAACATAGACTTATAATTTTTTTTAAAAAAAAAAAAATACACAAGATCTTTTTGAGACAATAGATGGGGATAGAATTTTTCATCATATTTAAAATTGGACTGCAGTAGGCTATTAATAATATTGAAAATAGTAGTTATTAATATATGTAAACCAATGGTCACAATGTTTCAAAATCAACTATTAATCCAATAGTCACTAACTACTATTCTGATAGTAATAATTTGTCAACATTATTAAATTGTTAATTCACTAATAATAAAATGCTAATTTAACATATATTTAATTCCGACCGTTAGATTTAATTTACAATCAACAACTATTTAATTATAACTGTTAGATCACAATAGTTAGTAACGATCATTTAATCACAATTGTTAGATCAAAATTAATTTGATCTTACAGTTGACTTTACTAACAATTTAATAAATCCAACCACTGGATCTTCCTACGAAGCATTATATGGTCAAGATAAAGCCATTAAATTAAATGATCCTAACCATCCAAAAATTGAATGGTCATGATCAGATCACTCCAAGCTCCGATGTTGCATGATAAGCGTCGAGTGCACTACAAAAGCACTACTAGTGCCCTACAACCTATGCTACCACAGTACCACACATATGCATACCTGTATAAAACACTCACAAACCAAAATAAATATATATACATAATAATTTTGAAAATTATATATCTAAGGTTTTCGGTATCACCTATTAAAAGGGAGTTTGAACTAACATGTGAAACAGAGTGTTAAAAAGTATTCATTAAATTGCTAAATTTATTTCTTTTTATCAGTTAAACTTTTTGGACAACTAATGATTTAACAATTAAGGTATGCATGTTAGTAACTTGGCACGCACCAAATTATGAAAGATTAAAAAGAAAAAAAAAAAAAAAAGATTAGGTTCATCAAATTTTAAAGATTAATTAATATATGCACTTACCTGGAATGCCAATAGCAATTTTTCTTGCTACATGCTGATTTTTTGAGTTGCCAATAATAAGAATCTCAAAGACAAATAAGTGTCACGCTTTCAAAACCAAAACCATTGATTATCAAATTTAAGTTTAGCTAATGTGCCCACTTAATTAATTCATAGCCAAAGAAATGTGTGGTTAGCAACAATATTGTTTATAGCCAACGACCTCTCTGTCTCAATGTCTCATTCTCCGTATAAATGTGAATTAATGTTTTGATAATAAACTGTTAAATAATTGATAAAGAGAGAGAGAGTTCCTAGCCAAGGAAATGTGTGGTTAGCAACAATATTGTTTATAGCCAACAACCTCTCAATCTCAATGTCTCATTCTCTGTATAAATGTGAATTAATGTTTTAACAATAATCTATCTAAGATATAAGAATTGACAAAGTGAGAGAGTTTATCTGGTTTTTAATAATAATAATATTATTATTATTATTATTATTGGACTCTAAGAAATTATGCAAAAGATGGGCTAAACGCATGAGGTGAAATGTCAAAATATGAGAATTTGAGGTGGATTACATAGGTTAGGCTAACATACGTGAAATGGTAGGTTTCATTCTCCTAGCCATCTCCATATATATCTTTTTAAAATTTACCATTGAATATGTAGGACCCATATGTAGACTTACAAATCTAATGATAAATTTGAATCTACTTGGAAAAAGATGGTTAGGAGATAGGTGTGACAGAATGAGGTCTAACATTCTCACTGACATGCTGCTATATACCAAACGAAAACTCCTTATATTACTCAATTTTACCATCAGTTAAACATGGTCAATCCTCCAAGCTTGCAAAAGGGACATACAAGCATTCATATCCGATTCAATAAATTTTAACTAAATTTTAATTAAATCATAATTAAAGGTGGAAAAAAAAAAAGGTCATGTATCTTGAGTCTACCACCAGCGTTCACGGGAGAAATGTTAGGTTTTACTCTTCTGACTATCTTTTTTCAAACGGATTTAAATCCACTATTCAATTTGTAGGTTTACATGTGAGTCCTACATATTCAATGGTAGACCTCTCTATCCCAATGTCTCATTCTCCATATAAGAGGGAATTAATATTTTGATAATAACCTGTCTAAGAATTGATAAAGAGAGAGAGTTAGCAACAATATTGTTTATACCCAACGACCTCTCAGTCTCAATGTCTCATTCTCTGTATAAATGAGAATTAATGTTTTGATAATAACCTGCCTAAGAATTAATAAAGAGAAAGAGTTTTTCTTGATTTTTAATAATAATAATAATAATATAATTATTATTATGATTGGACTCTAAGAAATTATGCAAAAGATGGGCTAAACGCATGAGGTGAAATGTCAAAATATGAGAATTTGAGGTGGATTACATAGGTTGGGCTGACATACGTGAAATGTTAGGTTTTATTCTCCTAACCATCTCCATATATATCTTTTCAAAATTTACCATTGAATATGTAGGACCCATATGTAGACTTACAAATCTAATGATAAATTTGAATCTACTTGAAAAAAGATGGTTAGGAGATAGGTGTGACAGAATAAGGTCTAACATTTCTCACTGACATGTTGCTATATACCAAACGAAAACTCCTTATATTACTCAATTTTACCATCAGTTAAACATGGTCAATCCTCCAAACTAGCAAAAGGGGACATACAAGCATTCATATCCAACTCAATAAATTTTAACTAAATTTTAATTAAATCATAATTAAAGGTGGAAAAGAAAAGGTTGTGTATCTTGAGTTTACCACCAAGGTTCACAGGAGAAATGTTAAGCTTTATTCTTTTGACTATCTTTTTTCAAATGGATTTAAATCCACTATTCGATTTGTAGGTTTACATGTGAGTCCTACATATTAAATGGTAGACCTCTCCTTCTCAATGTCTCATTCTCCGTTAAAATGGGAATTAATGTTTTGATAATAACCTGTCGAATAATTGATAAAGAGAGAGAGTTAGCAACAATATTGTTTATAGCTAATGACCTCTCAGTCTCAATGTCTCATTCTCTGTATAAATGAGAATTAATGTTTTGATAATAACTTGTCTAAGAATTGATAAAGAGAGAGAGAGTTTATCTTGATTTTTAATAATAATAATAATAATAATAATAATAATATTATTATTATTATTATTATTATTATTATTATTGGACTCTAAGAAATTATGCAAAAGATGGGCTAAACCCATGAGGTGAAATGTCAAAATACAAGAATTTGAAGTGGATTACATAGGTTAGGCTGACATACGTGAAATGTTAGGTTTCATTCTTCTAACCATCTCCATATATATCTTTTTAAAATTTACCATTGAATACGTAGGACCCATATGTAGACTTACAAATTTAATGATAAATTTGAATCTACTTGAAAAAAAATAGTTAGGAGATAGGTGTGATAGAATGAGGTCTAGCATTTCTCACTGACATGTAGCTATATACCAAACGAAAACTCCTTATATTACTCAAGTTTACCATATGTTAAACATGGTCAATCCTCCAAGCTAGCAAAAGGGGACATACAAGCATTCATATCCGATTCAATAAATTTTAACTAAATTTTAATTAAATCTTAATTAAAGGTAAAAAAGAAAAGGTCGTGTATCTTGAGTCTACCACCAGGGTTCACAAGAGAAATGTTAGGTTTTATTCTTCTGACTATCTTTTTTCAAATGGATTTAAATCCACTATTCGATTTATAGGTTTACATGTGAGTCCTACATATTCAATGGTAGACCTCTCTGTCTCATTCTCCGTATAAATATGAATTAATGTTTTGATAATAACCTATCTAAGAATTGATAAAGAGAGAGAGTTAGCAACAATATTGTTTATAGCCAACGACTTCTCAGTCTCAATGTCTCATTCTCTGTATAAATGGGAATTAATGTTTTGATAATAACCTGTCTAAGAATTGATAAAGAGATAAAGTTTATCTTGATTTTTAATAATAATAATAATATTATTATTATTATTATTATTATTATTATTGGACTCTAAGAAATTATGCAAATGATGGGCTAAACGCATGAGGTGAAATGTCAAAATATGAGAATTTGAGGTGGATTACATAGTTTAGGCTGACATACGTGAAATGTTAGGTTTCATTCTTCTAATCATCTCCATATATGTTTTTTTAAAATTTACCATTAAATATGTATGACCCATATGTAGACTTACAAATCTAATGATAAATTTGAATTTACTTGAAAAAAGATGGTTAGGAGATAGGTGTGACATAATGAGGTCTAGCATTTCTCACTGACATGTTGCTATATACCAAACGAAAACTCCTTATATTACTCAATTTGACCATCAGTTAAACATGGTCAATCTTCCAAGCTTGCAAAAGGGGACATACAAGCATTCATATCTGATTCAATAAATTTTAACTCAATTTTAATTAAATCATAATTAAAGGTGGAAAAGAAAAGGTCGTGTACCTTGAGTCTACTACCAGGGTTCATGGGAGAAGTGTTAGGATTTTTTTCTTCTGACTATCTTTTTTTCAAATGGATTTAAATCCATTATTCGATTTATAGGTTTACATGTGAGTCATACATATTCAATGGTAGATTTAAAAAAGAATATGCATGGAAATAGTTGATAAATGGTTAGGAGAATGAGACTCTTAAGTCTACCACCAGGGTTCACAGGAGAAATGTTAGGTTTTTTTTTTTTTTTGTTTTTTTCTTTTTTCTTCTGACTATCTTTTTTCAAATGGATTTAAATCCATTATTGGATTTGTAGGTTTACATGTGAGTCATGCATATTCAATTGTAGATTTAAAAAAGAATATGCATGGAAATAGTTGATAAATTGTTAGGAGAATGAGATTTAACGTTTCTCAGGTCGACGGGATCAGGCGCTCTTTACACAATTAGTCATGCCCATTTGACAAATTCAAATGCTGAATAGTCTGCTGCATAGAAAAATGGGCACTAGATATGTGCCTTCTACCATGACAAGTACTCGCAAACGTTGGCTAATTTAATTGTTGCCTAATTGTTCTTCAATAATGGTGGTTGATGGTGTGGCTGTTACTTCATATCAGCCTCCAACATTCAACGATGATGGAGCATATTACTTACCAAATTTAGTGATGAGGTGACAGTACGATAGCATATTAATGCTTTGATAATCAAAATTCAAATTTTATTCTTACTTCTTCTTCTTTCTTTCTTTCTTTTTCTTTTTTTTCTTTCTTTCTTTGTACTTCTTTTCATTTTAAACTACTCTAACAAGAACAAAGATGTTACCGTGTTTCAATTTATATAAATTAAAATAAATTTAATGGTCTTACATTTTAATCAATATGTGTATGATTGTGTCATTAAGTACATATTCAATACACTTTTAAAAAAAAAGTACATATTCAATAATGTACTGGTGTATAACCTTTAGTATGACTTTTCATTAAAAGAGACATGATAAATTTTTTTCACATAAAAAGTAAGATGTACATGCGTTTAAATTTTAAAATTAAATTATAAAAAAGAATCCCGCACAATGTGCGGGTTATGTGCTAGTTAACATAATTATGAAGGTTGAAACCATCTTTAAACATCGTGTCAATAGGTCTTTTTCTCGTGAACATCTCCAACACAAATATTCCATAACTATAGACATCTCCTTGTGCATGCCTCACCACCCATTCCGTAATCTGCAATTCAAGTATTTCATATGCACAATTAACATGATAATGATTTCTAATACTTGTTTAATACGTAATTTAAAAAATATGGGATTTAATAATTAAAAGTTACGCATAATTAGTCCTTTATATAATAATAATAATAATAAAAAATACAAAAATAGGCTATATTTTAAACTTGGATAATAAAATAGGCTAGCGCATTGGAATCAGATCAACTAATCATTATCTTTCCTTAGTTTTCCCTTATTTGTTGGACAAATTAAGGAGTACCTTAACGTAATAATTTAAATAATTAAATTCACAATTTCGTATCACCTAAATATTTTGGGAGAAGTAGAGATTTAACATACTATCATAGTAATGTTTTAAGTTATATGTAATGTATCCCCTATTTCAATTAAAATAGCCTACATATTGTCTGTTCCCAAGCTTAGAGAATATTGTCACAATTAAAAGTTTAGGGGAGACATTATCAATTGCATGGTAATTTGATGAGAGTATGTACGGACTTTCCCCTTTAAAATAATATCAAATCAAAGTTTTAAGTCTAAACCTTGTACCATAAATCATTTATTCTAACTCAAGAATTTTGGTTCTGATTATATATTAAATCATCAATTATTCTAAAAACTACATATTGTCTGTTCCCAAGCTTAGAGAATATTGTCACAATTAAAAGTTTAGGGGAGACATTATCAATTGCATGGTAATTTGGTGAGGGTATGTACGGACTTTCCCCTTTAAAATAATATCAAAGCAAAGTTTTAAGTCTAAACTTTATACCATAAATCATTTATTCCAACTCAAGATTTTTGGTTCTGATTATATATAAAATCATCAATTATTTCAAAAATTTAAACTTATAAAAAAAGATAAATTTGTTAATCATTTAATAAATTCTACAACACAAGCAACAGCGGAAGAGAGCAAGATACAGACTATTATGTGTGCTATTGGTGGGGCTCACTTAAGAGTTAAGGGTGTTGAAGAATTTCCATGGCACAAATCGTTGAGTCCTTGACCCGCTGATATGAAATATCTTGAACGCGTGAGAAGTGGGCCAAAAGGAATTGTTACAAGTCTAGTCTTTTGGCAGAAGGCTGAAAGACTTCACTAGCATGACTCAAAGTCTTTGGCAAAGTGGCCGTTTCATACGCGCGCCATTAATGGATCCAATTAAGTAGTTGTTGAAAACCATTTGCATGTCGGGTCATATTCTTCTCGTGCAAGATTGGGAGTTGAAGGAAAAGACACGGTGATTTCGTTTCGTTGAAACCATGCGTCAAAAGCTGGGAATCGCACGCTTGAGAGTGGATTTGTGATGCGGGTTTTCAACAAGCTTGGATTTTGGGTATTTCAGACGTACAACCCAAGTGGAAGACTTTTGAGGTGTCCGCCACTAGCAATAACATAACAATACAGCGTCGTGATCGAGAGTGAGAGAGAGACTAAAAATAATGGAAAATAATATTTTAAAAATGTAGAAAGTAATATTAAAAAGTTAGTAACTAAAAACATAATTATATTTTGACTAATTAAAATGGCAAAAGTATTCTTAATAAGCTCTCTAAAATTTATTTTTAATCAAAATTTAGTTAAATTTTATAAAAAAATAAGTTCCATCATGCTCTCTATTTTTTTTTTTTTTTCTCCATTTTAAGAATTGGGCTTGGAGACTACATGTGAATGCGAGTATGTGACAGTCTCCTTTGATTGCCTATCTTCATTGTTTCTTTCTCTAATCTATGGAAAATTATTCCTTGAAAATGGTTGCTGAGCTTATAAAAGATACAAATTTGGACTAGCTAATCGGCCTCTCTTTCGTGTTTACTATTCCTCTTTTTTCTATTCTCTGTTTCTAATGCAGAGTTGGGAATTTGTAGCTTATTTTTTGCTGAATATCATGGATTTACGAATTTACAGCACAGCAGAGACAGACTCAAAGAAAAACTGTTTCTCACATTTTAGAAAAGATATCTTTTACTTGCAACTTGCTGAACAGCCTGAGCAACAAATGGAGTTAGATCATTAGTGTCATTTATTTTACGTGGTTTGGTCAACCCATGTTTATATATAAAGCCTTAAGATTATATTTACCATCAAAATAAATTATTTTTATACACACAAAACAGAAGATAAAAGATAGAATAAGCTATTTATAAGAATTTATTAAAGAAAAAAAAAAGAGAATCTATTAAAGAAAAGATATGCCAAGTTTTTTTTTTTTTTTTTTCTGCTCCTAAGTAAAACTTGTTTCATACAGAGTATCGAAGAGAGAGAGAAAATTTACTATGAAAACTGTGGAGTCGCCGTCTGAAAACAACGTTTATCATAAATTAAGAAAGAATTTGATTTGAGAATAGACTTCAACTTGTGAAAATTAAGAATTTTGGGGGACGAGAAGGAAAATATCAAGGATAATAGTACGTTGATTTAAAAATGGTTTTCAAGGATTTTTAAAAATTCTTTGCATAATATACGTTGTCCGGAGCAAGTGGCTATCGCAATCGATGACTGACCTGGAGAGCTGCACTATGGACCGTCCGATGGAGTTGATTGATCAATCCTCCTTTTCCTTCCCTAGGTTCCACAACATCGTAGCCGTAGGGTGTGAAGTTGGAAATTTCAAAGCACACAGTTGGTTCTTGAGTCCTTGACACGCTGATAGTAATATCTTGAACGCGTGATCGAAGTGGGCAAAAAAGGACTTGTCAAAAGTCTTTTCTTTTTTTTTCTTCGATCAATGTCTTGTTCTTTTTGTTTTCGGAAGAAAAGTCCTTAACAATCTATGTAGCTAGACATGCCTCTTTCCACAATTAAGGCGCATGAGCATGAGGCTTCAGCGTTGGGTTTACGGCTTACGGTTTGCTTGACTTTTCAAAAGGCAATAAAAATACAAATGGGATGATAGATTGGAAATTTGAAACAGCAAATTGTCAAAAGACGCCCTTGGAGTCACTTGTGACAATTTGTTCAAGTTAATTTCTGGTATGTTAAAACTGATATTTGTTTTTTATACCAAGTGAGTATTAATTACATGTATTTAGAGGAAAACTTTGTACGGCTTTTACAACAAAGGCGGTTTCATATATACATTGTATCTGGAGCATGTGGCTATCGTAATCGATGTCCGCCAAAGTCTCAATCTTCCTTCTCCTTCTTTAACTTCCACGCAATTGTAGCAGTTGGACTTCTTCACCTGGCCCACCAAAGGCTAACTTTGGGCCCTTGGGTGTAGAGCATGGAATGATCATTGGTGAAACTGAACGAGAAACGTGATCTTCTCCATTTTAAATGAATTGGATATTATTTAATTAGTTATACTTTAAAAGTATTTTTGTCTTTTTACTTTTTAAAAGACAAAAATATTTTTCTACTATAATTAACTGGACATTCATTTAAATTCGAGACGATGCTAATACGCTGAAAGAGAAGGGAAGAAAGCAAAATCTGTCCGTGCTGGACAGAATTTTAGGAATTTTTTTTTTTTTTTTGGTTATATTTACTTTTAGATTTTCGTTTTTGGGGAAATTTGTGAATGTAGACGTCAAAATTTGTATATTTTTGAAAGGACCCATTCACCTGTCTGATCCATTTTGCACTTTCGGTTCTCGAGTCCAAAGTCCAAACCCATTTTGGTTTCCATTTCTCCGTCGATAAACGCTAGGCTGCTAGTCCAACATAGATCCGCGTGGGCCAAGAACATGAGAAGGCTGGGTTGGCCCACGAAGGCGAGAGTACCACCTTCACAGAAGATACATCCGCAGAAAATAACCCCCTAGACTAATATATCTAGTGCTGATTGTTTCTAGCACAAAATGTGGCTTGATTCTAGGGTGTAATATTGTGTTATAGCTACTGACATTATTCTCATTAGCCTATATTTTGCACGTTACAATATGCTAAGTACATGTTTTTAAGATGGGGTTTGCTAAGGGTTCTTCCTGTAGTGTTCTCCTGGTGTTCTCCCAGTTTTATGTAGAACATGATTTAAGAAAAAATAAAATTGTAATACACTTTTTTTGCTAACAGATTAATTTTTATTAGTTAATAGTTAAGTTCTAATGCTTTAAAACTTGTTTTTGGATTCAAAACTAAAACATAAAGGTGAAAGGTTAACCCTTTAGGGATGGTATCACCAAAAATAAATTTGATCATCCTAAATTTGATGCTAATGCCTCAATTTTGGTGCTAATGCCTCATAAATTTGGTGCTAATGCCTCAAATTTGATGCTAATGCCTAAAAAAAGGTGGTGGAAACCACTACAATTTTATTTTTTCTTAAATCATGTTTTACGTGTGGCTGGGAGAACACCAGGAGAACCTACGGGGAGAACCCCTAGCATTTTCCTTTTAAGATTGTCTTAAACATGTTTGATCACTTTATTTTTATTTTTTTCATGTTCAGACGAGGGGAAAAAAGGAAAAGAAAAAACAAAACAAACAAAACATAGTAGTAGTAATTAAAAGTTACACAAGACGGTTTTTGCCACTCTTAATTCTAAGGGAAGAGAAACATGTTGATCACTTACAAATGTTCTAATTTAAGTACTTTGTTGGAATAAAGCCTATAATCAATGGGGGCATTATAAAGGAGACTTCTTTGCAATCTGGTCATTTCTTCACAAAGCTCTATGTTCCAGCAAAAGCAAAAGTTCATTATGTTTGACATGTTGGGACATTTAGAAATTCCCATAATACATTAGAAAGAAAACAATTTCCGCTCTGATAACATTAGGAAGCAAAACCAGCTGAGTGACTTATAAAGTACTTGTAGACTAAAATAAGATGGAAATTTTAGGTAGTTTAATGTTTTAGTCCTAATAAGAGGTACATGTGGACTTTAATGAGGTCGAAACCTTAATTTAATGTTTTGATCCTAGTAAGAGCCCTGGAAAACAATCTACTTGTGCTAGCAGATTGTATACCTAAGTAAGACAAAAAATTATTTGAAAATTGAAAGGTTTGAAATTCAAAGCCCATATACAATACTTGGGCCTTGTTTATTAACTTACACACCTTTACAACGCATTCCCCCGCATTTCACTATACTATTCACTTCATTTTATATCACATCATTTACTATTCAAATAAAAAAATCACTATAAAACAAATTTTTCTACTTTTTCATTTTTTTCATATCAATCATTTATTATTATTTTTTAATCCATGAACAATGCAGTGGAAAAATAATGTGGGGGAGTGTGATGGGGTTTACCAAACACCTTAAGATAATCTTCAATCACTCTATGATTTATCTATCATTGGCCAAAACTTCTAAATTAAAATGTGTTGTAGTACCCGAGTTGGTCCGTATCCAATGCCTAGAAAAGCATTTTTGATTCCATGTAGTTCCTTAGTGACGTCCTCCATATTCATTCTTTCCTTTGGCGATTCCAACGAACAAGCAAGGCTGATTTTGAAAACTAAAAGTAAACACTTTTGCATACTGATATTCATCTGGCTTACGTTCTCAATGTGACTTTCTTCTTCTGCCTCCTCATTATCATTGCGATCATCATACTTGTAACTATCGTTTTCTATTGGCATTGACATTTCATTTACTTCTCTTGTGAGAAGGTTTGGATCTACAATCTGCATAAGTTTTTCTGACATTGCCATCTTAACAAAGTTATGGAGATTGAAATTGTCTTCAAACATTTTGTTAGTAGGTCTCTTTCCTGTGAACAGTTCCATCGCGAATATCCCAAAGCTATAGACATCTCCTTCTTTTGATGCATCGCCACCCATTCCATACTCTAAAATCAATAGATTTCACATGAATTGGTAATGTGATGGATGATTTCATATAGCAGCTTAATACATATTTTAAAAGATCTAGGATTTAGTAACTAGAAACAAAATTTA
This sequence comes from Carpinus fangiana, assembly GCA_006937295.1. Taxonomy (NCBI): domain Eukaryota; kingdom Viridiplantae; phylum Streptophyta; class Magnoliopsida; order Fagales; family Betulaceae; genus Carpinus; species Carpinus fangiana. The sequence continues at coordinate 15,297,624 of CM017321.1, read as the reverse complement.
GTTAATATTTGGAAAATAAAGTGATGGAGAGCCAGCATTAAAAAATCAGAACTAATTTTCTTTTGGAAATTACATGAAAAAGGGGATCAATTTTCATACTTGCTTGGTACATGTGGCATGGGAAGATAACATTAATATTAATGATAAGGATCAACTAATTATTTTCTTGACCAATTAATACTAGATAAAGGCTTCCAACAAGCCATGGCTGCATGTTTTAGTTGGTTATCCATGACCGAATTCTTTATTGGATGACAATTCAATGAAGTATCTTTACACACACAAAACACAAGATGAAAGATAATATTCTTTTTTCATGGGCTTATTAGTGCATAATATTCCTCTCCTTTACTGTTTTGTCTCCTCTTAACGAACATTCATTCTCAAATGTACCTATTAAGTCTTCTTTGATCTTGAAAATTTCTTTTGGTTTCAATTTTCACTTTTCAGCTTTAGATCATTAATTATCTCTCAAAGTATTCTTCTCTTATAAAGGAAATGTATCATTATTTTCTCATATTTGAGACTTGTTAAATAGTGCTCAAGTTCTAAGCAAAACCTATTAATCTCTATCAAAGCCTTAAAATCATATATGGGACCAATATTCCTCAGTTGTAGAAGAAACCAATTCTGAAAAGTAGCCCTGCCATTTTTCTAGCAGTGTCTGTCGTTTTCTTCTTGTTAGTCCATGTAAATCGGATTGGTATGTTATCAAAAAAAAAAAAAAAAATGCATAGAGAGCCTTGAGGAAATAAATAGAAAGGGGAAAAAAGAACATGTACGTATAGCTTAGTAAAAAAGATAGTTAATGAGGTTTTTCAATTTGATGAAAATCATGATTTAGAAGATTTATGTAGTTATGTACCTGGAGCAGCATAGCCAATTGTACCCTTCATTCCAACTGTACATGCTGGTTTTATGTTGAGAAACATCGTTGGTTGTAGAAAGGAGCCTTGCCAAACCAAAATCACTTACATGAGCAATCATGTCATCATCAAGAAGAACATTGTTTGGCTTTAAATTGCAATGAATAGTTGGGTTTTTGCAGTGATCATGAAGATAATGTAGTGCATAAGCGACATCAATTGAAATATTTAGTCTTTGAAGAAGGTTTAAATTCCTTAAAAGATTTTCATTGTCTAAATCTTGATGCAGCCACTTCTCTAAACTTCCATTTGCCATAAATTCGTAAACTAGAGCTTTGAACTCATTACCGCTATAGTCCATGCTGGAGCAACATGTTAAGATCTTAACGAGATTCTGATGCCGTATATTTCTTAACGCATTGCATTCGGCCACGAAACTCTTGAAAGCTCATTTTTGTTGAAGGTTCAAGACCTTGACAGCAATCATCCTTCCATCTTGATCAACAATTCCTTTACAAATAGAGCCAAAACTACCAGATCCTATTAAATTTCTTGGCGAGAATCCACTAGTCATGTGATACAGTTTTTGCATATGAAATCTTTGAAATAATGTCAATTTCTAAAAGAGTAAAAGATGATTTCTTTCCTGATTTTTTCCTCTTGTAAATAAAAAGAGATAAAGCAAGCATAATCATGATAAACACAGCCCCACAAACAATTATGACTACTAATTTGAAAGCATGAGATTTTCTTTGTTTCATAACTTTGATGTTGCATGCTTTCAGTTGCAGGACCGAGATACCCCCACAAAGCTTTTTATTTCCAGTCACTGATATTGTGCTTGAATTACTGAAAACTCTTTTTGNGCTTATTAGTGCATAATATTCCTCTCCTTTACTGTTTTGTCTCCTCTTAACGAACATTCATTCTCAAATGTACCTATTAAGTCTTCTTTGATCTTGAAAATTTCTTTTGGTTTCAATTTTCACTTTTCAGCTTTAGATCATTAATTATCTCTCAAAGTATTCTTCTCTTATAAAGGAAATGTATCATTATTTTCTCATATTTGAGACTTGTTAAATAGTGCTCAAGTTCTAAGCACAACCTATTAATCTCTATCAAAGCCTTAAAATCATATATGGGACCAATATTCCTCAGTTGTAGAAGAAACCAATTCTGAAAAGTAGCCCTGCCATTTTTCTAGCAGTGTCTGTCGTTTTCTTCTTGTTAGTCCATGTAAATCGGATTGGTATGTTATCAAAAAAAAAAAAAAAAATGCATAGAGAGCCTTGAGGAAATAAATAGAAAGGGGAAAAAAGAACATGTACGTATAGCTTAGTAAAAAAGATAGTTAATGAGGTTTTTCAATTTGATGAAAATCATGATTTAGAAGATTTATGTAGTTATGTACCTGGAGCAGCATAGCCAATTGTACCCTTCATTCCAACTGTACATGCTGGTTTTATGTTGAGAAACATCGTTGGTTGTAGAAAGGAGCCTTGCCAAACCAAAATCACTTACATGAGCAATCATGTCATCATCAAGAAGAACATTGCTTGGCTTTAAATTGCAATGAATAATTGGGCTTTCGCAGTGATCATGAAGATAATGTAGTGCATAAGCGACATCAATTGCAATATTTAGTCTTTGAAGAAGGTTTAAATTCCTTGATTGATTTTCATTGTCTAAATCTTGATGCAGCCACTTCTCTAAGCTTCCATTTGCCATAAATTCGTAAACTAGAGCTTTGAACTCATTACCACTATAGTCCATGCTGGAGCAACATGTTAAGATCTTAACGAGATTCCGATGCCGTATATTTCTTAACGCATTGCATTCGGCCATGAAACTCTTGGAAGCTCCTTTTTGTTGAAGGTTCAAGACCTTGACAGCAATCATCCTTCCATCTTGATCAACAATTCCTTTATAAACAGAGCCAAAACTACCAGATCCTATTAAATTTCTTGGGAGAATCCACTAGTCATGTGATACAGTTTTGCGTATGAAACCTTTGAAATAATGTCAATTTCTGAGAGAGTAAAAGATGATTTCTTTCCTAATTTTTTCCTCTTGTAAATAAAAAGAGATAAAGCAAGCATAATCATGATAAACACAGCCCCACAAACAATTATGACTACTAATTTGAAAGCATGAGATTTTCTTTGTTTCATAACTTTGATTTTGCATGCTTTCAATTGCAGGACCGAGATACTCCCACAAAGCTTTTTATTTCCAATCACTGATATTGTGCTTGCATTATTGAAAACTCCTTTTGTTGGCACCTCACCTTCCAAATCATTAAAAGAAAGATTCAAATATCGCAAAACAGAGAGTTTATGTGGATCATTTGGAATCAAGCCTGACAAGTTGTTTCGTGAAAGATCTAAATAGAGAAGGCTTTTCAAGGAAGCCAAAGATGGTGGCAAGGTTCCTTGAAATGAATTACCCTCTAGGTACTTCAACCCCCAACAGTCTCCAATAGTTGTAGGAATCTCACCAGATAGATTATTGTTAGAGACATCCAATTGATAAAGATTCTTTAAATTGCCTACTGCCACTGGTAAGGTGCCAATTAATGAGTTTTGTGACATGTTGAGTTCTAGTAATTGGGAAAAAAGACCAATATTGGGTATGGCTCCACTAAGGTTGTTTTGTGAAATGTCCAACTCCAGCAAATTTTTGCAATTTTCAAAGCTTGATGGAATGCTTCCTTCCAATTTGTTCTGTGATAATAAAAGTTTAACCACTTGTGTGATCGAGGTTGCCTATAGAGGCTGGTATTTGTCCTGGCAATCTATTTCCATCCAAACCCTTGCAGCATTTGAAACTTCCCAAAATAAGAGGGAATGGTGCCATTGAACAGGTTTTGTGCCATGTTTAAGGTGGTTAAGTTTACGAGGTTTTCTAATTCTGAAGGAATAATTCCGGGTATTTGATTGCCATCAAGATATAGTTGACTAAGAAGCCTAGACAAATTTCCTATAGAGTTGGATAAACTTCCTCCAAATTTGTTATTTGAAAAATCAAGCATTTCCAGCTGGGTGCAGTTTTCCAAAGATGCCAAGAAATCCAAGTCCTTAGTTGAATTAACTTCCATGCAAGCTTATTTCTACCAACACCTAGCCACCAAAGATTTGGCAGGTTTCCCAGATCAGTAGGAACCTGTCCCACAAAATTGTTTTTGGAAAAAGCAAGCACTTCAAGCTTAGAAGCATTGGACAGTGAAAGTGGGATTGGACCAAAGAATTGATTGGTCGAGATGGACAAAATTTTGAGATTAGGGAGAGTGTGGCCTATGTTGGCTGGAAGAGTGCCACTAAGATGGTTAACTGCCGTTGAGATAATGCTCATTGTTGTAATATTGCAAAGGGCATAAGGGATCGTACCGGTTAGATTATTGCCCACAACTTCGAAGAAAGATAACCTCTGCAAGCATAGAAATATTTCCCAAGGAAGGTGGGATGCGTCCTGTCAAATTGTTCCCGCCAATCTGAAGCTTCTCAAGCTTCTTCAAAAAGCCAAGCTCAACAGGAATGTTCCCAGTAAGTTTATTCCGTGTGAAGTTCATGACTCTGAGGTCAGGACAGTTGGTCAAGTTGCTCGGGATCTCCCCTGTCAACGAGTTATTGCTAAGAAGGAGATTCTGCAGTCTGAACAAATGAGTAGCTTCTTGTGTAATTTTGCCAAATATGAAGTTGTCTTGGAGATCTACCAACGTAAGAAAGCTGAGGTTGCCAATGAAAGGTGATATGGATCCACGCAAAGCATAGCCTTGTAGGTCAAAGGCTGTAACTCTTTGATGCTGACGGCTACAGGTAATCCCCTGCCAGCTGCAGAAGTTGATAGAATCATTCCAGGAGCTCAAGATGTTATGCGGGTCATCAGCTATTAATTCTCTGAATCTGAACAAAGCCAGACGATCGATCTCATTTGTTGGAGCAGCAGCAATAGTACTGGTTGGTCGCAAGCACAAGCAGAGTAAGCTCATAGAAGAGAGAATAATGAGATGAAGGTTTATGAAGCATAATGAACGTATGTTGAGGATGTGAAGCTTCATTGGGTTGGAGAAGCAGAGAAAGATGGTGAAATATTGGTACGAGGCAGAGCAATTAGATGCAGAACATTATATATGTGAGTGCTTGTCAACTAATTCATCCATCTAATATCCGGCTACCAGTAGTCAATTACCATGAGCCACTATTGGAGACCAGTACGGCATGAAACGACATAATAATTGGCTGAGAATTGAAATAAGTGTTTCTATTCAATTCTAATAAGCTTGTTGCGGCTACATATATATCTTGTTAAGGTACATTAGACTTGAAGGAGCTAGGTGAGTAGGAGACAAAATGGTGGTCGAGATCGAGGATGCCTTTCAAAGCAATTGTCGTATCATCGAATTTCAACTTGAGTTGGCATTTAACAAAATGAGGAATTGTTGACTTTCGATTTCAATATAAATTTGGTTTGGTTTGCTTATCCACTTATCATCATCTACTTGATGACGTGGTAGCTGCCTACACAGTAAATCATGCCTCATGCCGGTTAGAATATTTTTTATTATAAGTCAATTAAAATTAAGCACACACAATTGGCATTAAAGACACATTACACACTTGTGATTTGCCTCACTAACATCCATTGCATCACAAAATGACTGCTAGTCTCATGGGCGATGTATTTACTTACGATAATAATTAATATTCAGTGGAACCTTTTTTTTTTTCTGTAAATTTTAAAATTAGACTTGATGAAATATATATAGAATAAAGATTCATAATACATGTAGATCAAAAGTCGGTTTGATTTATCCCAACAAAACACACAAACAGCCAAGCCAATGCTAGCTCAACACACTACAAGCATTTGGCTCATTAGCATCCAAACTTTTAAAAAGCGACTAAAAAAACACGGGCATTACTAAAGAGACTTTTCTGCAACCATACTTCTTCGCAAAGCTCCGTTTTCCTACAAAACAACTTTTGCTCAAAAATCAAATTCACTTATAAAGTTAACTGTAGACTTAAAGAATAATTAGAATATCTTATAATTGATTGTCCAAATTGCATTGAATTTGGATAGCCAGCATGAGGACAAATGAGGGGCCTATGTGCCTTGGGCAACTTAGGGTTTGGGCTCTCTCGGCCCAGAATAATTGGACCCTATACTTGACTTTGTTGTGATGTTACTCGAATTGCATGCAATTTGGGCAGTTAATTATAATGGATCACAAATCAAATGTAAAAGAGGTGAAATCTTAAATGAATGTGTTAATCCTAATAATATCGCTGTAAAGTCTACTTGTCTATCATTCGATAAACTTATAAATCAAAATTTGTGGTGCCTTACCTTACTTGGTCCTTATTCGTGGATCCTGACTTGTAGAAAATCATTTTTGATTCGATGTAGTTCCCTAGTGACATCTTCCATCTTCATTCTTTCATTTGGTGCTGCTAATGAACAAGTAAGGCTGATCTTGAAAATTGAAAGTAGGCACTTTTGCACATTAGAATTCATATGGCTTAGGTTCTCAATAAGGACTCTTCCTTCTACTGCCTCAATATCATCATGATCATCGTTGTTGTTGTCATCTTCTTCTGTTGCCATTTCTAAATCTTCCACTTCTCTTGTGAGAAGATTTGGGTCTACAACTTGCACAAGTTTTTCTGTCAATGCCATTTTAACAAAGTTATGAAGGTTGAAACCATCTTTAAACATTTTGTCAGTAGGTCTCTTTCCTGTGAACATCTCCAACAAAAAAATCCCATAGCTATAGACATCTCCTTGTGCTGATGGCTCATCGCCCATTCCATACTCTGCAATTCATATATTTCACACACAAAGTTAACATGGTAATGATTTCAAATAGTGGTTTAATATATAATTTAATAGAGTTGAGATTTTATATTTATAAGCTCCATATTTTATTTAGTCTTAGAAAATAATGTGAAAAATAGTATGTATTTTACGAGTAGAACTCGTGAAATGTTTTGGGATTTTGGATAATAAAATAGTTCAGAATTATAATCATATCAACTAATCATTGTCGTTCCTTCGTTTTAACTAATTTGCTGGACAAACTAAAGAGTTTTTTAAAATATTAATTTAAGCACTTAAAATTCATAATTTCTTATCGACTCAATTTTTTAGGATAAATGATAATTTAAAATAATATAAAATCAAAGTTTTAAGTCCAAACCTTGTACCTGTAATTTATCCCATACTTCAATTAAAATAATCAACGTACATATTGTTTGGTCCACCGCAGCTATGCATGTCTTTTCTTATATGTGCACGCCTTATTAATCTCTATAAAAGCCTAAATACTATATGTGACCAATATTTTCAAGCAAATGTATACAAAAGACCAGTTTTATTTTGAAAAAAGTTGTTTTCAACATTTTCATCGCCGGGTTTACTTGTTCTCTCCTCGTTAGCCGACATATAAGTTTGATATATCTAATGGACACGTTATCTGAATAATTAGTATGGAGAGCCTTAAGGAAATAATATCGACAAGGCTAAAAAGAATTTTTAGAGCATCGTAAAAAGACAGATAATAATTCTTTTTAACTTTAACAAAATCATGATTTAAATTATTTAAGATCAAAGTAGTTATGTACCTGGAGCAGTGTAGCCAATAGTACCCTTTATTCCAACTGTGCTAGTTTGATTTTGAGAATCATCATTTGTTGTAGAGAGGATCCTTGCCAAACCGAAATCACTTACTTTTGCAATCATGTCATCGTCAAGAAGAACATTGCTTGGCTTTAAATCACAATGAATGATTGGTGTTTCACAATGATCATGAAGATAATGTAGTGCAGAAGCTACATCAGTCGCAATATTTAGTCTTTGAAGGAGGTTCAAATATCTTGGTGGACTTTCATTGTCTCTATCATGATGCAGCCACTTGTCTAAGTTTCCATTTTTCATGAATTCATAAACTAGAGCTTTGAAATCATTCCCGTTGTAGTCCATGCTGGAACAAGAAGTTAAAATCTTAACAAGATTCCGATGGCGTATATTTCTTAAAGCATTGCATTCAGCCATGAAACTCTTGGTAGCTCCTTTTTGTTGAAGGTTCAATACTTTCACCGCAACCATCCTTTTTTCTTGATCAAGAATTCCTTTATATACTGAGCCAAAACTACCAGATCCAATTAAATTGTTAGGAGAAAATCCGTCGGTAGTTTGATGGAGCTCCTTGTATGAAACATTTAAAAGAAAGTTGGTTTTGGGGAGTGTAGAAGATGATTCTTTTTTTGATTTTCTCCTTCTATAAAGGATAACAAATGATGAAAATAGAATAAAACATAAAACCCCACTAACAATTATGGCAGTCAATTTGAATATATGGGATTTTCCTTGCTTCATAACTTTGACATCGCATGCTTGCAGTTTTAGTTCTGTGATACCTCCACAAAGCTTTTTATTTCCTATCACTGATATTGCACTTGCATTTTGGAAGACTCCCTCTATTGGTACCTCGCCCACCAAATTGTTGAATGAAAGATTCAAATACAATACAGTAGAAACTTTCTGTAGATCTTTAGGAATTACTCCCGACAAATTGTTTCGTGAAAGATCTGCATGGTGAAGGTCTTTCAAGGAAGCCATAGATGGAGGCAAGTTTCCTTCAAATGAATTACCCTGCAAGTAAAGGTTTTGCAAACTCAAGCAATCTCCAATGGTTGTAGGAATCTCACCAAACAAATTGTTTTCAGATACATCCAATTCCACAATATTTTTCAAATTGCTTACTTCCATAGGTAAGATGCCTGTAAATGAGTTGAGTGATAAGTAGAGTCCTAGCAAACCGGAAGAAAGACTCGTTTTGGGTATGGCACCACTAAGGTTATTTTCAAAAATCGATAAGGTCTCCAAACTTTTGAATTTTCCAAAACTTGATGGAATGGTTCCTTCCAATTTGTTTTGATATAACCAAAGATCAACCAGTTGAGAGAGGTTACTTAGAGAGGATGGTATGGGTCCCGACAATCTGTTTCCATACAAATACAATCCTTGTAGATTGTGAAACTTTCCAAAATTAGTGGGAATGGTGCCTGTGAATAGGTTGTTCTCTAAGCCGAAGCTATTTAAGTTGATGAGATTCTCTAATGCTGCAGGAATAATTCCAGATATTTGATTGTCACCAATATTTAAAAAATTGAGTTGCTTCGACAAATTTCCAATAGAATCAGGTAAACTACCTCCAAAATTGTTATCAAATAAGCCTAGATATTCCAATTTGGTGCAATTTCCCAAAGATGTTAAAAAATCCAAGTCCTTGGCTGAATTACTTCCAAAATTATTTCTACCAATACCTAGCCACTGGGCACTTATCAAGTTTCCCAGATCAGTTGGAACTTGTCCCCCCAAATTGTTTTGGGTGAGATCAAGAATTTCAAGCCGAGAAGCATTGGATATCGAAACTGGGATTGGACCAGAGAATTGATTAGTATCGATGGTCAATCGTTGGAGATTAGGGAGAATGGTGCCTATGTTGGCTGGTATAATACCATTAAGTCGGTTATATCCGGCTTGAATAAACCTCAAAATTGATATATTGTAAAGGGAATAAGGGAACGTACCAAACAAATTATTGTCAACAACTGCGAAGGAAAATAACCTTTGCAAACGGCCTAGTTCATCTGGAATATTTCCCATGAAATTATTAATCGCAAGCTCCAGTATTTTAAGGGTAGAAATATTCCCCAATGAAGGTGGGATGCCTCCTGTCAAATTATTTCGGTAAAGATGAAGTCTTCTAAGCTTCGACAAAGAGCCCAGATCAGTAGGAATATTCCCAGTAAGTTTATTGCTGGAAATGTGAATGAATCTGAGTTGAGGACAGTTGCTGAAGTTTCTTGGAATTTCCCCTGTCAACAAGTTATTGCTAAGATTGAGACGTCGCAGCCGGAGCAAATGAGTGACTTGTTGTGGAATTTCGCTGTGTAACAAGTTTTCTGAGAGGATGACCACCCTAAGAAAGCTGAGGTTGCCAATGTAAGGTGATATGGATCCACTTAATGAATTGCCAGGCAGGGACAAGGCCGTAACTCTTTGATGCTTGCGGCCGCATGCAATTCCATGCCAGTTGCAGAAATGGATAGAATTATTCCAAGAGGTGAAGATGTTAAATGGGTCATTGGTTATCATCTCTTTGAATTTCAGCAAAGCCAAACGATCTGTCTCATTGGTTGGAGGGGAAGCAGCAAGAGTGGCAGGTTGGAAGCATAGTAGGGTTATAGAAAAGAGAAGAATGACATCATGGTATAAGTTACGGGTATGAAGCTTCATTGGAATGGAGAGAAGCAGAAAGTTGGTGAAATATTGGTGCAAGGCAGAGCAAGATACAGAGTTCTATGTGCGCTCTTGGTCTGGGGTTTCTTATGGTGTGAACTTATAGGCAATTTTCAAGGCACAAATTATTCTTGGATTCTTCTTTTGAAATTTTCTCTAACCACAATATATATATATATATGTATGTATATATATTTATATAAATTATAGAAAGTCTCTGTTTGGTTATGATTTTTCTTTCCTTTTTTTCTATTCGATACGGAGAAAAGGGTGTCTGAAGTTTTAATTTTCAAGGCACAAGTTCTTGAGTCCTCGACCCGCTGATAAGAAATATCTTGAACACGTGAGCAGTGGGCCAAAGGAGTTGTCACAAGTCTTTTTGGCAGACGTCTGAAAAGACTTTACTAGCATGACTTAAAAGTCTTTTGGCAAAGAGGCCGTTTCGAACACATTGGATCTAAAGTAGTGTATGAAAACCATTACCATTGTGGCAATTGGGCTAGTTGTCATGAAAGAGAGCAACTACGCTGAGAGGATTGGTGGCAAGAAATTAATGGATGTGTCAGTTGTATCGGTGCCCAACAAACCCGGAATCAGATTCCTGGGTATGTTTGGTGAATTAATATTGGTGTAAGGTTTTTCTATCTTTACGTGGACATGTCAAAAAAAAAAAAAATTGATGTAAGGTAGAGTGAGATACAGAGTAGTATGTGCGCTCTTGGTCTGGACGTTTCTTATGGTGTGAACTTATAGGCAATTTTCAAGACACAAATTATTCTTGGATTTAAAAATAAATTTAAATCAAAATCAAAATAAAGGAAAATTAATAAAAAAGTTTTTTAAAAAAAATAGAAGGGGTGGCTGGCCACCCCAGTATGGCATAGGGGGTTAGACCGCCGGTCTGGGGTGGCCAAAGCCATCGGCCACCCCCAAGGGCCAAAAAGAATTATTATTTTTTTTTAAAAAAAAATGGGTTTGGCCCTTGGGGGTGGCCGATCTGCCCCCAAGAGCCATTGAAGCCACCCTAGACCGGCCATTGGGGGTGGCTTTTGGCCCTTGCGGTGGATCGAGATGCTTTCAAAGAGTCATGCTTTCACTCATTTTTTTACTATTCAAATTAAAAAAAATTACTACAAAATAAAATTTTTCATTTTCTAATACCACTTTTTTATTTTCTTATATCAATCATTATTTTGTTTTTAAGGATGAACAATACTGTGGAATGAACAGTATGATGGGGAGTTTTGGTGTTGCTTAACAAACACCACCTTAGTGTTAGACTGTTAGTTGACAAACAAGGAAAGTCTTTTGGCAGAATACTGAAAAAACTTCACTAGCATGACTCAAAGTCCTTGGCAAAGTGGCCATTTCATACGCGCGCCATGAATGGATCTAATTAACTAGTTGTTGAAAACCATTGTGGGAATTGGGCAAGTTGCATTTGCATGTCGGGTCATATTCTTCTTGTACAAGATTGGGAGTTGATGGAAAAGACACGGTAATTTCGTTGAAATGAATAGATGATTCGCATTACAGCATTATCATGGCTGAGAGGATATTGGTGTCAAGAAATGAATAGATGATTGGCATTACAGCATTATCATGGCTGGCATCTCTGACGTTACACATGACAGCTGTGTCACGGTGCCCAGCAACAAGTGCGGACTCAGAAGCTGGAATCCCTTATCTTTTTTTCTTTTTTCTTTTTTTTCTAAGCAAATTGCAAACAAGCAGATCCTTACCGCTATTAATCCTCATAGAAAGAGAAAATATTGAGAAAACTTTTAAGCACAAAATTGGTAACAACTCACTTAGTGGGATAGTATGCACAAAAGTTTACACTTTTTAAAACTTCTGCAACATTCCAATCCTGAAAATGCTAGAGTTTCAGTTGTTTGTTAGAGATTATAGGAGCAAAGGACCAACCAAATAGAAGAGATGGTTGATTAATAGCCATAATTGTAACTAAAAAGTCATCTTCTAACATTAATTTTGAGTAACCATAGGATATGGCAAGATCCACTCCCATTAAAGTTGTCATAGTTTCTCATTTATTAACATCCAAAGAGTTCAGCTTTTTGGTGAAGGCCAAGAGAATATCACCTTTGTCATTGCTAAGTATTTGTGAGCAAAGATATAGCGTATTATGTGTGCTATTGGTAGGGCTCACTTAAGAGTTAAGGGTGTTGGAAGTTTGAATTTTCAAGGCATGCACTAGTTATTGAGGCCTTGTTTATTAAACAACAAGCAAATTCACAGTAAAAAATAAATAAATAAATAAAAAATAAAATAATAATTGGTGTAGAAAAGTGAAAAAATTGTATTAAAAATTAGAAGAATTTTGTTTTGCAATGATATTTTTTATATAAATAATTGTAAAAAGTAAATGATAGGATATAAAAAATAAATAATGTGATTATGTTGATTTTTTTTTTTTAAAAAAAATAAAGTGTATAGTGTGCGGGAGTGGAGCGTTGTTTAACCAAAAACACCTAAATCCTTGACNAGAATGACATCATGGTATAAGTTACGGGTATGAAGCTTCATTGGAATGGAGAGAAGCAGAAAGTTGGTGAAATATTGGTGCAAGGCAGAGCAAGATACAGAGTTCTATGTGCGCTCTTGGTCTGGGGTTTCTTATGGTGTGAACTTATAGGCAATTTTCAAGGCACAAATTATTCTTGGATTCTTCTTTTGAAATTTTCTCTAACCACAATATATATATATATATATATATATATATATATGAAAAATGATACAGGCACAACTTAATTTTGACCTCTTGCGGTGGATCGAGATGCTTTCAAAGAGTCATGCTTTCACTCATTTTTTTACTATTCAAATTAAAAAAAATCACTACAAAATAAAATTTTTCATTTTTTAATACCACTTTTTTATTTTCTCATATCAATTAATTTTTTTTTTTTTAAGGATGAACAATAATGTGGAATGAACAGTATGATGGGGAGTTTTGGTGTTGTTTAACAAACACCACCTTAGTGTTAGACTGTTAGTTGACAAACAAGGAAAGTCTTTTGGCAGAATACTGAAAAAACTTCACTAGCATGACTCAAAGTCCTTGGCAAAGTGGCCATTTCATACGCGCGCCATGAATGGATCTAATTAACTAGTTGTTGAAAACAATGGTGGGAATTGGGCTAGTTGCATTTGCATGTTGGGTCATATTCTTCTTGTACAAGATTGGGAGTTGATGGAAAAGACACGGTGATTTCGTTGAAATGAATAGATGATTGGCATTACAGCATTATCATGGCTGGCATCTCTGACGTTACACGTGACGGCTGTGCCCAGCAACAAGTGCGGACTCAGAAGCTGGAATCCCTTTTCTTTTTTTCTTTCTTCTTTTTTTGGGAAAAATATGTTTTAACCCCCTCAACTATCACCCAGTTACGTTTTAACCCCCTAAACTATCAAAAGTTGTTAAATGACCCCCCAACTATTAAGCAATTACGTTTTAGTTCCCTCCGTTAGTTTTTGCCATCAAAGTGGATGAAAAAGTCGAAACTACGTCGTTTTGAGATTACAAGTTACCAAAATACCCTCAAGTGGAAAAAAACAAATATATAAAAGCATTAGCCAAAACGGCACTGTTTTGGCTAATGTTTAGGGCTCCACGGCTTTCAAACCCGTCATTGACATGGTCGTTCCATACAGCAGATTGGAGTTCCATACCCGTCACTGACATGGCTCCACGGCTTTCAAACCCGTCACTGACATTATCTCTCTCTCTGTTTTTTTCTAGGCAAACTTTAGCAAACCCCCAAAGCCTAAGAATTTTTTTAACTGTTCGTTTCCTTGTAATTGGTTCCTACAATTATATATATATATATATATATAGAAATCAGTAATAAGATAAGGAGAGCAAACCAAAGCAAAGCAAAAGAGTAGCAGAGAATGAAAACCCACCAGGCGAGTCGATCTCAGGGAGAACCCTAACTCCGTGCTCCAAACCAAACTGCACAATCCTGGTGACATCATCGGGAGAGTACTGCATATCAGGGCCGTATGAGCCCCTAGCCGCCAGATCAGGCTCCAACGGCACCACCGGCGGGAACGAGTGCGAATCCGTGATGTGCCAATGGAACAGGTTTAGCTTGTTGGCACTCATCACCCCGATAGTCCTCACTATGTCCTCCACAGGGTAGTAATTCCTGGAAGTATCCAACATAATCCCCCGGTGCGGAAAGAGTGGAGCGTCCCAAACGTAGACCCCAACAACCACGCGTGAAGGGTCGCCCCAAACGAGCTGCGAGAACGTCTCGAGGCCTCTCATGGCGCCCCACACGGTCTCAGCCGTCAGGTTTGCTGGCCCTGATAAGGGAATTGCGAGTGTGTAGGACTCGTTGACTCCATGGTGGAGTGGGGCTGCGAGGTCGGAGACTGCGACGAAAAGGGTCTGCAAGGGATCGTAGGAGGGTGTGAGATTGACGGAGGGGGTGACAAGGGGAGAGTGGTGCTCGGTGTGGACGAGATGGAGGTAGCGTTTGACGGCTGCGGAGAGGTGTGTGTGGTTGGGAGCAGCGATGGTGATGGTCGGGGAGAGAAGCGTGGCCTGGGGTGTGGGCCATGAAAAGGTACGTGGTTTCGGCCACACCCACACGTCGGTTTCGGATATCATGAAGAACCAGCTCAATGTTTTTAATGCTTTCATATATTTGTTTTTTTTTCACTTGACGGTATTTTGGTAACTTGTAATCTCAAAACGACGTAGTTTCGACTTTTCTATCCACTTTGATGGCAAAAAACTAACAAAAGAGGTTAAAACGTAACTGTTTGGTAGTTGGGGGGCCATTTAACAACTTTTGATAATTTAGGGGATAAAACGTAACTGAGTGGTAGTTGAGAGGGCTAAAACGTATTTTCTCCTCTTTTTTTTCTAAGCAAATTGCAAACAAGCAGATCCTTCCCACTATTAATCCTCATAGAAAGAGAAAATATTGAGAAAACTTTTAAACACAAAATTGATAACAACTCACTTAGTGGGATAGTATGCACGAAAGTTTACACTTTTTAAAACTTCTACAACATTCCAATCCTGAAAATGCTAGAGTTTCAGTTGTTTGTTAGAGATTATAAGAGCAAAGGACAAACCAGATAGAAGAGATCGATGGTTGATTAATAGCCATAATTGTAACTAAAGAGTCATCTTCTAACATTAATTTTGAGCAACCATAGGATAGGGCAGGATCCACTCCCGTTAAAGTTGCCATGGTTTCTCATTTATTAACATCCAAAAGTTCAGCCTTTTGGTAAAGGCCAAGAGAATATCACCTTAATTTGTCATTGCTAAGTATTTGTGAGCAAAGATATAGCGTATTATGTGTGCTTTTGGTAGGGCTCACTTAAGAGTTAAGGGTGTTGGAAGTTTGAATTTTCAAGGCATGGACAAGTTATTGAGGCCTTGTTTATTAAACAACGAGCAAATTCACAGTAAAAAAAAAAATCAAAAATAAAATAATAATTGGTGTAGAAGAGTGAAAAAAAATTGTATTAAAAATTAGAAGAATTTTGTTTTGCAATGATATTTTTTTATATAAATAGTTGTAAAAAGTAAATGATATGATATAAAAAATGAATAATGTGATATTAAAGTGAGAATATTTTTATGTTGATTTTTTAAAAAAAATAAAAAATAAAGTGTATAAAAAAAAATAATAAAGTGTATAGTGTGCGGGAGTGGAGCGTTGTTTAACAACCAAAAACACCTAAGTCCTTGACCCGCTGATACGAAATATCTTGAACACGTGAGATGTGGGCCAAAAGGAATTGTTACAAAGTCTTTTGGCAAATAGAAGACTGAAAGGACTTCACTAGCATGATTCGAAGTCTTTGTGTGGGTCCAAAAATATACCCCCACAAGTCTTTGTAAGTCTTTAAATCAAATATACCCCCACAACCACGAGGAGAGTAAGACCAAAAATTGACGCAAAGTGTATTTGACAACCCGTGGGGCTGCATCAATCACCGTACATGTGTAGGTCCAAAACACGCCCGTGAGCGGGTCTGTTTAGGGACGTGGTCAACAGTAAAAGATGAAAAAGAATCCAATGATGAGGGTGGATCGGCATTCCTACCGGTCTCATCAAATTTTATTTACTAAAATAACTATTTTTAGATATTTTGATAATTCATTTTTTAAAGCAACTCAGTAGTTTTATTATTTTAACAACTCATTTTTATTATTATATTTAAATGATTTTTTTTTTCAAAAAATTTTTTTCTTTCAAAAGTGAAAGTAAGAAAAGCTCAGAAAAAAAACGAAGAAAATGAAAAAAGTGAAAGTAAGAAAAGCTCAAAAAAAACAAAGAAAAAGAAAAAAGTGAAAGTAAGAAAAGTGGGTACACATCAAAACTATTCTTTAAGAATAGCCGGGGATTTGATACGTCGTATGAAACGGCCACTTTGCCAAAGACTTCGAGTCATGCCAGTGAAGTCCTTTCAGTCTTCTGTCTGCCAAAAGACTTTGTAACAATTCCTCCAGTTGAAAAGTATTACGTACTAATAGTCTTTTTACTGTGCTCTACATATTCATTTTAGCCTAGTTGATATTATTTCCTTAAGGCTCTCCATACTTGTTCTTAAATTAATTTTTGGTTATTTTTATGAGATAATTTAATTAAAATAGTCTAAATGTCTATTTTTCAGTCTCACTATTTTAACAAAAAATAATAATAATAAGGTGAACAGTATTCACCAAATTTAAAAATTGCTACTCACCTATCACTTATTGGTTAAATAATTCATTTCACTCTCTTCTTTTTTACTTTTTTATCTCTTTTCCTTTAATAGTTAAAAAAAAAAACACGCTCACAGGCGTGTTTTGGACCTACACATGTACGGTGATTGATGCAGCCCCACGGGTTGTCAAATACACTTTGCGTCAATTTTTGGTCTCACTCTCCTCGTGGTTGTGGGGGTATATTTGATTTAAAGACTTACAAAGACTTGTGGGGGTATATTCACGCCAACATGCTCCCCACGAGTACAGGACAGCTCACTACACACTTCCATTTTTTTTTTTTTTTCTTCTTTTGTCTTTTCCTCTTTGCCTCACACACCTCCCAATCAAGCACCTGTCAGTCTCATCAGCTATTATATATATTAATATATATGAAACCTCACTCAAAGTGACTTAAAATTGTGACATATTAGTCGTATTAGTCATATAAAAAAAACTTTTTTAAAAAAAATTGGCCAACTATGATCATTCATTCTCTCGTTCATTCGAAACAGAAGTGGAAAAGATCCTTCTTTGTAACATTTTCTCCCTTTCAATTAAAGAAAAAAAAAATGTTTTCATTTTAAACCACATATACATATGGGAACAAATTTTCATTAAACATCTTTGGAAAAAATTTAATATGTTTAATTTTAATGAATTAAAATAAAATTAAGCGTCTTACTTTTATTGTTTGTTGTGATTTTTACATTCATGGAATGTTTTGTATAACTTTGTATCACTATATTTAGTAATATACTACTTTAAATGTTTTTATTATTATTTAAAGGTACGAGATATATTTTTATACGTCTTTTTTTACATATAATGAAAAGTACAATGAAAATGCGTTTAAATTTTAAAATTAAATTATAATGAAGAATTTCGCTCATAGCGTGGGTTATAAGCTAGTATATATTGTCTTATAGCTACTGACATTGTATATTCTCATTAGCATATATCTTGCACGTTACAATATGCTAAGTACATGTTTTTAAGATTGTCTTAAACATGTCGATCACTTTATATTTTTTTTCCTGTTCATGCGAGGGGAAAAAAGAGAAAGGAAAAACAAAACATAGTAGTAGCAATTAAAAGTTACACAAGAACTCTAAGGGAAGAGAAACATGTTGATCCCTTACAAATGTTCTAATTAATTTAAGTACTCTCAACAGGGGCATTATGAAGGAGATTTCTCTGCAATCTGATTTCTTCACGAAGCTCTATGTTCCTGCAAAAGCAAAAGTTCATTATGTTTGACATGTTAGGACATTTGGAAATTCCCATAATACATTAGAAAGAAAACAACTTCTGCTCTGATAACATTAGGAAGCAAAAACAGCTGAGTGACTTATAAAGTCCTTGTAGACTAAAACAAGATGGAAATTTTAGGTAGTTTAATGTTTTAGTCCTAATAAGAGGTACTTGTGGACTTTAATGAGGTCGAAACCTATATTTAATGTTTTGATCCTAGTAAGAGCCCTGTGCTAGCAGATTGTATAACTAAGTAAGCCTTATGCTTGTGGTCCAAAAGAATTATTTGAAAACTGAAAGGTTTGAAATTCAAAGGCCATATACAATTCTTAGGATAGTCTTCAATCACTATGATTTATCTATCACTGGCTAAAACTTCTAAAATAAAATGTGTTGCGGTACTTAAGTTGGTTTGTATCGAAAACCTAGAAAAATATTTTTGATTGGATGTAGTTCCCTAGTGACGTCCTCCATATTCATTCTTTCCTTTGACGATTCCAATGAACAAGCAAGGCTGATTTTGAAAACTGAAAGTAGACACTTGTGCATACTGGCATTCATTTGGTTTAGGTTCTCAATGTGACTTTCCTCTTCCTCCTCCTCAATATCATCGTGATCATCATACTTGTAACTATCGTTTTCTATTGGCATTGCCATTTCATTTACTTCTCTTGTGAGAAGGTTTGGATCTATAATTTGCATAAGTTTTTCTGACATTGTCATCTTAACAAAGTTATGGAGGTTGAAATTGTCTCCAAACATTTTGTCAGCAGGTCTCTTTCCCATGAACAGTTCCATCGCGCATATCCAAAGTTATAGACATCTCCTTCTTTTGATGCATCGCCACCCATTCCATACTCTACAATCAATAGATTTCACATGCATAGGCAATGTGATGATGATTTCATATAGCACCTTAATACATACTTTAAAAGATCTAGGATTTAGTAACTAGAAACAAAATTTAGTTAATATTTGGAAAATAAAGTGATGGAGAGCCTGCATTCCAAAATCAGAACTATTTTTTTTTAGAAATTGCATGACATAGGGGATCAATTTTCAGACTTGCTTGGTACATGTGGCATGGGAAGATAAAATTAATATTAATGATAAGGATCAACTAATTATTATGTTCTTCCCTTGGTTTTTGTTTATTTGCTGGACCAATTAAGTAATAGATAAATGCCTTCCAACAAGCCATGGCTGCATGTATTAATTAGCTATCCATGACCTAATTCTTTATTAGATGACAATTCAATGAAGTATCTTTACACATACAAAACACAAGATTTGAAATATAATATTATTCTTTTTTCTTGGGCTTATTAGTGCATAATATTCTTCTTCTTTACTGTTTTGTCTACTCTTAACCAGCATTCATTTTTAGATGTACCTATTAAGTCTTCTTCGATCTTGAAAATTTCTATTGGTTTGAATTTTCACTTTTTCAGCTCTACATCCTGATCTCAATGTATTCTTCTCTTATAAAGGAAATGTGCCATTATTTTCTCTTATTTAAGACTTGTTAAATAGTGCTCAAGTTCTAAGCACAACCTACTAATCTCTTTCAAAGGCTTAAAATCATATATGGGACCAATATTCCCAAGTTGCAGAAGAAACTAGTTCTAGAAAACACCCCTGCCATTTATTCTGCAGGGTCTACCATTTTTCTTCTTGTAATCCCAAGTAAATTGTATTGGTACGTCAAAATAATGTAAAACAGACAGTTAGTGAGGCTTTCCAATTTGATCAAAATCATGATTTAGAAGATTTATGTAGTTATGTACCTGGAGCAGCGTAGCCAATTGTACCCTTCATTCCAACCGTGCTGGTTTTATGTTGAGAAGCATCGTTAGTTGTAGAAAAGGAGCCTTGCCAAACCAAAATCACTTACATGAGCAATCATGTCATCATCAAGAAGAGCATTACTTGGCTTTAAATTGCAATGAATAATTGGTCTTTCGCAGTGATCATGAAGATAATGTAGTCCAGAAGCAACATCAATTGCAATATTCAATCTTTGAAGAAGGTTTAAATTTCTTAATTGATTTTCATTGTCTAATCTCGATCCAGCCACTTCTCTAAGCCTCCATTTGCCGTGAATTCGTAAACTAGAGCTTTGAAGTCATTACTGCTATAGTCCATGCTAGAGCAACATGTTTAGATCTTAACGAGATTTCGATGCCGTATATTTCTTAGCGCGTTGCATTCGGTCTTGAAACTTTTGGAAGCTCATTTTTTTTGAAGGTTCAAGACCTTGACAGCAATTATCCTTTCCTCTTGATCAACAATTCCTTTATAAATGGAACTAAAACTACCAGATCCTATTAAATTTCTTGGCAAGAATCCGCTAGTCATTTGATGCAGTTTTGCATATTTGAGAGAGTAAAAGATGATTTTTTATCCTGATTTTTTTCCTCTTGTAAATAATAAGAGATAAAGCAAGCATAATCAGTAAAAACACAACCCCACAAACAATTATGACTACTAATTTGAAAGCATGAGATTATCTTTGTTTCATAACTTTGATGTTGAATGCTTTCAATTGCAGGACCGAGATACTCCCACAAANCCCCCCCCCAAAGCTTTTTATTTCCAATCGCTGATATTGTGCTTGCATTATTGAAAACTCCTTTTGTTGGCACCTCACCTTCCAAATCATTAAAAGAAAGATTCAAATATCGCAAAACAGAGAGTTTATGTAGATCATTTAGAATCAGGGTTGACAAGTTGTTTCGTGAAAGATCTAAATAGAGAAGGCTTTTCAAGGAAGCCAGACATGGAGGCAAGGTTCCTTGAAATGAATTACCCTCTAGGTAAAGGTACTCCAGGCCCCAGCAATCTCCAATAGGGTAGGAATCTCACCACATAGATAATTATCAGAGACATCCAATTGATATAAACTCTTTAAATTGCCTACTGTCACTAGTAAGGTGCTAGTTAATGAGTTTTGTGACAAGTTGAGTTCTAGTAATTGGGAAAAAAAAACAGATATTCGGTATGGCACCACTAAGGTTATTTTGTGAAATGTCCAACTTCTGCAAATTTTTGCATTTTTCAAAACTTGATGAAATGCTTCCTTCCAATTTGTTCCGTGATAAGAAAAATTTAACCACTTGTGTGAGGTTGCCTATTGAGGCTGGTATTCCGGATATTTGATTGCCATCAAGATATAGTTGACTAAGAAGCCTAGACAAATTTCCTATAGAGTTGGATAAACTTCCTCCAAATTTGTTATTTGAAAAATCAAACATTTCCAGTTGGGTGCAGTTTTCCAAAGATGCCAAGAAATCCAAGTCCTTAGTTGAATAACTTCCAAGCTTATTTCTACCAACACCTTGCCACCAAGGATTTGGCAGGTTTCCCAGATCAGTAGGAACCTGTCCCACAAAATTGTTTTTGGAAAAAGCAAGCACTTCATAGAAGCATTGGACAGTGAGAGTGGGATTGGACCAGAGAATTGATTGGTCGAGATGGACAAAATTTTGAGATTAGGGAGAGTGTGGCCTATGTTGGCTGGAAGAGTGCCACAAAGATGGTTACCTGCCGTTGAGATAATGCTCGTTGTTGATATATTGTAAAGGGCATAAGGGATCGTACCGGTTAGATTATTGTCCACAACTTCGAAGAATGATAACCTCTGCAAGCGGCCTATTTCTTCTGGAATCTTTCCCACAAAATTGTTAAGCGCTAAGGATAGTTCTTTGAGCTTAGAAATATTTCCCAAGGAAGGTGGGATGCGTCCTGTCAAATTGTTTCCGCCAATCTGAAGCTTCTCAAGCTTCTTCAAAAAGCCAACCTCAACAGGAATGTTCCCAGTAAGTTTATTCCTCGTGAAGTCCATGACCCTGAGGTCAGGACAATTGGTGAATTAAGTTGCTCGGGATCTCCCCTGTCAACGAGTTATTGCTAAGAAGGAGATTCTGCAGTCTGAACAAATGAGTAACTCTTGTGGAATTTTGCCGTATATGAAGTTGTCTTGGAGATCAACCAACCTAAGAAAGCTGAGGTTGTCAATGAAAGGTGATATGGATCCATGCAAAGCATAGCCAGGGGCGGATCTTGGGGGGGGGGGGGCAAGGGTGGGCATATTCCCACCCTCAACTCCTAAAAATCCCCTTTATCATGGTAAAAAAAAAAAAAATTGCCCTTATTATGCCCTCTCTCAACCATGATTATGTCCTCTACTCTCACGCTTAAGCCATATTATGCCTCTTAATAAGTTGAAATTTGAAAAAAAAAAATTAAAAACCTCAATTTTTCAGATTTTCAGTTTCAGCTTCAATTTCAGAAAAACCAAAGGAAGAAGATGATGAATAGTATTTATATCTAAACGGTGAGTTTTGTTAGATGAGAC
>CM017321.1:15178017-15275002 GCA_006937295.1 Carpinus fangiana | reverse complement strand
CCTCTTTTTTCTAATCTCCGTTTCTAATGCAGGGTTGGAAATTTGTAGCTTATTTTTTGCTGAATATCATGGATTTACGGATTTACAGCACAGCAGAGACAGACTCAAAGAAGAATTGTTTCTCACATTTTACAAAAGATATCTTTTACTTGCAACTTGCTGAATAGCCTGAGCAACAAATGGAGTTAGATCATTAGTGTCATTTCTTTTACGTGGTTCGGTCCATAACCCATGTTTATATATAAAGCCTTAAGATTATATTTGCTCTCCAATTAGACAGAGAGGTAGAAAAATAATAATAAAATATTAGAAAATAATATTTAAAGAAAGTCGAGTTATAATAAATAATCTTTTGGAGTTTGCATTGAAAAACTACTAGTTAAAATATAAAAAAGTGTATCCTGAGCGGCTATTATAGCCGCTCTTACTAGAGATACTCTAAATAGTCTAAAGAGCATATTTACTATTCATGTTAGAAGAGAAAAAAGTTAGTCTGACCATTTTACTGGAAATGAAATTTAGCTTATAATAGTCAAATCTAACTATTTTCATGCATTTGACTACTCTCTTGGGAATGCTCTAAGGCTAAAAAAAAAAAAAAAATCTTCCTCAAATACCAAGAAGAATCCTAGTAAGTTTTCATCCAGGACCCTTTACTTCAATTGTAGTGGTTTGATTTTGCGAATCATAAGTTTTCACGTCCAGACCAAGAAGAAAGTAATTGAGCCTAGTTCACCCACTGGACAAGGCCCACTAAAGAATCCATTTTTTATGGGCCACTAAAGATTCCGTTTGTTAGGCCCACAAGGACACGGAAGCACGAGGCTCTATCTCCGACTAATAATAAGTCGTTAAACATTTCGTTTTGATAAATGAGACCTTCACGTGTCCGTACATAACCAACGAGCCAGCCATGTCATCGTTCGACGACTCATTCACTCAGCCCGGCGACGACTCGGTCCCCACGGCCGGGTCGACTCGTCCGTTCGACGACGACGGCTACATAGGCTACGACCCGCGCCTTCCCTCCCAGCGATTCGACTCGTTCACTGCCACTCACTTCGCCGACTCCGACTCAGTCAAGGATTCGGCCACCGACTCGCCGGTCTTCCATGATAACAATAACAGCAACAACAACTACTCTTTCTCTGCCGGAGATGACGAGTTCGTGTCGCAGCCAGAACCGGAGATCTACGCCGGAGCGAACGGCGAGGGCTTCGATGGAGGGTTTGGTGGATCGGACGGTCCGGTTTTGCCTCCTCCGGCCGAGATGGAGCCTGAGGAGGGCTTCGCTCTCAGGGAATGGAGGAGGTAGGGTTTCGTTTTTCACTTTGCTTGTCTGGTATTTGGAAATTTTACTGTGTATCCGTATTCCTTCGAACTGATTACGTTAGAGTTGTGGTCCGTTTGGCTGCCGAGAAATGAAGGAAAATTGTCCTGGTTTGCGTTTCCATCAATCATGATTCAGTCACTTAACTCAACTAAATGCTTTTTTAGGTTCAATTTGGATTATGATTGAAATTTTGAGACAATGATCTTTTTAGTTATCTTCCTAAGATTCTCGTGGCAGCCAAACAGAGAAATAAGTAAAATCAAATATTTCACTGAAAATTTATGGAAATTGATTATCATCTATGGATTAAGAGCTTTACTTTTTCGTCTTTCTTACAACGTTCTGTTTGCTTAGTGAATTTGATGGAATCTTGTGGAATAGTTGTAAGGTTCATTTTTCGTGTTGGATTTGTGATGCACAGACAGAATGCGATCCAGCTGGCAGAGAAGGAGAAGATTGAGAAGGAGTTGTTGAACCAGATAATCGATGAAGCGGATGAATACAAAGTTGATTTCTACAGGAGGCGGAAGATCACCTGTGAGAACAACATAGCCACTAACAGGGAGAAGGAGAAGGTTTGTCGCTATTTTCAATATCCTACTTAGTTACTTTCTTGATTAATATTTGGATCTATAGCTGTCTATTGTTTGCTTTGTTGTTTTGTTCTTGAATTACAAGATTAAAATCAATGTATATGATGACATGCTGCAAACATAATGTAGTGGTTATGTAATTGTTGAAATTAAGTAGTGGAAGTCTGGAAGAGTGTAGAAACTTGAAAATGTAGTTATAAGGATCACATTTACTGTTTACTTCCACACGAGTGAAAACAAGATATGAGAGCTTATGGAAAGAGATATATGTTGATTCTGCTTTGATTTGAAAAATGTGGGTTTCTTGTTAAATGCAGAACACCAGGAAAAATGCACTTACTGGTATTTTCAAGTAACAAATAATATGAAGTAGGCTGTTGTGGAGTTTGTAAATATTATACCTACTCTATTGTTGGTATCAAATATAGTTGATCATGGTATAACTGTTATTTTCAAGTAACAAATAACTTTTTCCATGGGATTTACTTAAGAAAATTGTATGGTAAACTTTTTGAAAAGTGTTTTGTGTCTTCAAAGAAAAAAAACATCAAACATGCTTATTTTTGAGAAAAAAACAAAAACAAAAACAACTTTATCTTTTTCATCTGTGGAGGTTGACTTCTTATTTATAAAAAATATATATATATTAATAAAAAAAAAAAAANCGGATGAATACAAAGTTGATTTCTACAGGAGGCGGAAGATCACCTGTGAGAACAACATAGCCACTAACAGGGAGAAGGAGAAGGTTTGTCGCTATTTGCAATATCCTACTTAGTTATTTTCTTGATTAATATTTGGATCTATAGCTGTCTATTGTTTGCTTTGTTGTTTTGTTCTTGAATTACAAGATTAAAATCAATGTATTTGATGACATGCTGCAAACATAATGTGGTGGTTATGTAATTGTTGAAATTAAGTAGTGGAAGTCTGGAAGAGTGTAGAAACTTGAAAATGTAGTTATAAGGATCACATTTACTGTTTACTTCCACATGAGTGAAAACAAGATATGAGAACTTATGGACTCTCGAAAGAGATATATGTTGATTCTGCTTTGATTTGAAAAATGTGGGTTTCTTGTTAAATGCAGAACACCAGGAAAAATGCACTTACTGGTATTTTCAAGTAACAAATAATATGAAGTAGGCTGTTGTGCAGTCTGTAAATATTATACCTACTCTATTGTTGGTATCAAATATAGTTGATCATGGTTTAACTGTTATTTTCAAGTAACAAATAACTTTTTCCATGGGATTTACTTAAGAAAATTGTGTGGTAAACTTTTTGAAAAGTGTTTTGTGTTTTCAAAGAAAAAAAACATCAAACATGCTTATTTTTGAGAAAAAAACAAAAAACAAAAACAAAAACAACTTTATCTTTTTCATCTGCGGAGGTTTCTTATTTATAAAAAATATATATATTAAAAAATAAATAAATAAATAAAATTGGAGAGGCAGCCACTCGGCCACCCCTACAGACAAGAAAGGGTGGTCACGCAGCCACTCCTTGTCTAGTTGGGGTGATCAAGCAGCTATTTGTGTCCTATTGGCTATTGGTGTGGCCGCACACCTGCACTCTCTCCTCCGTTGGGAGTGGCTATGCAGCCACCTTTATTTCTTAAAATTATTATTTTGTAATTAGAACACATGAAAAATAAACACGTGTTCTCTAAAATATTCCTATAAGATGGTGTGGGAAGTTTTCTATCAAGTGTTTTGCATTTTGACAACATGGAAAAACCAAAGGCCTCTGCCCTACCCTTCCTCTCTATCTATGTTTTGAAAAGTGTTTCGCACGGTAAATGTTTTTTGAAAAGTGGGTTTTTGTGTTTGAAAAGAGAAAAGACTTTTTTGGAAACTTTAGCAAACATAGCCCCAGTTTTCTGGTAACTTCATATATTTACGGGGAGATCTCATATCTATTATTTTGGAAGTAGGTCACACCCTTGATTGTATAAATTTAGTTGCATACCCATGAACTAAAACTGAAGCAACTTGATTTTGTAGGTCACCATTACTAGATTTTGTAGATTTAACTGCATACCCATGGACTTAGAAAGGAAGCAACTTGGTTATGTGATCGATATGAAAGTTTTGTAAGACAGACTGGAGCATCTGTTCTTTAGATCGCTCTTTCATTAAATGTCTCAAGATAGTAACGTTTCTCCTTTTGGGGTACTTGGAATCTTTACCCTTGTAATTTGTATTCTTCAGGGGTCACCTAGTACACAGATTGTGAACTTGCAGTGTCCCCTGTTAAGCAAACCACTTTTGTAGAACTCAATGTGACATGCGTGAATCCTGGAAGTTGATTAGCTGAATTTGTGCATCTGGGATTTTATGTATTTATTTATATATTTATTTTAGTTGGTAATTGAGCTCGGGATTGGAAGAACAAATTATTAGCAATTTGAGCAGCATATTATTATTATGAGAGAGCCATATGAAACCTAGCTGCCCAAATAAATTGAGTTATCTAGTCACCTACTCGAGCAGGTGGATCCCACGTGAGTTCTCTCACATATGCTGCCATAATTGCCAACAATTTGCACAGGTGATCCTTATCCGCTAGGTAGAGTCTCTTTTGCTAAGCATTGAGGGGTGAAACATATACATATGAGGGAGTCTTACCTTAATTTTCTTAGATAATGAGCGTAATCACTCGACATATAAGATATCTTGCAGTTACTCAGCTCTTTCCTTAATTGCATCTTTTTGGACTCATATCTTCTTTTGTGTCAGTTATTTCTTGCCAATCAAGAGAAGTTCCATGCTGAGGCTGATAAGAACTACTGGAAGACCATTGCAGAGCTCATTCCTTATGAGGTGCCAGCCATCGACAAAAAAAGAGGGAAGAAAGATCAGGAGAAGAAGCCTTCCGTTGTCATTGTCCAAGGTCCCAAGCCTGGAAAGCCAACTGATCTTTCAAGGATGCGTCAGATAATCGTAAAACTAAAGCACAACACACCTCCCCACCTGAAGCCTTCTCCGCCACCAGCACCAGCCCCTACAAAGAAGGATGCTCAAACCAGTGGCGCAGCTGCTGCAGCTGCTCCTCCCAAGGCCGCTGCTGTTGCGGCTCCTGAGACTGTTGTGGCTGCTTGATAGTTATGTCAGCCCTTGTGAGGCAGGATATTTTCACTGTAAGCGACTCTATTGTTAGGTTATGTGAAATCACGACCTTTGAACATCATCGCTGGGAATATTTGAATGTGCGAGGCTATTTTTTTTTTTTTTTTTTTTTGTGTTTTTAATGTATAAATCTCGAGTTATGGCCTCGAATATATGATAATATTTTATCGTTGGTTTCAAGCTCGCTACTAGTAATTTACAAGTTTGGTGCTTGGCAAAGCTTGTATGACTGAGTTGACTAGTAATTTACGAGAGACTGAAAGGACTACGATTTTTTATAATTGTAAAAGACTCGATAGGGCCCATCGGGCCCCTACCTATCCGAGCACATGCTGGGCTAGATGAGCCCCATAGAAGCTCTTACAATTGAGGGATTGGCTGCAAACTACAACCAATTCCAACCCGGAGTAAAAAAGTTCATTTGAGATTCAGATGACTTCGAGTCTATTTGGCTTTGCCCTTTGTGAGTAAAAAAGTGCTTTTAAATAAAATTGCAAAATGCCTCATTTGGAGATTGGTTTATAAAAAAAACAGTTGTTTGAAAACATAAAAAAATTTACATTTCAAATTGTAAGCAAGAACGATTCTAATGGTTAAATCACTTACCAAACACTTTATTACGTTTTTTTTCAAGAGATATACTACACATCATTTTCTCAACCATCTTTCAACCCTTTTTTTTTTTTTTTGGTAAATCTAACGGATTTACTATTGATTTGTGGACTTATGTGGGTTCTACAAAAATTTAATGATAAATTCACCTATTTACTATAAAAAGATAGTTAAAAGATAGTTGAGAAAATGATTTTTTATCATTTCTCTTTTTTTAAGTTGTGTTTTCATATTACACGTTTTGATATTTATTAAGTTAATGTCAAGATTCACCCTACCCCATCCACTTTGCTTATGTGCTTGAGGGCACTGGCTTTACTCCATCGAGTCATTAAATTTTCAACCACCCGTAAAGCCTTGCTTATTATTATTCCTGCGTAGATCATTCATTGCTGGAACTCCTAGTAGTAATTGCAACTAGCTTTGAACTCTTTACAACGGGTGACCCTAGCGAAGGGAACTGTCGTAATCGAGAGGAGTTCATGACATTGGGATAATGGCAGCGGATGGCTTGGTGATGGCAATTTTGATGCCTTCGAAGCTCTTGCCTTCCAGAGTTTTACAAGTGGTCCACCTTCTTGGTGTTGTCATCCTGAAAAGTATCAATTGTGTATCTTGGTGGATCAGAAATATCCTACCACTGCGCAATTTGATGGATGACGATTACTCTTACCGCTGGCCAAAAGAAAGGCCAGTATTTATATTACATTTCACTTTAAAAAAATTATTACTCGTGTTTTTGTTTTAACGCTCCCTTTTCACTTTAAAAAAATTATTGCTCGTGTTTTTGTTTTAACGCTCCCTTTTATGTGTGGGTTAAACTTTGGAATAAGTTATGATTTAACGATTTTTTTTTCCCTTCTAATGTTTGAAGAACAAACGTTGTTTTCTGTTTCTTGTGTCTTAGAATTTTCCAAATTTTCCAACATGGCAAATATACTCAACTTCTACTTTTGTAGGAAAATGGAGCTTTGTGAAGAAATGATCAGATTGCAGAAAACTCTCCTTTGTAATGACCCCATAGATGATCTTGAATTGGGGAGGAAGGGGTAGGGAGAGGTAATTTGATTTGTATTTTTCAATGAGATGGGTCGAACTTAACAGTACACATGGCATAACCGTATAGAAAAATGGGCAAGGAGACTGTTCACCACATAACTAGCTTCCCTGATTAAACAGCAACCGTGAATTACACATAATCTCAAATCCCACCAATTCCAATAACTTTACATTAATCATAGAAGCATGATTTGGGTCAGTAATAATTTCAGGAAGCCGACTCTCTGTAGCTGTCAGAATGGTCCAGATTCAACAGAAAAATATAGGGAGATTAGAATGCAGTTTATATATCTCAAGATAATAGGCCTCAGAACCATCACCTGCCACGCATACTAGCAGGCGAACGACCACCTCTCTCGCTGCCAATATCATCTTCTAATTCGCTCCCATCTAAACACATGCCATTATTGTTCACACTAATTTCAGAACTAGCATTGCTGCTCGTGGCAAGAGGAGAGTCTGAAACACTAATAGCTCTGCTTCGTGCAGGCCCTGACCTCACACTGTACATAGAGGATGCTGGAATATTTGTCATCAATGGCCGTAAATTACCCGGAATGCTTCGCCTTATATCCTGCTCAGGGGAAACTTGAATCAGAAAGATGGTTTTGAAAACGAAAAGAAACAATTTTGAGTCATGCCATACCCTCATCAGTAAAGATATGATAAACTTAGGTATAACATGGAAATTTTCTTCATATGACACCAGAGAATCTCGTCTGAACTGAAACTAATGTGATTCTCCATAATATGGAAAGATATACATACCATATGCCTTATAGCCATATCTAGGGATTTCTTCGAGAGCGTTCTTCCAAAGCCTGAACTGTCTGGGGATGAAGATGACTTCCCTGAGAGATTACCACCTGGAGAATGTTTGTCATCTTGTCTTGGTGGTGCCAGTTTCCGCATGTTTATTACCCTTTCAACCATTTTTGTTCCAATTAAGACTGGGCTCACATTGTCACTAGCTTTAGAATACATACGACTCACTGCAGGAACAGAGCCTCCGCTGGCATGGAGCATGCCATTGGAGGTGCGTCCTCTCGAGGGTGAGCATGATTGCCGTCTTGGTCTTCCATTAGAACTGGGCTCAATGGAGGAAGATCGAGAACTAGGTAGTCCAGGCCTACCCCTAGTGGCCGATAGTGGCCTTTCCGGAACTGATGTCCTTAAATTTGGAGGAGCATCAAGTGAGAAACCAGGCATCTCTGAGGGTTTCCATGGTCTGGATTTCACCGTTGGGGAAGTACCACGTGATGGCACAGGATTTCTTGATGTCATCAGAGCTGGCTTTGAAACTGAAGAAGTTGACCTAGTTGGAGGAGCAGATACACTGGGTGCACTTGATGGTGTGGATGGTCGCCGAGTTGGTGTTGCTGCCCTCGACGTGGACTTGGATGGAGGTAAAGTGGGTCTCGCAGTTGGAGTTGAAGATCTTGCTGTAGACCTCGACGGTGTAGAGGATCTTGCTGGTGCTGTGGGCTTAGCTGCAGGAGCCGTGGTCCTAGTTGCAGGAACAGAGGGCTTAGTTGAAGGCAAGGTCGCCCTTGATGTAGGCGTTGAGGATCTTGAAGGCCTAGACGCTGATGTCAATGTCGGGCGCCCAGTTGGTGTCGCGGGTCTTGATCCTGGACCCCCTGATGATGGAGGCCTGCGGGGGCCACTTGAAGTGTTCAACCCAGGGGAGGAAACTGCTTGTTTAGATACTAAGTTCGTCCTTGTAGTAGGCTCTAGCTGTGGGTTTGCTAACTGTAACAACAATTAAGGAATGAGTGAGCAAATTGACTTTATGACTTCAAGCATAATTCTAACCCCAATATCATCGATAGTAGATTGCCACTAAAATTGCCTCATGGACATGGAATTCAAAAGACTAAGAATTTAAGATACATTTGAGAAAGACACATCATTTTTTTCTAGGGGGAACTACAACAATTTTTAACTCCAACAGCAGCTAAGGTATTAATATCACTTAAAACTTAGATACGTTAGTCCAGTCTTATTAAAAATGTGAAATTTCAATTTGAGCAATCTCAAGACCACCCTGTCAGACATGCAATATATCGATAGGTTCCAACAACGTTCAG
Organism: Carpinus fangiana; assembly: GCA_006937295.1. Taxonomy (NCBI): domain Eukaryota; kingdom Viridiplantae; phylum Streptophyta; class Magnoliopsida; order Fagales; family Betulaceae; genus Carpinus; species Carpinus fangiana. The sequence continues at coordinate 15,266,184 of CM017321.1, read as the reverse complement.
ATGAATGCACATGTGAAATTCTGATCCACAAGAAACCTTCATTTAATGAGGATAGAAGTGTACCAAAAACTTTTAAGATTTTAAAAGTACCTACCCTAGATTTCAGCGCAGTGGGGCGAGCCTTTGGGGTACCAAGCTGACTCATTATGGTTCTTTGAGATTCCATCTCCAAAGAAGGAAATAGTGGTGTACCAGGAGGGGTTAAAAGCCTGAAAACAGAAGAAAAGTCTATTAAGAGCAACTTAAATAACACCAATTCACACCTTTTACATATCTGTAAATAAATAACTGTAATCCAATAAAATCACACGTATAGAAAGAACAGAGACAAACAGACACTACTTCATTATCTTCAACAGCAAAAGCTCTTTTATTGAACTAGTAATGAATCAAAGAAATTGAAAGTTTGATGACTTCCAATATTAATGGAAATATTTAAGCTCAATTGGATATCCGATGGGAATAAACTGTAGGATGCTGAGTTGATGATACGGAAGAGAAACCTCTTTCAAATTCTCATAAACTTCATACTATGACATTGCTAAAGTTCCATAAGCAGGAAAAGGAAACAAAAATGTTTCTTTTTAAGGATGACAAGACTTTCTTCATTGCAATAATAGAATTTATAACATCTGAAAATTTTATTTCATCGCATCTATAGTGTATCCACTTCCATCGACTGCACATGATATTAATATCCTTTAAAAATTCTTTCTTCTTAGTTTTTTATTCTTTGGAACTACATCCCGTAATTCAAGTTCAACTTCTTACAAAACCTCAAAACTGAAAGTAAAACCAAGTGAACTGGCTGAAATAATAAGTCTATCTGGTCAATGGAAGCTAGGTTTAATTTGCATAAGAAGTAGTTTTACCAGAATCTATCTCCGCTAATGATGACTGTAACCCACAAGAGAAAGCATCAAATTCTACTGTAACCAGCAAAGTTTACAACAGAAATGTAAAAGAACACCACCATATTACCAGTCATAGTCATTTTTATCATTGTCTGAATTGAGGAAATCATCAGCACTGGCCTTGCGTGCAGGTGCAGGTGCCGGCGTTGATGATGAAATATTAAATATTGGAGAGGTTCCGGGTTTTGATCCTGCAATACGAACAACACCACCAAATTACAAACACAATATCTAAAAGTTACAAGTTTTGACCCCAAGGCACACAACCACAACATTGCAGTAATTTCAACACAAAATCTGCAGCAGTAACTTATGCAGTAAAATAAAATATCAAACCACAAAGCAAGCAAAATTATCAAATCAAAATCAAGAACACTTACCTAATCTGAAATTATTAAAATTCCAAACAATGTAAGCTAAAAATAGAAATATATAGCTGAAAAATTGCAGAAGAATATAGATAACCATAAGCAAAATCAATATATATATTTTTTTCTTATTCATAAATAAATAATAATAATAATAATAAAAACAGTCTTTTTTGCAACTCTACATTCTATAAATAACATTGGAGTGAGAACACTCATACTACATTGCACTATATCAAAGCCCTCAGAAGCATAAAAAAATCCCAAACAAAACCTGAAGAAATCGGTACCTAAAGGCGCATCCAACTCCTCCGAGTTGTTTAGAAAAAGATCATTCCGTTCCTTCTCACGCTTCCTCATCTCGAGGAACAATGCAAGCTCTTCTTCCTTCTCCTTCATCACCGAAGCCCTCAGACCCCCCAGCTGCTGCTGCTGCCTCTGCCTTACCGCCGCTTGCATTCGCGGTTCCTGAGCCCTAAAACTCCGATTCATCGCCCAAAACCCTAGCTCCGGAATAGAACCAATAATCAGAGATCAAATTAAAGAAATCCCCTAAATCCCTAGCTTAGCTTCTCATTCACGTCTCCAACCACTCACAACAGTTTTTATTACACCAAACGCACCGTTTTGGTCATCATGAACTTCCTCCAAACCAAAAATGACCAAAACCAGTAATAATTAGATCTGAAACCGAAGCATAAATCACCGCATTTTGCCAGGATTTCTTCAAATCAGAACTTTGAACTCGTCTAATGGCTCACACAGAGTGAGATATCTTCAGCTCAAGTAAACCGCCGTTGTTGCAGACCGAAGCTGAAAACCTAGAAGAGTCAGAGACTGAGTTTGAAGGAACCGCCGATTGAGCTGAACGAAGCAGCGAAGCTAGAGAGAGAGATCAGAGATTTCACAGTAGATGGAAAGATAGAGGGAGGAGGGGAGTGGCATGAAATGGTAAATAGGTGGGGGATTGAAGTCCGAAATGGGGAAAAGAGTGCGAGGTGGACCTTACAGCTCTCCTGGTTTCTATCACTTAAAGCCTACGTTTTCAGGTTGCGCATTTAGGTGGGCCTATAATCACGATAATACCCTGGCCTGTTCTTTTTTCAGTTCTCTCGTTTTGAAATTTGAAATGGTGGTTTTGCAGTTTGGCCCCTGATTTCTTCTGTAATTATGATTGATGCATTGACTTGTCCGGAGTCCGGACTTTGATATTTACACGACGGATGATCAAATAGGGACCAGCTGTTGGCTGTTGGGTTTGTCACGTGAGCAGTTGTTTGTTTGGGTGACTTGAATAAGTTTTATTTTAAGGACAAGATATCTCTGTCTTTGTGCTATTGGGTCCTCCAAGTTCTATTAAATACCCTTTCTATTGTGCATCCTTCACGAATCACGGGGGATCCATCGGGGAGTAGAAACTAGAAAGAAGCTTCCGCTTTTCCTTCCTTTTCTCCTAATTTTCTAGGAGTAGTGATAGGTATAAGAGAAGCCTGGGCGAATACTATTTACGTTGACTTTATTTTAATGTTAAAATAATTAAGATTATTGTTTTTTTAATAATATTTTAATATTAAAATAAGGCCAACATGAATAATATTTATTCACGTTGACCTTATATTTATCGTTACTCATTTCTTAGAGCTACTGAATTGATATTATAGGTGAACTTAACACGAATTTTACATATGATAATTTACTCATAAATTTTTTTTAAAAAAAAAATACTGGTAAAATATATAACCCTAAATTCTAAGATAAAAAAATAAATCCTTAATTGTAAATATATAACTTATGCATTGTAACTCATTTTCATGCTCAATAATTGATAATTATTGTGTCAATATTTTTGTATAATTGATATCGCACGTCCATCTTTGGCATGTACACACCCTCCATTGATCTCTCCGCCATTTAATTAACTTTTAGTTTTGGGCTTTATATTTTTGGGTCATTGTAGCATTTTTTAACCCTTTTTTTTTCTTTTTTTTCTTTTTTTTTGCGTTTTTAGTGTCTTCTTGAGCCAAATTTTCAATAAAAATAGCTCATATTGAAAAATCAAAAATATTTGACTCAAAATTTATATTTACTTGTAATTTTTAAAAAACTCCTTGAATATAAATCATAACTTATTGAAATTTAGTTTTAACATGCAAAAAATCTTTAAAAGAACATTTAGTTTTAACAAGGATTTGAATTGAGACTTCAACAAAATCAACACAACACATTTAAAAAAAAAAAAAAGTTCCACGATCCTTGTAGGTTAACTTTTACACCAAAAATTATACAAATAAAACTCTCATCAAATCCTTGTAAAAGTTATAATTAACACATTATTTAATCTAATGTCAATTACTTAATTTGATATTATACGAATCACATTATCATTGTACATTAATAACATGATTAACTTTAATAAGTATTTGAATTGTCATTGAATCATATGATTGAGTATTGATCTTATACATTTATATTATTCAATATGCATAATTGTATATATGTATAATGTATAATGTATAATTATAATTTATAACATATATAAACTTATAAGTTTATAACATACATTTGAACTAAGTATCTAGATACTTAATTGTTATATTAGTGTGAACTTGCATACTTATGACTCATGAGTTATGTCATATTATATATGTATAACTTGTTATTATATAATCAAATGATTTAATGATTAATTGATCATGTGATATAATCATATAAATTATAGTGATAATATATTAATACTCAAATTGTGATTTAATAATCAATTGATTAGGTTATATGTATAAATATTATTATAATTATAATTATAAAAATGCAATTATCGGTTACAGTTAGCAGGCGGTTCTTTACACCCCTAGCAAAAATATTCTCAATATCAATTATCGTCATAAACTGTCATGAAGATGGCCTCTCTTTATCTTTAAAAGGTAGTTCAATCGGCTGAGACCACGCATAATAAAGCGGAGGTCACTAGTTCGAATCCCCCTCTCTCTCTTGTGCGGACATGTAAAAAAAAAAAATGGCCTCTCTTTGACAATTTGGTTAATGAACTATGGGATCAGATCATTTTGAATCTATTTTCCGTTCAGTTTTTATTTATTGCATTGTTATGACTGTATTAGGGTGTTGTTGGGTTCCCTACACCCTCGGTTTGTAATTTTATTTTCCATTCTTATTAATTTGGGGAAACTTCACTTACCCTATGAACTTTGACCACTTTTACAAATATCTTCCAACGTTCAAAACCTCTCACTTAGGTGTATCAAAGTTTGATTTTCTCTCACTTTACTTCTTCCGTACAAAAAATCATAACGAAATACCAATTTTACCCCTGACTCCAAAACTAAACCACGTCGTTTTTGAAACGGTGTAGTTTTAGAGTCAATGGTAAAATTGGCATTGCAAATAATTTTCTGTACGGAATGGGCAAAGTGAGAGAAGACCAAAGTTTGATACACCTAAGTAAGAGCATCCACAGTGGGCTCAACAAACAAGCATTTTGGCTTGTTTGTTGAGCCAAACCACCAAAAACTCCCTCCATCCGGCTCAACAAGCAGCTCAGCAAAATGGTGAGGAGCTACAGTGCTAAGCAAGTTTGTTGAGTACTGTAACTCCTCAGCAAACTCATATATTACTAAAAAATTCTTCATTTCTCTCTCCTCCACACGTCTTTCTTCTCCCTCTCTCTTCCCACCTCCTTCTTCTCCTAGTCGCCGTTCAACACAGGCTCCTGCTACAAGGAGGCGAAGGTGAAGCTTCGTTTGGTTGCTAAGAAAACCATAAGAAAATTTAGAATTTCAGTGGCAGATTTTTTATTTATTTTATTTTTTTACTTTTAGTATATCTAAGGCATCACCGCCAAACGACCCGGAGATGACCGATTCGCTGGCGAAACCAGAGAACATGTTGAACTCATCGTCGGAGCTGTCATTGTTGTTGCCGTTAAAGCAATTGCATCGGTTCCGGCCGCACTTGGCTGCCCCCAAACAACCCGGAGATGACCGATTCATCGCCGAAACCAGAGAACATGTTGAACTCGTCGTCGGAGCTGTCATTGTTGTTGCCGTTAAAGCAATTGCATCGGTTCCAGCCGCACTTGGCCGCCGCCAAGGATTGCTTCTCGTTGCTCTCCTGCTCAATGAAGCTCTGCACCATCTTGGCAAGCTGAAGAAAATTGGGAGGAGGAAAAAGATTCGTAGGGCATCAGATTTCTAGAAAGAAAGAACAAAATATATATATAAAGAATAGGAAAATGATATTTAAATGATAGGAAAATAATATTTAAATAAGTGTAAAGTTAAAATGTTGCGCCAAATGTGAGTGCTTTAAAAAGGTAAGTAGCTGGAATAGATAAAGGTGATTTTTTTTTTTGCTAAAATAGCCAAATATTAACTGAGCCCACTGTGAGTGCTCTAAGAGTTTTTGAATATTGGAGAGTGTTTACAAAAACCGCGAAAATTCAATGGGTGAAGTTTCCTATTAATTTAATAAACTTAATCAAATTTGGATAAAAGCTTCGTCCTTCCATTCCAACCAACTAAGAGCATCCACAACAGCCTCTTCAAATTTTACTCTTCAAAATAACAAAAAGTACACTTTTGGTTATTTTAACAGGCCACCTTTTTAGAGCACACTTTTCAGCCTCTCTACTTTAACAATTCACTTTCACTATTTTATTAAAATATCATTTTTCAAATATTTGTTTATTATTTATCTAACTTTTAAGTGTTAAGTGAAATAAAAAGAAAAAAAGGAGGAGAGAGAAAATATAGTTGTTTAAAGAATGAAGAGGGAATAGTAATTGTTAAGTTTGAAGTTTTACTATTTATAATGTTAACTTTTTTGTTAAAATAAAGAAGCTGAAAAGTGAGGTTTTTAGCATTTTTTTTGTTAAATTGACTCTTCAAACTAATAAAAAAATGAATTTGAAGAGCCTGGAGTGAGTGCTCTAACATGATTGGAAACAAACTATAAAGGTAGAAAAAAAAAATGTAATATTAGTCTATGCTTTGAACAATTAACAAAAATAAGTCTCTCGATCTTTGGCCAGTGATGGAGTCCGGGATTGTTTTCTCAGGGAGAGACAGATACTGAGAAAAACGGAGGGGCCGGGGGTGTATTAACGACGTTGTGGAACGGCAGGGACGAGGATGAGCGACGGAAGTGGCAGCAGTCGCCGCAGTAGCAGAGGGGAAAGCGTCGTGGAAGACTGGGGGAGGTCTAAAGGCCCTTGCGGCTATTGCCAATCCCCCGGTTGGACCTGCATCTCTCACGGTCTGTCTTTCATTCCATTCAATCACATACTTAATTTATTTTGATTTGTTGATTGCGATTGAGCAAATTTTTTGTGTTGATTAATTTGCGTTCTTGCTGGTTGATTGCTTTGCTTCTTGTTAAATATTGCGAAAGATGCTTTATCATTTGGATTTTGGACAAATTATTAGTTCATTTCAACGCAAAGAAGTGCATGCCGAGATCGAACACTGTTAATTTTGCTGAATTTGAGGGTTGCAACGAGAATTATGCGGATCTTGGGAGGTTTCGCTCACTGGGAAATAGTGGAGCTTTGTCAGGGCTCTTAGTCCCTGATCACCGCTTGTGTATTACAGCGAAGGAACTGGATCAGTGATACGCGTGTTGTAGAGAGCTCAACGATGCGTACTCAGGCATTCATATGTATATCAAAATGATTAACTGAAAGCAAAAAAATTGCTTGTTCTTATGTGAACGTTTGTGTTCCATTTCAGAAAGTATGACCATCATGGTTTTCAAGAACAGCGTGTGTATGTATGCATACACGTATGTACCATCTTTGGGTTTTAAACAACCATGAATATAAGATGCAACTTTCTGATTTGTTTTTTCCCTATTTTTCTTGTTTTGCAGGTTTATGGGCAGATAGCCTTACAGTTGATGACTACCAAGGTTGGTGGAATTGGATTCTTGCTCTCTTTTGCGAAATCAAAACTTAGTTATTTGCACACAGATATTTAGGACTTTAGATTGCATATCCTACTAAAGGCCTTCAAATACCTTTGAATAAGAATAATTAGAGCCCAAAGCAAAAATATAGTCAGTTTTGTTATGTTAAAGACTTGCTTTTTAAATAATTTTTTGTTGTTCATGCCCCACGTAAATGGGTCATTGAGCGTGAGTAATGATATTGTTATAAGTACCTCTCCAGAATGTATTAAGATGCATATGCAATGCTTCTTTTATCAACATCATTGCATCTGCCAGGGGATTCATGATGTTTATTCTCTCTTTTATTTTCTGGTTTGATAGTTATAGTTAAATCTCGATTGCCTGTCATAAATCTATTGGTCCTTTGGCAGATCTTCTCGACCGGGGTTGGAGAAGATCTGGCTCTTACCTGTACCAACCTGAGATGGAAAGGACATGCTGCCCTTCTTATACTATTCGGCTGAGGGCAGCTGATTTTATTCCTTCTAAGGAGCAACTTCGAGTGTCTAGACGAATGCAAAGGTATTCTAAGGTTTTGGAAGTTAAAGTCATTTGCATCTCAATTCTTTTTATTATGTCATATTTTACAATTTTTTTTTTTTGTTTTTGTTTTTAATGTCGGGGAACCTCTCTAAGGCAGGGCCCTTCAGACCCACCCTTACAGAATAAACCCATGTCCCGTGCACCGCACCCTCGGAAGTTTTCCTACACTGAACTGGTTAAATCGCTGGCTTTTCACCAGGGGATGTGGCCCCAAGAGATTGTTTGCACCAATGAAGTGTTGAACCTTGGACCTTGAAGGGACCTATTTTTTATAATATGCTTTAATTGAAGATATTGGCATTGTTTGTTAAACTCCCCCCATCCCCCCATATTCCACCACACTATTCACTTCATTTTTTTTTTTAAAAAAAAAACATATCAAATCATTCACTTTTTATATCACATAATTTACTATTCAAATAAAAAATTTACTACAAAATAAATTTTTTCACTTTCCAATACCACTTTTTCATTTTTCCATATCAATCATTTATTTATTTATTTTTTAAATGATGAACAGTGCTGTGTAATTTTTTGTTGGGGAATCTACTGTCATTTACCAAACACCCTCATTGTCACTAATTCCATGTGAGCATAATGAATGATTTAAAGAGGTGAAAGGGGTTTATTCTGTCCTTTGTAAGATAATCCAACTTTGCAATTTAAAATGGTCTCATCTTATGATTGTTTTTTTAATCCTACTCTAAGCTTTATTCTCACTTATTTCACACATTAAGCCGTGGGGTTTCTTTTCTATCTAGCTTTTCCTAGGAATTTTAGTGGATTGTTGAATAGCTGATAATATCCACCTTCAGTATCAGTAGACTAGTTTGCTTGATGTTGTTAGGTTAGCATTAGTTTCGAACCACAACTTAGCTTTTCTTGTATACCTTTCGTGTACGAGGGCATTTCCTTTTCTCGTTAATAAATTATTAGCCAAAAAGTAAAGCATTAGTTTCTAAGCACAGCTTATCTTTCTTCTGAATTTCATTCCATAACTTGGTTTTGAATATGATTAGGTTTTTAGATGGCACTTTGGATATTAAGAAACCAGTCGAGCGCATGGAGGATCCAAATACCTCCAAGGATACATGCAGCTGTGCTGGTAATGAAGTTTCAAGCTTGTCCACAAAGGAATCCTTGTCTAGTAACAATGGAAAGAAGAACGAAGCGGACCAATTTTTAAATTATTTGTCAGACCAAATTGACAATGCAGTATTCATATTCAAGGAAAGTTGGAAATTTCTCTGCGATATTCAATTACCAAAAGCTTCTGTCAAAAAGGTTTCACAAGCCAAAAGGAAGCTACTAGTTGAAGGATCAGAAGATCTCCTGTACTCCAGCAATATTGCATTTCAAATAGCAGCTGCAATAAGGCGGGCACAATCATGTGATAACCGTGAGTTAAGACTATCAGAACATTCTGCTGAAGAAAATGAGTTGTCTCCAAAAGTTATTGCAGAAAAATTGTTGAGCTCTTTATGTCAGCTGGCAGAAACTTCTGGTCTGTTAATCAAGGCTTGCAATGGACACATAAATTTTTATTCTTCTACAGAGCAATCATTTCTGGATGAAAGTGTTCAAGTTCATACAATTTTAAATGAATCTGCAGAAGGTTGTGTAAGTAAGAAGGACTGTTTGAAGAAGAGCTCTGAACAATCTCAGGGGAAAAAGCAGCTGCTTGAGATCCGTTTAAAAAGATCCAGTTTTGATCCAGAAGAATTTGCTTTATATAGACAATATCAAACGAAAGTGCACAATGATTCACCAGATCATGTGACTGAAAGCTCATATCGAAGATTTTTGGTCGACACTCCATTAGTATTTGTTCCACCAACTGGCGATGGCACCGTTCCTCATTGTGGCTTTGGTTCTTTTCATCAGCAATATGTGATTAATGGCAGACTGGTAGCGGTTGGTGTAATAGATATCCTTCCTAGATGTTTGTCAAGTAAATACTTGTTCTGGGACCCAGACTTTGCCTTCCTGTCGCCTGGAAAATACTCAGCCCTGCAAGAAATAGGATGGGTGAGAGACAATCAAGTCCATTGTCCTAGTCTTCAGTATTACTATCTTGGCTATTATATTCATTCGTGCAGCAAGATGAGATATAAAGCGGCATATCATCCATCTGAGCTTCTCTGTCCTCTTCGTTACCAGTAAGTACTTCTTTATCTATCAACCGTTTCAGTACCCTGCCTTACTTTGCCTTACTAAGTTGTAATCGGATCACCATCCATCCCCTATTATCACTTTTTGCTGGTCTCTGTGGCATTTTAAAGTTTTAGATTGGGCTGACAAACTGAAATCTTATTGCAGGTGGATTCCTTTTGACATTGCAAGGCCTTTGCTTGATAGAAAGCCTTATGTAGTCTTATCAGATTTTTCCACTTTGCAAAATGGGGAGTCATCACCATCTCAAGTTTGTGAAAATGTCGTGGAAGTGCAACATGATGGCATTTGCCAAGACTCAAATGATCTTTGTATGGAAGAGGATGAAGAAATGATTGATCCTAAATATGAAAGCTCTGATGATGAATCAGGCCCAGAAAGCAGCGATATTGTTTTTACTGAAAGAGACGGAGGTGGCATCAGTAATATATTAATTGGGTGGGAGGGATCTCGTTTGAGATACAAGGTATGTTTAGTCAAACCCCAGGTGCATCGATTAATCTGCAGCATCTTATTTTTCTTAAATCAAGTTTGGTTAGGTAGACATACTCGTTCAATTTGAATTACTAATGGGCTGCATGTTCTGGTGTGGGTAAAATAGAAGTAACAACCAATGAAGTTGTTAAGGAAAAAAGAATAGTTCGTCTGATTGTTGGCAATGTTGCTACCTGCTGGCTAGGTCTAACAGAAATCTGCTCCTACAGCTACATGATATAGTCATATTGGACTAAACCTGCTTCCAATGGACGGAATTACTATCATGCTGAACTCTTTTCTTTTTCTTTTCTTTTTTTCATTTTTCTCCTTCTTTGTGCTTTTTTACTCACTCTCCACGTTGTTTCTTTCCTGAAGGATCTACGAGTTTTTGCTCGCACTGAGAGGAAATATTTGGAATCCGAGTTGCATAGGTACGTGAGGGTCGTGGGTGCAGAGCTATCCGAGCGAATGGTTTATTCACTTCGATGACTCGATTTTTTTTCTGGAAGGCAATCAAAGAGAGAGATTATGGCTCAAGAACAATTGTTCAAAAAACATCTTTCTTGGCCCATAATTGATTAGTTTCGGTTAAAATGTGTGAGATTTTTTATTCCCAAAGTACGGTTCTCTTTGTTATAGAAAAAAGGAAAATTACAGGCAAATAAAAGCGCTCATAAGGTGTCTTACGATATCACTTTCCTCGAGAAAATATTTGCCCCCACCAGAATTGGTATGCAACAGGGATACAACAAATTTTTCTCCAGGATACAATGGAGCCTAGAAACTTCTGTATATTAACTGCGTTCTGCATAAATGAAGTTAAAATCCGAAAATACCCTCAAATTTACTATTCCAAAAAAAGGACAAAAAGAAAAGATAATTCTTAAAAATAAAAATTCAGATAAGGGTATTAAAGAGAATTAAATTATCTGTAGGATTTCGAATTTCAAAAATCAATTGTTGTTCTAAATTTCAAAAAATAAAATTGCTGTTTTAAATTTTGAAAATAAAACTGCTGTTTTGAATTTCGAAAATAAACTGCTATTAAACTACTAGATTAAATCTGACCATTAGATTAAATAATTATCTTAATTATTTCATTTCAATCGTTAGATCTATAGTCTAATAGATCCAACCACTAGATCTACTTAAGAAGCATCCTATGGTTTAGATTAAACCACTAGATCGAACGATCTTAACCGTCCAAAATTGAATAGTCATGATTAGATCCAAAATCTCCACTATTTTCAATGTGAGACAACTTTCGTTCAATGCTCTTTAAAACCTTTCATTTAAAATAGGGGTTTGTTAGGGGTTTTTTTCATAGTGTTCTTCTGGCGTTCTCCTAGTCTTACATAGAACATGATTTAAGAAAAAATAAAATTGTAATACCGTTTTTTTTGCTAACAGATTAATTTTTATGAGTTAAAAGTTAGGTTTTAATGCTTTAAAACTTGTTTTTAGATTCAAAATTAAAATCTAAGGGTAGAAGGTTAATCCTTTAGGGATGGTATCACTTAAAATGGATTTGATAATCCTAAATTTGGTGTTAATGCCTCAATTTTGGTGCTAATGTCTCAATTTTGATGCTAATGTCTCAAATTTGGTGCTAATGCCTAAAAAGACGGGTGGTGGAGGCACTACAATTTTATTTTTTCTTAAATCATGTTTTATGTAAGACTGAGAGAACGCCAAGAGAACACTACGGGGAGAACCCCTAGCATTTTCCTTTAAAATATTCCCCAAAACACAAAATAATATTTATATATATATTTATTTTGAAAATATTTCAACACTCTCTCTCTCTAATTCAAAACTATTAGAACCTTTCAAACATCCAATTCTCCAACAAGTGACTGAGGTGCACGATCGCAACATTTGTTTTCATTTGTATGGGACCCCTTCAAAACAACCGTCTTATCATAATTTGAGATACAGAGTGACATACATACCTATGCTTTATTGCAAAAAAAACAGGAAATGCCTTAAAAGAAAAAATACTTGGAAGTTCAGGATGCCACTCTTGGCATCATTCTCCGAATATCTGACTTATCTTCCCAATTAAACAATTCCAATTCCAAACTTACAAAAGGTTCCATTCTTTTCTTCTTTTTTTTTCAAAACACTTGCATACTCTCTATTTTAATTATTTGTTTATACTATTTCATTTAAATATTCTTTTTCAATGATTTTTTTTTTATTTGTTCTTTATTGAGAGGAGATACAATGTTAGAGATTAAAAAAAAAAGAAGCTTTATTTCTACCTTTGTTGACTCTTTGTAGTCCAAATTGTTGAGCGGAATGTAACTTATTTTGATATCATTTTAACGAGTAATTTTACAAGTTCCTTTTGTGTCACTCTTGAATTCTTTTAAGAATAATATGGCTATTAAAATTATTATTTGATCAAAATTTAATAATGATCAAGCACAAGTTTACTGATGATTTAATAACCACATTATTTTTTATGAGACTTAAGAAAAACTTATAATATTACTCTATTTTAACATCCAAATTCCAGGTTAGCGAAAATAATATTTGGCTAGTTGGATAAGAATGTTCTTCTCAAGTACATGTTTTTTTTTTCCTTCTAAAATACCCATAAAATTTACATAATTATACAAATGCCAATTTAATCGTTGACCAAAGAAAGTGTAAGCATGTCAAAAAAAAAAAAAAAAGTGTTAAGACAAACCTTAGGAAGAAAGAAAAGACTAAAAAAAAGACGAAGTACTGGAAAAATAAATAAGAGTTTCGATATTTTAGCCAAGTGATTGAGCGAGAGACTTTCTCAGGGACAGGACGGAGAATTCGAGAGAAAACGAAGGGTTTGGGAGTGTTGAACTACGTCGTGTGATGGCAGGGACGATGAGGAGCGATGGAAGTAGCAGCAGTCGCGGCAATAGCAGAGGGGAAAGCGTCGTTTTAGACTGTGGTAGGCGCAAAAGCTCTTGCGGCTATTGCCGATCCCCCGGTCGCACCAGCGTCTCTCACGGTCCGTCTTTCTTTCTATTCAATCACATAATGTTTGCGGTTGCTGAATTGTCAGGTTTCCGAGTTCTTTCATTTCATGTGGCTTGTGATTGTTGTTAAATTTTAGGGAAGAACGCGTATCTGTTGGATTTTGTACAAATTATTACCTCATATCCACGCAAAAAATCCGTTAATTTTGCTGAAATTTGAGGGTTACTACGAGAATTTGGCAAATTTTGCCAGGTTTTGTTTATGAGTGGAGCTTTGTCAGGGCTCTTAGTCCCTGATCAGTGATACATGTGTTGTAAAGAATTCAACATAGGCCGAGATGGCTACTCAGGCATTCGTATGTATCTCAAAAAGATATATTGAAAGCAAGAAATTGTTTGCTCTTATGCTTGCATTTGTGTGCGCTGGTGTGTGTGTGCATACACGTTTATATCATCTATCTTTGTGTTTTAAATAGGCACGAATCTGAAGTGTAACATTTCTAATTTGTTTTTTCCCTATTTGTCTTGTTTTGCAGGTTTATGGGCGCATAGCATGACAGTTGATGACTACCAAGGTTGGTGGAATTCGCTTCTTGCTCTATTTTGCAAAATTAACACTTGTATTTGCACACAGATGTATTGGACGACTTCAGATTGTACTTCATACTACCTCAGTCAGTTGACTCTTGTGTCATAAAAGGGTCGTGTGGAGTCCTTGTTACCCAACAGCAAAAATTGGGGTGGTGCATTGTTGCTGTGCTGCTGGGAATTTTATGGTTGTCTCACTCATATATAGTATAGATGCAATCATTATGGTTACATCACAATCGTAATGTTATATTTGTCTCCAAAGTCTTCCCTTCATCCCCAGAGGCCTGGTGATACTACTAAGGTCCTTCAAATATTTTTGAATAAGAACATAGCTAGTTTTGTTACGTTAAAGAGTTGCTACTTTCAATAATTTTGTGTTGTTCATGCCCTAATTAAATGGGACATTGAGCATGAGTAATGATAATAATGTAAGTACCTCTCCGGAGCGTACAAGATGCATATAGATTGCTTCTCTGTTTCTTTTCTCTTCTATTTTCTGGTCTGATTGCTTTCATAGCTTGGCAACCATAATAATATATGTTAATTTATGTTTCAGCTTTCAGCGCTTTTGTTGGTTATAATTATATCTTGATTGCCTGTCATAAATTTAATGGTCCTTTGGCAGATCTTCTTGACATGGGCTGGAGAAGATCAGGCTCCTTCCTGTACAAACCTGAGATGGAAAGGACTTGCTGTCCTTCTTATACTATTCGTCTGAGGGCTGCTGATTTTATTCATTCTAAGGAGCAACTTCGAGTGTCTAGACGAATGCAAAGGTATTCTAAGTTTTGGATGTTAAGTCATTTGCAACTCAATTCTTTTTATTACCTTTTATTTTACAATTTAGGACCTTTTTTTATGATCTGCTTTAACTGAAGTCCTTGTGACTTTATTAGAAAACTTTTGTGAGCATCGTGAATGACCTAAAGAGGTGAGAGTGGCTTATTTTGCCCTTTGTCTGAGAATCCAACTTTGCAAGTTAAAATGACCTCCTCTTATGGGTTTTTTTTTTTTTCCTATTAATTTTTTGAATGTTTTCTAATTATTTCACACGCTAGACCACAGGGTTTCTTTTCTATCTGGGTGTTCCTTGGAGTTTTAGTGGATTGTTGAGTGGCTGAAGGCATCCACCTTCAATATCAGCAGATTACATTTGTTTGATGTTGCTAGGTTAGCATTAGTTTCTAACCACTGCTTATCTTCTGATTTTTATTCCGTATTTGGGTGCTCAATATTCCTAGGTTTCTAGATGGCACGTTGGATATTAAGAAAACAGTCGAGCTCATAGAGGATCAGAATACTTCCAAGGGTACGTGCAGCTCTGCTGGTAATGAAGTTTCAAGCTCGTCCACAAAGGAATCTTTGTCTAGTAACTATGCAAAGAAGAATGATGCAGGACAAATTTTAAATTATTTGTCAGACCAAATTGACAATGTGGTACACATGTGCAAAGAAAGTGGGGAATTTCCTTACGATATTTTATTACCAAAAGCTTCTGTCAAAAAGGTTTCACAAGCCAAAAGGAAGCTACTAGTTGAAGGATCAGAAGATCTCCTGTACTCCAGCAATATTGCATTTCAAATAGCAGCTGCAATAAGGAGGGCACAGTCATGTGGTAACCGTGAGTTAAGACTATCAGAACATTCTGCTGAAGAAAATGAGTTGTCTCCAAAAGTTATTGCAGAAAAATTGTTGAGCTCTTTATGTCAGCTGGCAGAAACTTCTGGTCTGTTAATCAAGGCTTGCAATGGACACATAAATTTTTATTCTTCTACAGAGCAATCATTACTGGATGAAAGTGTTCAAGTTCATACAGTTTTAAATGAATCTGCAGAAGGTTGTGTAAGTAAGAAGGACTGTTTGAAGAAGAGCTCTAAACAATCTCAGGGGAAAAAGCAGCTGCTTGAGATCCGTTTAAAAAGGTCCAGTTTTGATCCAGAAGAATTTGCTTTATATAGACAATATCAAACGAAAGTGCACAATGATTCACCAGATCATGTGACTGAAAGCTCATATCGAAGATTTTTGGTCGACACTCCATTAGTATTTGTTCCACCAACTGGCGATGGCACCGTTCCTCATTGTGGCTTTGGTTCTTTTCATCAGCAATATGTGATTGATGGCAGACTGGTTGCAGTTGGTGTAATAGATATCCTTCCTAGATGTTTGTCAAGTAAATACTTGTTCTGGGACCCAGACTTTGCCCTCCTATCACTAGGGAAATACTCAGCCCTGCAAGAAATAGGTTGGGTGAGAGAGAATAAAGTCCGTTGCCCTAGTCTTCAGTATTACTATCTTGGTTATTATATTCATTCATGCAGCAAGATGAGATATAAAGCCGCATATCATCCATCTGAGCTTCTCTGTCCTCTTCGTTACCAGTAAGTTCTGTATCTATCAACCGTTTCAGTACCCTGTTTTACTTTGTGTGTTGGAGCACCATCCACCCCCGTACCTAACTCTTAGACATGGAAGATTGTTTATCCAGATGGCATGGTTACACTAAACCATATAAAACAAACAAACTTAAGAGTTTACCAAAAAAATAAACAAATGAAAGGATAATTTCTTTTAACTTTTTCACGATTACAGATTGCAGAGTCGGATCATTTTGCACTGGATTTGGCGGGTCCCTATCACGTTTTGCTTGTCTCTTTGGCATTCAAAGTTTTTGGTTTGGCTGACAAGCTGAAATCTTATTGCAGGTGGATTCCTTATGATATTGCAAGGCCTCTGCTTGATAGAAAACCATATGTAGTCTTATCAGATTTTGCCATTTTACAAAATGGAGAGTCCTCATCTCACGTTCCTGAAAATGTCGTGGAAGTGCAACATGAAGACATTTGCCAAGACTCGAATGATCTTTGTATGGATGAGGATGAAGAAACGAATGATCCTGAATCTGAAAGTTCTGATGAAGAATCAGGCCCAGACAGCGGGAATCTGGTTTCTACTGAAATAGATGATGGTGAAATCAGTGATATATTAATTGGGCTAGAGAGATCTCGTTTTAGATACAAGGTATGTTTAGTCAAACCCCAGTATTCAGTAGAACTCTTTTTTTCTTCCTTGTGCATTCTCTCATTCTCTGGCACTGTTTCTTTCCTGAAGGATCTCCGACAAGCTTTTGGTTCCACTGAGAGGAGTTACTTGGAGTCCCGGTTGCATAGTTACATGGGGGTCGTGGGTGCAGAGCTCTCCAAGCGAATGGTTTATTCACTTTGACGACTCGTCTTCATGAAGGGCACTCCTCGAATGCATCCCAAACTAGGATGTATTTTCCTCAGTTTGCTGCCTGCTGATTCAAGTCGGGAGCTGGAAAATTAGGTATTGTGGAAGTTCATTATTACTTGGATTGGGGATTCTTTTTGTTTGATCCATCTTCCATGTCCGGTAATGAAGTACAGATTCCTATTCCAGGTTCTTGCAGTTGGTATACATGTCTGTTTGTATTTATGTAATCTGTTTGTCAATAAAATGAACTGGGTTTTTTACTTGGTGCGTGTGGTTGGGGCCCCATTTTGCAGGCCAAAAGTGTATTTTTAAACAAAATCATGGGAAGTTCATTTTTTTGAAGTTCGATTGAAAAAATAGCAGTTTAAAAACGTGACAAAATTCACATTCTCAAACTGTAAGCAAGGAGAGTCATTTTCTATAGAGAAATGAAAAAAATCACTCTCAACCATTTTTTAACCATCTCTTCATAGTGAATAAATGAATCTACCATTGAATTTTTGTATGATCCACATGAGTCCACAAATTAATGGTGGATCCATTAGATTTGCAAAAAAAGATGATTGAAAGAATGATGTGTAGTATATCTCTTTTCTAAAACAAGATTTTAAAAGTTGAACAATAATTTTATCTGATTCTTAACTATGTTTTGAAATCATTATTTTTTGTCAAATCACATGTTTTGAAACTACTAAACTAAACGAACACTTTCAGAGTTGAGTAATAACATCTTAAGTTATCTAGCAGGCACTTCCAATGTCTTTGGCATTGATTTTGTTTGTTCGGAAATCGGTTCTGAAAGTGCAAGCCACCCTTTCTTTTTCTTTGAGCCGTTCACTTGAAACCTACTTGGAAGTTGACATTTTTTATTCATGAAACAATAACTGTCCTCACTGTGTGACATTATAGAATTTAAAATAGAAAGAAATGTGACTTAATTATAATAGTAATATAATGGCACGGAACGAATCAACCCGTCCATTAAGGAATAAAGATGCTTTCCTTGTTGGCGTGAACCAAGATCAGATGACAAAGCCAACTACCGAGGCTCCTTTCAGTAGAAGAGTAATTAACTGATAATGTTTAAGAAAAAGGGTTTGTAATCGCCATGACACGTCATGATTGTCTTGCTGTATTTGAGTAATGTTATTTATTTTGGAACAAAGTTTTCTTCTTAACCAAACTATTTGCAGTGGCCTCCTTAGTTTATTAAATTGAAATATATTTTTGTAGTGTGTGATTTTTATATGCATTTTCACAACTACGTGAAGAAATAATATGCTCTATTATGCACGCAAAAATCACATGCTATAAGGACAAACAAATATCAGTTTAATAGATTGGGTTAAAGAAAATTTCTCCAACTAAATTTGAAAGAGAACTAATTCTTAGTTTGACCATAATCTTTAAAAATATCTTGGTGCCTTTATTTTGAAGAAAATCAAAAATTCAAAAGTTGTTTTTGTGCCCTTTCACCCCAAAAATAGAGCATCCAAAAGAACATTTATCCCAAAGCATTTTAAAAATGCCACCTGGAGATTTAAAATTAGGAAAGAAAAAAAATACAAAATTAATACATGTGAATGCACCAATTTGCAATAAGCTCCTTTAGGTTTAAAAAAATTACTTAAAACTCCATGTGATAAGTATAAATGACAACTACTCATCAGAACTTCTCTTTGAAATTTTGACGAAAACCCAAAATCTCAATCTAAGAAGTGAGCTGAAATCACTTAACACAGAAACAAACTTCCACCACAAGCTACATCAACCCTTGTTAAAGCTTTTTCGTTCTTCTTTTTGTTTTTTAATCCAAAACAAAAATATTAACAAAAAATCCAAAACACTCAAAACTATTTTCACCTTTATCTTACATTAGAACACTATTTCAAAAAAAAAAAAAAAAACCCTCCAAACACATTAATAGACGGAGCCTAAGAGGCGCATTTCTGTATTTCTGATGCGAATGCAACTCAAGAGTGAGAGTTTACCAGCAACTGGCTCTTCAAAAAGTAATGGGAGATTCAATGGGAGTTTGAACAACTAAATAGGAATCAACAATCAAATGTTTTAATTAATGTTTTTGATACCGACAACAAGTTGGGCAAGCTGCCAATATGAGGAATTACAAGTTCGAAATTCACATGAGTTGAATAAGAAACATTGGGGTTAAAGAATGTACACTTGAAAATGAAGGGTAGAGGATAATCAAGCATCATCTGCATCACTTCCACCAATATGTGCTCCATGGCTGACCCAGTAATTGCTTCCATCGGGACCTGACACCTTGTACCTGCTCAAATAACGAACTCTACAACCATTATTTACCAAAAAAGTAATAATAATAACAAAACATCAAACTGGAATTGGAATTGTCTTTCTCCAAAGATCTACTGACCGTTCAAGTACAGATTTTCCTTCCTTGTACTTCTGGTTCTTTTCATGGGCAGTCTCCTGGAGAAAAAAAAAAAAAACATAACTAACAGCTACAATAGAAACATATATATACACTGAAAGTTTAAATTGCTGCCTCTAAATCTAAATCTTACATATTTCCACCCTACTATTGATCCGCACCCAACACAAAAGATGTCAGCAACAGTGTGCATCCCAGTCATCATCATTCTCTCCTCTTTTTCACCAACAGTCACGTTCACCCTGTTGAAGCAAATTTCATGACTTATTTTTTCAAACAAACATGTGATGGGATAAGGATGCCCATAAAATTCATCCTTGACTATCCTAATAATAGTACATCTGTAAATACTCCATCATGTAATTCGTCTTCTGTAATTGTAATCGTATTTACTCAGATGGACAAAAAATGACACATGATACAAAAAGACTGATGCAATAAAATGTACATCTTCAGACAGATGTCCAGCCTGAGCAAGAGATATACAGATTGCATCTTGTTCATGTCTGAGAGCATTAAACAGTAAACAGTAACTAGTTTCACTAACACAGCATTTTCTTGGTTGGTGTTAGTACAGCATTTGTAATTGGCACCTTATGCCATTGACAATTTATATATGGTGGTCCAATCTAAAAGTTAGTTATATGCAGATTATTTGGTGTCATTTTATAATGATGAGGTGACCAAAATCAAGGAAACTTACACTTTACTGAAGAGATAAGCTTTCCCATGCCTGCAGTGGAAAGACTGAATAAAACAACACAGGCAAAACATGTAGTCAGAACATTTGCTTCTTATAGAACTCCCAATCAACATTTGTTGGACACTGGAAATTAAAATGTTGAAAGTAAGGGAAAAGGAAGCCAAAATTCTTATCATTAAAATTCACATTGAATAGCATCATTAATATCCAAAGCCTCATCCAAGTATTATAGGTAATCCTACACTATTATTATATGCGCTTTCACTTTACTAGTGCTGTCTCCTGCTCAATTCTATTACTTGTGCTAGAATGGACACACATGGGCTTGTGTGTCCATTCATAAGCACAAGTATGTGTGCTAACTGTCCCTGAGGAATTTGATATAGCCGCCTTTTATACTACTCTGCTTGCAGGCTGCACATAGAACTAGAAACTGATTTAAATTCTGTTCGGTAAATTAAGAAGCGCAACTTGAGCACACACAACACATAAGAAAACAATAACTTCTCATTAGCAAATCATACATTCCCGTGTTTTCATATTACAGCCTCATTTTACCTCATTAAGATACTAAGGATGAAGATGTGACATCCACTTACTAAGCCTTAAATCAAAAACAACATTAAATAAAAACATAATCTGCCATAAAAAAAAAAATAAAAAGAAAGAGATCCTCCAAGCTTCCAGATCGCAAATTATAAAATCACAAATTACTCAGGAAGCATTGTCAAGTTCCCTTTCATGCCTACTTAGAAACCAACCACATAGTAGTATTAAAACGAAATTTGCTATCAAAAGACATCCCCATTTCTGAGGTCAGGAACAAAAAAACACCCAGTGGCCAGACTCTGATCACGTATCATCCCAAATGAACAGAGGTACCATTTGCTACCTACCCATAGTAAATTAAATCTGCTACATCATGATTATCACGCACTCCAATAGCCCTTCTTGTCATTGTATAGATCTTACCGAACTTCTTCATCGGACAAAAAGAGAATTACCGGATAAAAGCAAAATTACTAATACAATTGATTTATCACACAAACACACCTCTAAACAAATATAAGCACATAATCCATCAAAAAGCATACAAAAAATATGCAAAAGTGGCATAACTCAAACAAATTAACAACACCCAGATGGAAAGTTTCCATGAATATCACAAACTTAGAGAAGTCTAACTGATTCAAAGGAGGTAAGAGATCAAAACAACCTTGGAAACGATGTCTTCACAAAGTGCAAGATGGGTCCGGCAATGCTTGCAGCTATAGATCTTCCCCTCAAGATTCACCACAAACAACCTCCCCATCCCTTCCCGCTAAGATTTTTACCAAAATCTATGAAAAAAATTGAAGAGCATATGCCAATTCAGAGAGAGGGTCGTTGAGAAAATCGACGAAAGACACTAGCTTGAATAAAAGGTACGCCAAAAATTAAAGAATATGGAAGCTTTTGTGCGTGAAGAAACGGGAAAAACAAACATGAAGGATCGAACGAGATGCTGGTAAAAGGATTTGCTGAATATTACCTGGTCTGGTATTAGTCTGAAGTTGCAAGAAATGTGGACCGAAAAGCAACCACATTTCATCAGTTTATACGACTTTTTCTGTAAAAGTGGGAACCTGACAAACGTGTATACTACGGTTTTTGGGTTTACTTTTAACTTTTTTTTCTCTATTTTTAATTCGACATTTTTTTTAATTTTTAAAAAAAAATCGACATTTTTTTTTTTTCTTCTGTCGGTTAAATTCACGTATGTCTTTATAATTATGGGATTAAATGTAATTTATAGTATTATTTATTTTATAATTTTGTTTGATAAATATTTTTTTTCTTTTCTCTTTTACTTTCTCAATTTAAAACAAATATATTAACGAATATATCAAAATATAAAATATTCAAAATTATTTTCGCATTTACATATGATTAGAACACTTTTTTTTCCAGAAAAAAAGAAAGCATATTGGTCCACAAGTTTTGTCATATATTAATCTACGTTGGTATGTACTGGCTTATGTTATTACTTATGTATTATATGTACCGTGTACGTTTGTGTTATCAATACAATATATATATATATATATATATAACTTATATGGATTATTGATATAAAAAACTTTGGAGTGGGCATTTATTTTGGTATCAAAAATCATTTTTATTTTAATGATGCATAGGTTACATGACTCTTCAACAGTTAAATGTATAAAAATTTTAGGGTAATTACTTTTTGCCTCTATGAATTACAGCGCATTTGACACTTTTTCCTTATAAATAAATAATCAATATAAACTTTGTACAAAGAAGAAAAAGTAGAAAATGGTTAAAATTATCAAGGGTTTGTTTAAAATTGTATTTGATAAGTTTAAAAATGTGTTTAAAACTCAAAAAGTTCGTTTTAAAAAAATAATAATTGTTTGATAAAAAAAATTAAAGCATTTTTAAGTGTTTAAAAAGCTTAAAAATGATCAAAAACACATTTTTGACAAAAAAAAAAAAACTTCAAAAAAAAATTTTACTAAAACAAAATTTATGACTTATAAGCTTAATTTTTCAAACAAAATTCCAATCACTCTTTAAATGACGTCTCAACAAAGCGCTTCTTAAAGTAGGCATTTGTCTTAAAAAGGTCATTATATCTTGGTGTGATTAGCCATAGCTCTCCTTTTCCAATCAATGCCATAGGCAGGCAAAAGCGGGATATTTGTAATAACAGCTCATTATTTATTGAGCGTGATTTATCAATTTTATTTATTTATTTTGGTGAGTACTTGGTGAATATTATATAATTAGAAGATAAAGTCCAAAAGGGGAATAAATAGACAATACATATAGCCATGAAAAAGGAATGGACACAAATTTCTTCCTAATCTTATAAATTTATGGAGTGTCCCTCTTTATTAAAGATGAAAATAGAAATCTCGTCTCAATATCACATCTCATAAAATTGAGATAATTAATTCGAATCTCTTTCATTTTTTTTTTCCCTCTCCTTGTGCCAACATATCAAAAAAAAAAAAAAAAATCCTCCAAATTGAATTTTAGATTTTTTTTTTATATATATAAATTTAGAGCGTGTTTGAGATTGTATTTGAGAAATAAAGCTCTTAAGTCAAAAACAAGTTTTTTTTTGGCAAAAGCTTTGTTTTTAAGCTTTTCCTAAAAATGCGTTTTTGTCATCTTAAAGCAAAAGCTTGTTTGAGACTATGTTTGAGAAATAGAACTTTTAAGTCAAAAAAGTGTTTTCGCCAAAAGTTTTTTTTTTTTTTGCTATTTTTAAGCTTTTTGAACCCTTAAAAGTGCTTTTAATTTTTTTTATCAAACAATTACTTTTTTCTTTAAACGAACTTTTCGAGTGTTATAAGTACTTTTAGACCTCTCAAACACAATCTCAAATACGCCACATGTCAAATAAGTACTTTTGAAATTTTTTGAGTTGGTAAAATAGCAGGGGATAAGGTTCAATTCCTCCCCTCCTTTCTTCATAGGTCACGGGTTCAAACCCGCTTGCAGTAGTAGTCCGCGAACCAAATGCTATTAAGAAGAAGCTTTACCAACTTGCACTTTGGTGGGGTTGTGGTGACGGACTCGCCTTCCCATGCAGTAGCTATAGTTCAAACTGAACATTCCACAGCAAGTGGAAACCCTGATGGTCACACCCAAGGAGGGAAATTACACTAGTTGCCTATTCCCGCCTTTTTGCTTAGAGAAAAAAAAAAAAAAAAACACAATCTCAAATAGGCCACATGTCAAATAAGTACTTTTGAAATTTTTTTACTAAACATATTAATTTTTGTTTGGCACAACTTTGATGAATGTTAAGCTTACAAACAAATTTTACAAAAAAACTTTTACAACATGATGCGGTACAACTTGATTTAAAATTAGATAAATTCAACTTTTGAAAAACCCAATCATATTGTGCCACATAATATTATAAAAGTTTTTTTTTTTTTTTTGGAAAACTTTGTTTGTAAACCTAGTATTTTTCTTTTATAAAATAGGATAAATAAAAAATTCTAACACAATTTAAAAGAATTTCCTCCTACTCATATATTGAACTTTGATTTGGTATAATGAATCTTAAAATTTAAGAGTGCTCATGAATTAGAGTATTGGATTCTCCAGTTCTTGGCTTAAAAATAAAGAAAAAAAAAATTATGTATTAGAAAAGTAGTTGGGACTTGGAACAAAATAATTGAGCAGAGTCGTTGCATCTATATGTCATACTACCAGTTACCCCAACTCGCTCCACCGGTGCATTTGACAAAGCGTCAATGGTCAGAGTAATAGTTATTGAACAAAAAAAAAAAATGGGGTACTACTCTAATTTTAATATAATTCTTGTTACTATACAACAATGAATAATATAAAATCGAAAAGAAAGAGGGATCAAGAGAAAGTTGAGACACAGATTTAACGTGATTCCTCAATATGTCTACGTCTACATAAGAGTGCGATTACAACATAACATATTTATAAGAAAATCCTACTTGTAAGTATTTTGAAAAACCTCAAAATATCCCCACAAATTATTTGTCACATGACCCACATAAACTAATTATATTTAATGGGCCAGTAGTAGAATATGAGCCACTTGTTCCAACAATAATTTTTTGTACAAATTCATGTGATTAATAACTGATGGGATAAGTGTCATACAGACCGCCAAATGAGTTAATACAAAACTTATAATAATACATATTCGAAGTTTACTAAGAGTGTGTTTGAGATTGCATTGTGAAAATAAAGATTTTGTCTATTAAAAAAGAAAAAAAGCCTAAGAGAATTTTTAGAAAAATAAAAATACCCCCAAATTAAACTTTTTCCTATTGCTTAATATACTTTATTAATGTGATATCGTTAATTAGTCTTTAATTTTTTTTTTTTTTTTTTACAAATTAACAAAATTAAATAAAAATATGGTGTATAGATTACTCTAATAAAAAATTTGTTTAAAGTAATGATATTCGTGGATAAACAGTATTCACACTGGTTGTATTTTATTATTAAAAACAATGTAAACAGTAATATTAAAATAAAATAATAAAATACAACCAGCATGGATATTGTTTATCCACGCTAGTTGTATGAATATCACCACTCTTAAAATTAACATAAAATCAAAATTGTAAAAATTGAAATGAGAAAGGTGACAAGGAGACAAGGAGTCATCAATGACATCAGCCTTTGGGGGGGTACTTGGGCTCCATTATTACTCCCCACCCTTGAGCTCATAGATTATAAAAACAAGGTTTTGGATAATGGGCTTGCCACTCCTCTACATTATGCATAGAAAATTGTTAATGGGCCAATCTTTTGCCTTTGTTTTTTTCTTTTCCTTTTGGACTGGCATTCTCTCTGTCTCTCTCAGTGTCAAGTGCCAACAGAGCACTCACTTTCAAATAATAAATAAATTAATCAATAAAAATATTAAAATATTATTTTATTTCACATTGTGAGAAAGAATGTTAAAATACTAATTAAATTATTAAATTTACTATTAGTTTAAGCTTTAGAGATATATATTGACTTCACAATTTTGACCTAGATTTATTGATTTAAACATTTGAATAAGGTTGTGTTCTAGCATATTATGTCAAAACGTAATTTCCAACTAACATCAAGATTAGAAGGTGAACCATGTCTTATGAAGTGGAGATCATTAGTTCGAATTCTCCTTTCCCCTCCCTTTTGTAGTCATGTCGAAAACAAAAAAGATTAGAAGGTGGTTTGCAGCAATAACTATGGTTAGGTCTTGTTTGCTACATTTGTAGTTGTAATTTGTAAGGTTTTGTCTAGTTTGCTTGGTTTTTGTGTCTTACATAATTAAGGAGTCTCTAGTCCAAGCAAGTGCTTGAACAATCTAAGTAGTTGTTCAAGCTGTCTGAACACTTATTTAGATTGTTAGAAATGGGTCTTGGGTCTAACTTAACTCAAAAGCTAGCTCAAGAGTTGAGGTTTCCCCTCAACCTTATAAATGGCCAGTCTCCTTAATACCCAAGCAATGTGAGACTTCCAACACGCTCCCTCATGTGTGGCGGGAAGACATTCAAGCCAACACGTGCAACAAATGGGAGACGGTGGGCCACAGCCAATTGGGTTAGGCTCTGATACCATGAAGAAATTCATGGGCCTAACTCATCTCATAAAACCCGTCTAACTCATGCATCTGTTAGGCCATTCTCGTTTAGGACATGCATCTGTTTCTCGTATTTGTTCTTTAGCTACAAGTGGTCAGTTAGGGTCTATTGAGTTTGAGTCTTTTGATTGTGTTGCATGTCAACTTGGAAAACAAAGTGCTTTACCTTTTAATAATAGTGACTCTATTTCTTCTGCTCCGTTTGATTTGGTGCATTCTGATGTATGGGGCCCTGCGCCTATTCCCACCATGGGGGGATCTCGCTACTTTGTAATTTTTGTGGATAATTATTCTCGATACATATAGCTTTATATTTTACAAAATCGGTCTGAACTTCCAAAAATTTATTCTGAATTTCAGAGGATGGTTCAAACCCAATTTTCCCGAAACATAAAAATTTTTCGCTCTGATAATGCCATGGAATATCGTGAATTACCTTCCTTACTACTCTTAAACAAAATGACACTCTTCCCCATCGTTCTTGCCCAAATACTTCTCAGCAAAATGGTCGTGTTGAAAGAGAACACAGGCACATCTTAGACACTGTTAGGGCTTTACTTCTTTCCGCTTTTATCCCTGAACACTTTTGGGGAGAAGCTGCTCTTACCGCTATTTAGGCCATTAATAGGGTCCCGTCCCCCACTACTTTAAATAAGTCTCCCTATGAACTCCTGTACGGTTCTCCTCCTAATTACCAATCTCTTCGTATATTTGGTTGTGTCTGTTTTGTGCTTCTTCCACCTCACGAATGCACAAAATTAGAACCTCGTTCTTGCCTTTGTTGTTTTCTTGGGTATGACATTGAACATAAAGGATACCGTTGTTATGATCCTATTTCCAAACGGCTCCGCATCTCACGACATGTCACTTTTTGGGAACATAGGTTCTTTAGTAGTATGGAGTCTTTTCCTTCTAGTCCCTCTAGTTCTTCTCCTGTTTTCACTAATGTCTCATTTGATTTGCTTCTCAAAACTACTGACCTTGATGCATGAATGATAAGCTCTCCAGACGACATTACGACGGTCGACCCTAATGCCCCTGCCCCGCCTGTTGATCCACCCATTCTTGATCCTGATATCTCTGTCCCTCGTCGTTCTACTCAGGTAACAGCTCTTCCTTTCCATCTTCGTGATTATCATTGTTATTCTGCTCTTGCTACCTTACATGAACCTCGTTCTTTCCGTGAGGCTCATACTAACCCTCTTTGGCAGAATGCTATGTCCGAAGAACTTAATGCCCTTTCCAAAACCCATACTTGGGACTTAGTTGATTTACCTCCTGGCAAAACTGCGGTAGGGTGCAAGTGGGTATACAAGATTAAGAAAAAATCTAATGGGTCTGTTGAGCGATACAAGGCACGTCTTGTGGCAAAGGGGTTCAATCAGGAGTATGGTATTGATTATGAGGAGACTTTTGCACCGGTGGCTCGCCTCACTTCTGTTCGATCCCTCCTTGTTGTGGCTTCTGTGCGTCGTTGGGATCTTTTTCAAATGGATGTGAAAAATGCCTTTCTCAATGGTGACCTTGGTGAAGAAGTTTATATGCAACCCCCTCTTGGATACGATCATCCGCCATATAAGGTTTGCCGACTTCGCCGAGCACTGTATGGTCTGAAACAGGCTCCACGGGCATGGTTTGCCAAATTCAGTTCCACTATTGCACAGATTGGGTTTGTTTCTAGCCCCTATGACTCTACTCTTTTTATCCGGAGATCTGATGCTGGTCTCATTCTGCTCTTATTATATATTGATGATATGATTATTACTGGAGATGATATTGTTGGTATTCGTAACCTCCAACAGTTTTTGAGTCAACAATTTGAGATGAAGGATTTGGGTTCTCTCAGCTACTTTCTTAGATTGGAAGTGTCCTTTGATCAAAATGGTTACTATCTCTCTCAAGCAAAATATGCTTCAGATCTTCTTTCACGAGTTGGCCTTACTGATTGCAAAATTGTTGATAGTCCTCTAGAGACAAATGTCAAACTTCGTGCCACTGATGGTGAGTTACTTTCTGATGCCACTCTCTATCGACATTTAGTTGGAAGTCTCATCTATCTTACTATGACACGATCGGATCTTGCCTATGCGGTTCATCTTGTTAGTCAGTTTATGACCGCACCACGCTCAGTTCATTATGCTACTATTCTTCGCATCCTTCACTATGTGAAGGGCACTTTGTTTCATGGTTTGCATTTCTCCTCTCACTCATCATTAGACCTACGTGTCTATTCATATGTTGATTGGGCAGGAAATCCCACTGATCGTCGTTCCACAACGGGTTATTGTTTCTTACTTGGTGATTCTCTTATCTCTTGGCGTAGTAAGAAACAATCTGTTGTTGTCCGCTCTAGCACTGAAGCTGAGTATTGTGCTCTTGCTGACACCATCTCTGAGCTCCTCTGGCTCCGTTGGCTTCTCCATGATATGGGTGTTTCTCAGACCTCCAGTTCTCCTATCTTTTGTGACAATCGAAGTGCGATTCAGATTGCGCATAATGATGTATTTCATGAACGTACTAAACATATTGAGATCGACTGTCATTTTGTGCACCATCATCTTTTGCAGGGAACTCTCCGTCTCTGTCCTATTGCTTTCGCTGATCAGTTGGCCGATGTGTTCACCAAAGCACATCCACCTGGATGGTTTCGTGATCTTGTTTTCAAACTCAAGTTAGCATCTACATCACCACCTTGAGTTTGAGGAGGGATGCTAGAATATATTCAGAATATATTTTGACAATCTCCATAATTGTTGATTTGATATTATTTCCCTGTATTTATGTTGATATTATTCTGTATTTATCTGTGATTGTATTTCCTAATTTATACGGTTTTATTCAACTATAAATAGGCCCCTTTGTATACAGTTCAATACACATAGAAATAAAGTATTTAGTTATCCCTATAATCTCTAGTTTATTTTTACATGGTATCAGAGCCAAGTTTTGGCCTTGTCTAGAGAAGTAGGAAGTCGGTACGATTCAAAGGCTTTTTCGATCTCGTTTTGGTATAAATCTTATACCAACAAGCTCAAAAACGCCCGATTCACCCTGTGGTGTTCTTAGATTGTCGTTTTGAAGTTCAACGTGCTCCCACGCGCCGTCAGAAGTTTCTGTGTCACTGTTCACGCGCCGTCAATGGCCACCACGCGCCGCCCAATTTAGCCGTTTTTAGAAAAATACTACCAGATCAAGAATCGAAGGCTGCCGAGCTACTGATCTGGCTAAAGTACGCGTCACCAGGATCCTCCACGCGCCCTCACGCGCTGCCACAAGTTTCTGTGGTAAATTTGACACTGCCACGCGCTGCACGCGCCTCCCATGCGCCGTCCAAGTTTATTGAAGTGTTGCCGCCACCACGCGCCGCCCTATGCTTGTAAGTCCTTTTGAGCTCATGCTTTTATAATAGATCCTGCTACACTGGATTATTCCTACCATACAACCAAGCTCACAGCCTTATTGTGCACTCTACTACACCGAATTTAAGCCCTTTAAAACAAGCTCTATAGCCCTTATCATACACTCAACCCCACCAGATCCCAACCCTTAAAACCAAACTCATATCTCCTACCATACACTCTGCCACACCAAATCCACCATTTAGCCAGGCTCACAGAACCTACCATACACTCACCCACATTGGATTATATGCAAAAAAAAAAAAAAAAAAACCGAAGAAAAAAAAAATGGCCTTACCTAATTCCACTCTTCCGCATACCAAAGATATCTCCCAACCTATCCCCATCATTCTTGATGGCTCCAATTGCCCCGCTTGGTCTCAAAATATGAGTAGGTGGCTCAAAGGACATTGTCTTTGGGAGTATGTTTCTGGCGAAGAACCTCAACCCTTTGCTGGAATAGCAGAGACAACTGAAGCTGTTTCTACTCGCCTCTGAACATGGAAAAGTATACACTACAGGATTATCACTTGGTTCTCCAACACTTGTGTCGTCTCCATCAGCATGACTTTTGGCAATCTTGACAATGCCAAAGATGTTTGGGACATGTTAGCTCAACGCTACAACACTACCGATCTTGCTCAGCGGTTTCAGATTGTAACCAAGCTTCATCGCATGCGCCAAGAACCAGGTCCGAGTATTACTGATTTTTATTCTCATATGACTCATCTTTGGAATCAATTAGCATTATATGAGCCAGAATGGAGGGATAAGGATGATGCCTCTAATTACATCGCTTTTCGCGATAGCCTGCGCTTGGCTGAGTTTCTTACAGCTATTCGAGATGAGTTTGAGCATACTCGGGCTTCTCTTCTTCACCGCTCACCGCTGTCGTCTTTGGAAAGTGCTCTTAGTGAACTCGTTTCAAAAGAGACTCGATTCTCTACTATGAAGCTGCACACCTCAGAGATGGTCATGGCCACTGCATCACGCAATACGTGTGCACCTAACTCTATTCCTGCCGGATCTTCCTTGTCTAATCAAAATATCCAGTGCCACTACTGTCAGAAATTTGGCCACAGGTATAGTGAATGCAGAAAAAGGCTTTCTCGTGGGAATCACCGAGCTCCTAGTCATAAGGCTGCCGCTGTCACTCATACTGATACATCAGATATGTCTTATCACGATGCTGCACCTGCACCCCAACCCAGTACTCTTTCTCCTGCAGAAATCGAGGCTCTTATTCATCAGGTTTTATCTAAGTCCAATCTTAATACCGCCATGTCCACCACACCAGGTAATTCCTCTTGGTATATTGATTCTGCTTGCTGTAATCATATGACACCAAACTCGTCCATTTTTTCTACAAAATCTGTTTTACTTAGGCCTACCACCATTTACACTGCTAATGGTTCCCATCTTGATGTTAGTCACATCGGATCTGTTTCTACTCATCAACTATCTATGTCTGATACATATTTAGTGCATAATCTCTCATTGAATCTTTTATCTGTTGGTCAACTTTGTGAACTTGGCTTAGAACTACATTTTTCTAAACGAGGTTGTGATGTGCAGGATCCACAGATGGGACAGCTAATTGGGACCGCCCGTAAGATTGGACGTCTGTTTGAGCTTTCATCCCTCCATCTTCCTCCTACTGTGTCTGTTGCCACTCCCTCTCGGTCTCCATCACCCACCCTCAATTTATTATGCTGTTGTTCTTTGCATGAGTTAGGCCCACTTGGGTATTAAGGAGATGGATCATTTATAAGGTTCAGGGAAAACCTCAATTCTTGAGCTAGCTTTTAAGTTGAGTTAGGCCCAAGATTCATTTATAACATGGTATCAGAGCCAAAGGTCATGAGATCGAACCTTGACTCCGTCAATTCACCCCATTTAAATTAAATATTCCACATGTTGAGCCTTACTTATTGAAAGGGAGTTTAAGCCTACAGTGAGGGGGAGTGTTAAAGTAATGGTTAATGGATTAAATTTACCTCTTCCTATTAGCTTAAACTTTTGGGATAACTGATAATTTAACATAGACAAATAACGTTTATTACAAGTCTCTCATAATTTCATTCAGTTCTCTGCACTTCAGACATGAAATTAGAAGAGGGTGAATGTGGCAGTATCTTACAAGTTACAAGAACATACTACGTATTATGTAACATTTCCAAAATGGGCATCCCAAGAAATACGTACGTACAAGAGAGAAACTTGGGAGAAAGAGAATATAGCATGGATGGTTTGTATATTATATATTGAAGAGGGGAGTCACTTGTTAAAGGTGGCCAGAAAACTGATTGGGCCTTTTCCAGTGACAGCAGCTTGGATTGCAAAGATGAGGAAAGCCACCATAGCAAGCCGGGCATGCTTGATCTCCGCCAGCTGAAGCCTGGCCTTCTCATCAGGGTCGGCGGCCAAGCCCAGGGGATCGAAGAAACTGCCACCAGGGTACAGCCTTTTCTCTGGGTCCAGTTCTGCATTCCTTTGGATTTCAATGTAGCCGATCACTATCACCTCAATCCATATTAATGTCGTCAGGGAGAAGGGAAGCGGGAGGCCGAGGTACGATGATCCTTCCACCAACTCTACCTGATCAAATACGGCCGAGGTACCATTTATCACACCGGCCAGCCGCCGTGTTGTATTTTAAAGTGGCTTTACTTTTATATATATTTTAAAAATAATTAACATAAAAAATTCCTTAAAATACGTTAATTCGTGGAATTGACATGAAGATAATTAGCAGTACTAAAACTATGTTTTCTCGTCGTCATCGGCGTCGTCGTCATCATCAACGACAACCATGAGTTTTGGGTGGATATGCAATGGGACGCGATGAACAAAAGGCTGTGCCAGGTATATCGGGTCCCATGCATATTCCAGGGGACCATTTCATTTGGTGACAAAAACAACAAAGTTTTCAACATCATAAAATCAACTTACACGCGAGGAAATTATGGAATTATATATCCATTTATAAAAACTCTTATAATAAAATTTGTATTAATTACTCCTAATAGGATTGTCAGTCGGTCCAACTTACTCCTAATTTGTATTAATTACTCCTAAGCAACAAAACCCAAATCATGCTAAGTTGCTTACTACTCAATTGGATCTATTTGCCCAATATCTAAATCAACCTTAATTTCCCAAGTTAGAAATTAAATAGCACCATTGCACCATGCCCTCGTTAGAAATTAATTAACCAACTCCTAGGGGCTAGGCCTTCTAAAAAGAAAATATGTAGAAGATTTTTTTTTCTTTGGTATTTGGTAAGATGTCAGTGAGATCTATAAACACTCGGATGAAGTTGTTTTATGCAAAGATCTTCATATTATGAGAAGGAATAAGATATTGTTTGACGTATAATACTGCCGTTTACCTTTCCAGCGTCCTGCCATGCAACACCCGTGAGTACTTCGACAGCAACTGCACCAAGTGTGCCCAGCATCGCCCACCGCCCATGAATCAGCTCACACTCCCTAAACCTCTGCAGTCCAAACACCTCCGTGTACGGCTGAAACGGCGTCGGATTCACCACTGGGTTCTCGAACCTGATCCCGATCACGTCGCCAGCCTCGTTCTTCGCCAGGTTCTGGTCCAGCGAGTCGAGATCGAACTGCAAGTACTCCGCCGGCTTCCCGAACCCAAACGGGTCGAACCCACGGTCACCCACCATGGTCCCATCGAGCCACTCCGGCGGCTCAGCGCCCGGCAACCACACGAGGCGGTCCGAGTTGGGAAATTTTGGAGCAGCCTTTTTCGGAGCTGGTGGTGACTTCTTAGTGCCGAATCCAAACCGGGCTTGGAATCTTCCGAAGCATGGTTTGGGGTTATGGATTCGGGTCCCGAAGAAGTAGGACGCGGCGGCAGATGTGGTGGTGGTGGCCATTTTGGTGGGGTGCGAGTGTGTGAGTGTGCGAGTGTAGTAGGTACAAATTTAAGGAATATATATATATATATATATAGAGAGAGAGAGAGAGAGAGAGAGAGAGAGTAGGGAAGGAAGATAGTGATGGGTGTGGGTGGATGAGGCTTATCTTTTGCCTTATCTGCTGGCCTGTACGAGCGAGGCTGTGTGGTTGATGCCCGCTTTACTTTGGGAGAAAAGCAGTAAACTTGTGATTTTCTTACAAATGGGGAAAAAGCTATGAAAGCAAATCATAGCCGACAAGGTTGTAGACATTAAAAATATATACATCACAATCTAATAACTAAGAGTAATGATATAAGGTTTTTTAGAGTCTTCTTAGAATTAACTCAAATGTAATGTGGCTTTTAAAATTACAGTTAAATTTGAGATGAGATTTATTGACTTTTAATTTATTAGTAATTTTAAAAGTCACATTATATTTGTAATGACTCTATAAAAACTTATAGCATTACTCAATAATTAAGACTTACTAATGATATTAATCTGCTAACCCATGACTAGTCTTCAGTTTTAATATCAGATCTGCTCCAAACAGACTCAATCCAATGCATAAGTAACTTTTATTCATCGGCATTGAGAGCAAAAAACCCCATACTGAAAACTCATCATCCTCGACCCGAAAGCAAAGATATCGTTCATATTCACAACCCAAGAATCTGAACCAAAAGCAAATACCACATAGTGCATCAAGCGGGCAAATAAAAAAAGAGGACAGAGCCTTATTCAACAAACAACAGGAAAATGAAAAATACACGGAAAGAAAAACAAAAACCATAAAACATGAGCATATTAGGCGGATGACTACAGCCGGAAGAAAAGTTGACCACGTCTTTGCCGAAAAACAATGCAAAAGGTGGCGTTGGAAGTGGACATGGCTGATGAGAGTGGTGGGGAGCGCGTGCAAAGACCTAGCAATGAAAGTTGGATGGCAAGTTGGTGTAGAGGAGATCGGTGGTGGACTCAAAAATCTAGGGGTTTAGTTTGAATGAATACCCCATGAGAGACACCCACAAAGTGTGCCAAAATAAGCAAACAAGCAAAAACAAAGACAAGCAAAAAGGAAAAAAGATGGGAAGAAAATAGGCTGGGAGGAAAGGGAAAGAAAAAACCCGAACAGGAAGAGGGAAAGAGTGAGAGGAAGGGCAGGGAGGAAGAGGGGAGGAGGGGGAGAACAAAAGAGAGGCACTCTCTCTTAGGAGACGAAACCCTAAAATGTTATAAGTAGATGTAATAGTTAAAATGTTCTTACCACAAAGTTAAAAATAATACCATAAAGTTATATGATTTTATATAAGTTAGACTTATTTAATAAATGAATCAAAATTTATGTTCAAGCTCAGTTTATTTAATTTATTTAATAAACAAATAAAACTCTACTCGAATTTGTATGGCCGAGTTTGAGTTTTTTATGAACAACTCAATTCATTTAGAATCCTAATTGAGCCTTATTATGGATTATTTCATTTCCAACAACATTAAGTATTTTACCTAATAAAAAAGTACAGTTCTTTACTTTAGCTATTGCTTTTTAACTACCAACTCTAACGTATTCTCTATTTTATTAGCTACTTGATTTAAAATATTATTTCTCATTTTGTTTTTATTATATTATTGACAACACTTAATTAAAGGAAAAAAAAATCACATATATAAAAATTATTAATAAAAATAAATACATATGAAACAAAAAAAATATATATATATTGAAAATAATATTATATTATATTAAAATAATATTAAATTCAATTTAGTGTATCGCAATGAATAGCTACAAATTGCTATTCACTGCAGATATTAAGGTATAATAGTTAATATGAAGCTATTCTACTGGAGCAAAAAAATTAGGATAATAATAGCTAAATGTAACTAATATCTTAGACTAATGGAGACGCTCTTAAAGTGGATGTGTGAAAAATGGGCCAGCAAGGGGTTCCTAAACGGCAGTTTTTTTCTACTCTCTAGGGATAAGTTTAAAGTGGATGGAATGTCCATTTCATTATTGATTGTTTTCATATAATATAGTTTTCCTTGTGGAAGGGGATGGTACAAAAGAAACCAATATGGGTTTGAGAATATAATATCCATGGATTGAGGACCATAACTTTACATAAAAGAGGGGAAATCAAAAACGGTGTGTCGTCTTCCAATAACAGCCAAGAAAATGGGTGACCGTCAAATCATCAGCAGGTAACACGATCATGGCCCAAGGAACAAGAACAACAAAGAAAAAAACACTAGAGTCAACCTCAGATGCCCCTAAACAGTTCCACGTGTCACTTTTAACACCTCCCACAAATATCTTCTTGGCATCTTTTGCTGTCTTCTCTGCTTTACTTTGTCTTTGGATTGATAATTTGCTCTCGTTAGCGTTCCTTCTCTTCCATCGCAGAGGTACGTTCAGTTTCTGCTAAATAGTTATTAAGTTTTAATTTTAGATTATGGCATATGATCCACAAGATTATTTGTTAGTTTA
The DNA here is from genome assembly GCA_006937295.1 of Carpinus fangiana. Lineage (NCBI taxonomy): Eukaryota > Viridiplantae > Streptophyta > Magnoliopsida > Fagales > Betulaceae > Carpinus > Carpinus fangiana. The sequence goes on along the minus strand of CM017321.1, from coordinate 15,229,889 downwards.
TGTTATATGATTCATCAAATATTTCTTTTAACTTTGTTTTCTCTTTGTGGGTGCTCTAATATCAGTTATTTTACTTGTGATTTGTTAAGCTATTTTGCTCAACATAATTGCGTTTATAGAAACAAATTTAAGTTCTTTGTGGTTTAAAAAAAAAAAGAAAAATTGAATTGGCTTGCTGACATGTCCTTAGACAATCAGTTGTGTGTTGAAAAAGTCAAAAAATAAAGTAGTTTTGTGGCTATGCATCGATTGCACAGGAAAGCTTCTTAGATGTTTGAAGCAATTTTCTAGACTGCCGGACTGACGAGTAAAGGTCACCGAAACCAGAGGACTGAAGAAACTCCGATGCCTAAGTCTGTGATAGTGATGGCTCTAGGAGAGAGAGAAACTGAATTGAGAGTGTGTAAGTAGAGGAAGGACAAGTGTACCGGGCGTCCCCCTTTTATGGGTTCTCACCTAAAACTTGTTACCTGGGAAAATTGGGGGAGGTAGTATGGCGTGAGCAGACAGTTATTCGATGTGGCATGGAAGGGAGATTGAGTGTGGTGTGCCCCATTGTGGCCTTGATGCGCCTTGGTGAGACAAGTCCTAGAAGAATAGGGCGACGGACCGTTTCTCGGACGGTCAGGGCCAGCTGGTTTGAGTGGTCTTGGGCTGCCCGACCTGGCGCCGAAGTGGCTTGTTCTAAGTACTAGGCCTGATGAGCCAAGTAAATGGGGCCTAAGGGCTCCTAGGTACGCCATTTGATAAAGCGCTTCAACATTGACACCCTTTCCATAGGTCGTCTCCACCAAGATTCAAAGTGTAACATGTTGTCCGCTTTGATATTAATGTTAGGTAGCTAACCAATGCGCCAATAGTTCAAGAGTGGATGAAACGCGATAAGTTAGGCCTTTAAACTTATCTTGTACTAGGCTGGCCTAATCTAGTGCTCATACTCCAAATTAGGCGCCACCAGCACCATAAAACTATCTCTCATTAAACATAGGTTTAGATGTATAGTCAGAGCCTGATGTGGCATTAGTGCTAATATACTAGTAATCCTTGATATTGTTATTTGGGCATGACAGCCTTATATCTTACCAACGAATAGATATGTCAGAACAATGACAATCATCTTTAGCGTGGACTAATTGGATCAATCTAATTTTAGCCCAATTTAAGTCATTTTCATTGTTTAATCTTTGCTAGTTATGTAATGGTATACTGCTATTGACTTTAAGTGAATTGTCTTGTTTCAGGGATCTTTATATTGACAATGAAGGTTGCAAAGGGGAAACCATCAACAAGGAAGGACAAAACGGAACTACCAAAGCCAGTTGAGGAAAGGTAATTCTGTTTCTGTCAGATTTTGTACCCGATCAATGTTTTTTGAATGACTTGGTTATTTTAATCTGAGTGTGTAACATTAGCTTCAAGTTTGATTGTTGATCAGAGATTCTTAAGGACATCCTTGTTTCATTTGTGACATTGGTGTGGGTTTTTGTAGTTAATGCTATAGTGTCATGTCCATGTTTCTTTTTTTTTTTTCAGAAAGATTGGAAAGCGAAAGGCAGCACTTAAGGCTGATAAGAGTCGCGTGACATTGACCAAGAAAGCAAAATTGGACAAAAAAGATCCTAACAAACCAAAGAGGCCTCCTAGCCCCTTCTTTGTTTTTCTGTAACTTTCTCCTATTGTCCAATGGTTTAGTGTATTTGTCCTTTTTTTTAATTTGTCTTTGGGGAAGTTTCTAGCTCAAAGGCTCACAAAAAATATACAATGGTATTACTGCAGAGAAGAGTTCAGAAAGACTTACAAGGAACAGCATCCCAACGTGAAGGCTGTTTCAGCTGTAAGCATTTATCCTGTATTATGTGTTAATTTTACTATAAAAAGTGTTGTTACCGAGTTTCATAAGCCATTTTTATCTGAAATAGAAATTAATCTAGCTACTGGATGCTGTATCTGAAGGTGGGAAAAGCTGGGGGCGGGAAGTGGAAATCCTTGTCTGCTGCGGTAAGTACTAAAGTGTTTTCCTTGGAAGGTACTTGAATTGGTTGAAATGAGTTGAGGACAATAAGTCATGAGACCACCTCCTAAGCTGGTTACTTTAACTTTGGAAACCTATGGATTCAGTTTATAAAGGTGCTGCATAAACCTTTCACTGTCGCTTCCACTGGACCTGATTATGCACCAAGCACATGTTCGGTGACTTTGGAACTTCAATGTTGTGGCCAAGCCAATACCAGTCTGGTGTAAACTGCAGGTGCCTTAAATATTTTGTATTGCTTGGGCCTGAAGAAGGGACTGGATGGTGGAATTTGACATGTGCATCCCTTGATTGATGTGGCAAGTTGGAATTTAGCACATATATGAATTAGTTGATATAACTAGTTATGCAAAGGGTATATTAAGTTTTTTAGTGCTGTAAGTTCTATATCTCCATCCATGGCTTGATTGGTGGCTACCAAAATGTAGATACTCTTTGCATTTCTCATGTGATGTTTAACTGGACCTGATTTTGGCAGGAGAAAGCTCCATATGAAGCTAAATCAGCACAATTGAAGGCAGATTATGAGAAGCTGATGATTGCGTACAACAAAAAACAGGTGATTTTCTGGATCACTTTTTTGGAAGAAACTAATGCTCCATCCGTTGCTGCTTTATTTAGTCTCTTGACTCAATTGTAAACTCAGGAAAGTACGGATGATGAAGATGAAAGGCCTGGCAGGTCAAAATCTGCGGTGAATGATGAAGATGATGAGGAAAGTGGGGAGGTAATCTATATAAGCTATGATTTGATGCATATCAGCTGCATAGCATGCCATTCAAGTCTTACAAGTGCAATGGTTTTCATCTAACAAGAAACAAAAATTTGTTATCTTCCCATTTTGAATATAAGCAGTCCAATTTTTAAGTGATCGTGAACCTCGATTCACATTGCTGTAGACTTTGCTTTGAGTCCCACCTAATTGAAAAATAATTCAACCTGTTCAAAATTTAATGTGTAAATTACACTTTACCTCCCCTCCCCTCCAAATATTTGCACTTGCATCTCTAAACTGCAACTCATACCTATAAAAATTACCAAAATGTTGAGTTGCCCCCGAGTCAAATATAGCTGCTGTTTTAGATGGAAAATGTCCCACGTGACAAGCCTGTGTGCCACAATTATTTTGAGGGTTAAATACCTAATACCTCTTTGGGGTTTCATAACTTTATTTTTTCCTTCCTAGGGTTTGATTTTTATCACAGGAGGTCCATGTGGTTTTGATAAAGGACCAAATTGGTCCTTCTGTCAGTTGACCATTAGTTGACTTAACGGAAGTCCATGTGGACGAATGAAAATTTGACCCCTGACATAAGTGACAATGTCATCATTGATGACGTGGCCACCTAATTAATTTTTTTTTAAAAAAAATAATAATAAAAAAATTGGGGGCCACCCCCTTAGGCACCAAGGGGTAGCTCGGCCACCACCCATGGCACCTTGGCCATCCCCATTTGCAATGCACGACCTCCTTGCGCTTCTGGAGCTCCCCATCAGGGCACTGGACGAACTTGGTTTGAGGCCCCATGGCGTCGTAGTCCGTGGACTTTGAGAATGACCTCCCGAGCTTGCTGATCTTCCCAGAGGTCTTGTCGATGGCTACCACGTCTCCGCTCTGCACCTTCTCCTTCCCCAGCGCTTCGATCATCTTTGCGCCCAGGTCGTACACTGTTTCCATCTCTGTCGACTTCAGGGTCAGCTTTCCGGTCTTGGAGGCAGCACCAGCGACGGCGGGACGATCGATCTGGATCTCCATGACCTCTACCTCAATGTCCTCGGTCTCCTCTTTGATGCGCATGCCGATGGCCTTGCAGAAGGCCTGGGTTACTGCTTCGGTCTTCGACATCTTCAGTGAGAAGAGCTCGCTGCCGACGAGCATGGCGAATGGGGTCTCGAGGCCAAGCGACTTGGCCAGGCCCATGGCGGATGGGGGTGGCCAAGTGCCAAGGGTGGTGGCCGAGCCACCCCACCCATTTTTTTAAAAAAAAAAATTTAATTAGGTGGCTACGTCATCATTGATGACGTGGCCACTTGTGCCAAGTGTTAAATTTTCATTCATCCACGTGTTAGTCTGTTTAGACAACTAATGGTCAACTGACAGAATGACCAATTTGGTCATTTATCAAAACCACAATGACCTCCTGTAATAAAAATCAAACCCTAAGGGGAAAAAATAAAATTGTGAAACTCCAAGGAGGTATTAGGTATTTAACCCTTATTTTGAAGTTACAAGTTTATCTTAATTGTGAAATTATACCGTTTTAGAAATAGAAAAAACTAATGCAAGTCTAGCAGATAAGGAATGGTCACGCGGCCATCCTCTCTATTATAGGAGGGGGTGGAGTTGCGCCTTATAATAGATAGGGGTGTCTGCGCTGCCACCCTCAAAGTCAAATGTAGCTGCTGTTTTGGATGGAAAATGTCCACATGAAAAAATTGTGTGAAACAATTATTTTGAAGTTACAAGTTTATCTTAATTGTGAAATTATACAATTTTAGAAATAGAAAGAACCAATGCAAGGCTAGTAGATAAGGAATGGTTACGTGCCTCTCCTCTCTATTATAGGAGGGTGTGGAGTTGCGCCTTATAACAGATAGGGGTGTCTATGCCACCACCCTCCAAGTCAAATGTAGCCGTTGTTTTGGATGGAAAAATGTCCTACATGACAAGCATGTGGGTAACAATTATTTTGAAGTTACAAGTTTATCTTAATTGTGAAATTATACTGTTTTAGAAATAGAAAAACTAATGCAAGGCTAGCAGATAAAGAATGGTCATGCGGCCATCCTCTCTATTATAAGAGGGGGTGGAGTTGCGCCTTATAACATATATGGGTGTCTGCGCCGCCACCCTCTGAGTCAAATGTAGCCGCTGTTTTGGATGAGAAATGTCTCACATGAAAAGCACGTGTGTCGCAATTATTTAGATTTTAGAAGTTACAAGTTTATCTTAGTTGTGAAATTATACCGTTTTAGAAATAGAAAAAACTAATGCAAGGCTAGCAGATAAGGAATGGTCACGCGGCCATCCTCTCTATTATAGGAGGGGGTGGAGTTGTGCCTTATAACAGATAGGAGTATCTGCGCCGCCACCCTCCCACGATAGATGCAGCCACTTCTTCCTCCTACAATAGAGGCTCCATCTTCAAGCATTAGTTTTTTTTATTTTTCTAAAACAGTGCAGTTTCACACTAAAGATAAATGAGTAACTTCAAAATAATTAAGTTGCACCTGCTGGTCATGTGGGAGGTTTTCAATCCAAAATAATGGTTAAATTTGACGATGGGACAACTAGAAATAATTTAGTATTTATAGATCTAAGTTGAAGTAGGTAATAGCTTTTTGTTCTACTGATTGATTAAAGAATTCATTTTACCTGCCACTTTGGTCACTCCTAACACAAGTTGGCTTTTGATTATGTAATAGGATGAAGATGATGATGATGATGAGGACGATGACTGAATGTGGCAAGCTCTGTTATTTGATTATGTGAAGTATCCAGTGCCCTAGCTAGCTCTGGACTTTTTACGATTGTACATTTGTGCTATGTTATTTTCATTAGTTTCTTGGTTGCTCCTTTTATCTACAATGAATACACCCTCTGTCTGTTGAATAGCTCTGATTTGGAAGCTTGATTCCAGAACTAACAATCAGTGGTTTTTGTATCTGTATTCTAATCTGCTCCTTGTATTGGGCAGCTAGAGTTTGTCTTAGCATATATAAATCTATCTAATACAATTCTCAAGTACTTGTTCATTATTAGGTTTAACCATTTATTTGAAAAAAATAAAATAAAAAATTGTTTTAATTACGACATATTTATGAGGTTATGATTACATATATATAATTCCTTGTTTAAATTAAATAGTGCGACTCTCTCCTTGAGAGGCCCATAGGGCCCATCAAACATGATCAATTCAAAGTACTAAAACCCACCAAGATGCTAATGGGCCTTTTCCTTATCAATAAATTAAAACTTTTAACTTCAAACTCCAACCTCAAAAAAAAAAAAATTAATAAAACAAAAATAATCTTTTTTTTTAAAAAAAAAACTAAAAACAAAATAATCTATGTTAAGGTCATTATTTATTTATTTATTTATTTATTTTTAATCTTATCTTAGCCGGTATACTTAGTATCACGTAATTTAAAATAAAAATAATGGAGAGAATTCTGATACCAGATATAGCAAACGAGGGTATATTTTGGTATTTATTTTTCCATGGTTATGGGATGTGAAAGTTAGGGTTGAAAAAACTGCATATAATATGGTGTGGGCCATTGAGGAGAAAAAGCAATGGTAGTGAAGTCATATCAGTGTTGGATGTTGTTGGATCAAGGGCTACTGTAAAAGTTGATATTTATAGAATTAATTAAAAAAAGGGCAACCGACTTTTGAAGCCATTATTATTATAAGAAAGTCATCATCAACAAATAGGCTGTAAAGAAGGGAATAATTAGATAAAGAGATTAGACCAAAAGATTTAGCAGATGTTCATGTGGAAGCCTAGAGACCATCATAGTTCACATGTGTCAGTGTCGGAACATGTCGCCGGAAAGCGAGAATGCGATGGCCACATGGTCGCCTGGCCCATGGGCCACACCCATCATCAAGTAAAAGCTAAAGCTAAAAAGAAAAAGGCCTCCCACAATCCCAACACGAAACCAATTGCTTTTTTTTTTTTTTTCCCCTCTTTCTTTTGTGTTGTTGCTGTTATGGTAATCATGATTATTATTATTATTATTTTTGTTTTAATTATTATCATTGTAATCGCATAATCTCCAACATTAATCATTCCCGATGTCAGTCCCAACAACATTGATGGCCTCTGTTATTAGTGTGAATCTTTCTCGTTGATGTCGGAGCTTTGTCGGTGATTCAAGCTTTCACGTGCGGCAGGGTGAGAACTGAGAATGCTTTTGGATTAGTGGATAAACAGGACTTACATGTATTATTGTTCAAATGATTCATTTTTATTATTATTTTATCAGTTTAACCTTCTAAGATAAGTTAATTTAATATGATATTAAAGCATAAATCATATATATATATATATATATATATAATCTGCATATACCATCGTACTGTAGAAGAGATGGAAAAGGCATAAATAATATATTTGTGGAAATAATCAAGCAAATGAAAAAAGGACATGCCGACAATGGATGATTCCCAGAAAACCAACTAGACTAGTCCTTTGGTATAATTAGGTAGCTTTGCCCCCCATTTTTCAAGCAACAAGCGCAAAAAATCAAAAGCAAAAACAGAGGAGCAAGAAACCGCGTTTCACTTTTACTGTTCTTACCTTGTTTTGTCAAGGCAGAAAAGATTATTGGGTTGATTATTTCTGGGAAATTAAGCTTAATGAATAACTAAGTCAGATTAGTGAAATGATTGGTGGAGGTGAAGAAAGTCGTCAAATGCTGCAGCATTATAACAAAGAATGGGGCATTAAAGGACAAGAAAGAAGAATTTTTTTTTTTTTAAGTGGTGGTTTTTACTTTTTTTGTTGCTGTCTAATTCTACTTGATTAGAGACAAAGCAACCAAAGGACTGAAAGATTCAAAAGAAATTTTAAGTGGGTTTAGGTAAGATTTCGCTATGATCCATCTCCAGTAAGAACGGCTCCAACACTTTTGGTACTATAGGTGAAGAACATCATACAGATTAACTTGCTTTTCTTTTTATTTTGCAATATTGTATTCTTTAGGTTGTCTCATCTTACGTGTTTTGTCATTATATTGTTGAGCCGAGATTCTTCACTTATTTTTAAAGTAATAGAAGTGAAGGGAGTTAATAAAAATATTAATATTTTTATGCTCTTCATTCTCTCTTACTTCCGCCATTTTCAAGAAAGAAATCAGCAGGATGAAAAACGGCCCATCTTGCAATGAGTTGTGCCCTGAAATTGACACATTAATTGATTTTTTGAAGTATTTGTCTTAGTGGTTATGCATTTCTTGGAGTCAATTCTTTTTTTTTTTTGCTATATATGTAGCCCCTTCTATTCTTGGGTGGTGAATTCAATCACAATCCAGCCCGTCCTTGATACCTGACTACCCTTGGCCACTTGGCATATTGCTAAGGCCTAAAACCACGAACTCCCCCCCCCACCCCCCAGCCCCCCCCCCACCCCAAAGGGAAAGGCTCAATTGTCAGAAAGATTTTGATGGATCTTGCCACGATCTGTGTTTAATCTATCAAGATTCTTTGGAATTATCTGCTTGAATTTCATGAAATTTGTGCAATAAATGAATGAGAGGGGTCAGGCCGTCAGGGCTCTAGTGCTTTTGGCAGCAGCTCACCTAAACCCCGTTTCATTTGTTACTCGAATTCTATGAAGTTTGAATAGAGAATTTTAAGAGATCCCAATTTTTTTAAGATAAGGAATTCCTTCGATTGGATATTCTTACTCTTCTTTGCACAAAAATATGCGTAAAGAACTCTCCTTTTGAGCAAAGGCCCACTCCTAAGCTCTTTGTGTTGACAAAGGCTTTTATGTATAAATAAGAAAGTCTCTCTCACAATCCTTCTATTATTATTAGAGGTGTTAATTCGGTCCAATTTTTCGGTTTTTGGCCAAAACCGAGGAACAAAACCGGGATACCCTGATTTTTTGTTTTGGCAACCGAGACTCCAGTAAAACCAGGGTTTCGGTTACCGGCCGATTCCGATTGTACCCAGTCCGGTAACCCCTTTTTTTTAAAAAAAAAAAATTGGGCTTATTTTAGGCCAATACCTAAAATAAGCCCATTTTTTGCATACAGTTGGCCCATTTTTTTTTAAATCTATTAGTCTTTTTGTCTAAATTAACTGGTTTTGTTGTGATTATTCCAAATAATTTTTAAAAACAACTTAAAAAAGTCCAAAAATCCTAAAAAAATCAATGTTTTTGCCTATATGAGCCTTATAAAACATTAAAGACTGAAGTGCTAACCCAAACCTAAGTGTAAAAAATAATAATATATAATTATATTAATATATAAATATTATTAAGTAATATGGGAACCCCCGTTCCCGGTAACCCGGTAAAAACCGGATACCGAAACCGGGGTACCCCGTTTTTGGATTATCAAATCGAACCGGGTGTCCGGTTTCCCAATAATTTTTGACACCCCTAATTATTATTGTTCATAACCCCTCCTGTTTAGGTAAAAAATAACAAAGAGATTTAATTGGATCCGTCCTTCTAAGTTCCAACCACGACCACCTATCAATTCACTTGTCATGAAAGTATTTTACTTGGGGCTCCACCAAAATGCTGACGCACTGCGACTTAAATCATATATCCCGAGCACATTGAAACATGGCTCGTAGGGCTACTTCATATCATCAAATCCAATTTTATATTCCCGTGGTTAGAAAAAAATGTTGCTTGGACATGTACCAAAAACAGAGTTATATCTAAAGCAAGCAAATGGGGAAAGATTTTTTTTTTTTTTTTTTTTTCTTCCTTTTCTTTAGGTAATTTGACATGGCAAATGAGATTGAAGTTGGTCTTAGATTTCTAGATTGATGGCAAACCTTTCGCTACAATTGAATATATTTATGCCATTTGGGACTTGGGAGGGTAAAATGAAATCCCCATGAATTACCCATCTAAAACAGAGTGAGAGAAACCAAATTCTGTGAATCTAAAGAGAATACATTGACTGAACATAGCATAAGTTCCTATTACCAAATCGAACCAAACAGCAAGGCTAAATGAATCTCACCTTGATGGACAATGTCAATGAGGCAGAAGGTGGTGGTTTTAACTTGTTGTCAATCACTTTCAGTTGGAAAGCTAAACGCCAAAAAACAGAGGAGCAGCCATAACCCACCACACAAACCGCTATGAGGAGTGCATGTGAACTTTCTTCCGACTGTAACTTGTCAGAGTCCCCCCCACCCCCCCTCTCCCTCACTCACTGAGAATCAGTTCAATAATGGAACCACACGTGCGCACCCTCTGACAAACCCGTTCGTGTGAACTCAAGGCAGACAGACATCGAGAAGCGTACACACACATATGATATCTTATATATTCATCAGAACAGAGCAGCGTTCCAGTGCAAGCGTCTGCCTTATGCCTCGGGTCTCGTAGCTGACCGTTGACGGTTGACTTATGACGTCACTGCATGCATGTGTCGTCCCAATTTGGTAGGATTCAGATTACCGACAGTGGAACTCACTGTACGAATTTACTATAAAAATATTTGAACTTTCAAGAATTTTTGAACGAGTAATGATTCTAACTCAATATTTTATTGATATTTTTTAATTGTATTTTATAAATTTAATGATGAATTCATTGATTCATCATTTTTATAAATGGAGGGTTATTATCTTAATTTATAAGAGCATTATGGTAAAAACTGTAATGGCAAACATCAAGCTTTTAATGAAAAAGAAAGGAGACAAGAGAAGAGAATGGCTACTAGAGATGTGATCACTATCTTTATCGTATTTGAAAGAAACTGGTCGAAAATGTGGTGACTTTTATCAAACACTTGTTTGAATAATGAGCTTGAAATTAATTGGCTGCGAATACTTTGGTCCCATTTGCAGGGGTTGTGGAATAAATGGGTCTAAAGATTTGATGAGATTGGGTGGTCCATTCTAGATAAACCAAATTATTCACTCATATATTTGAGCACCATGAAATCCACCCATCTGATTCATCAATTGGCCACAGTGGTGGTGACACAAACCTCAAATATTTCTCATTTTCAACTCGTCATCATCTCCTATATATAGCTGCGGCCGATAATATATCGCCTCTCTCCCTTGCAAAAATAGTGTCGGCAAACATAAATATAGTTAGCCTACACTAAGAGTTGGATTAAAAACCTGTTTTTAAGAAACTCACAATTTTAAAGTTCAAACTGTGATTTTAATAAATGATTAACTGTATTTATTAAAATCGCAAAATCAAACTAAGCAATTGCCCACACAATAGCATGCTCTCTTGCATGATTCCATGATCCATAGCTTTCAATTGATTGAATGTGGATGAGATAGGAAGTCATGGTCCGTCCAAGAGCACGGACACGTACCAAGTTAATTGGATTCGAAAAATTGGTGGGACAATTGCTTTGATAGAGTAGCAAATTAATATTTAGTTGTTGATATGGCTCAGCCGAAATCAATCGTGCCAAAGGGCACACATATATATATAATTGATATGGGCCCTAAGAAAAGGAAGTGGTGAATATACAATGACTTGTCATTAGCCAAACCCCGTCACCTCACACGCGAGAAAAAGACGTTACGAGGTTTTTTTCATTATGATAAGGCCAACGGGATTTAGATTCTCTACAATTTTCTATCTAGAAAGTAAGCCGGAGAGCCATGAGAGATTGGCCAATCTTTTTTCATTTCAAAGGTGAACAAAATAGGAGAGCTAAGTAATTAATTGAGATAGAAGAAGAAAAATACATAATTTGGAATGCTAGGTCAACTTTATTAGACAATTATATGATAAAAATAGTATATCTAGAATTACTTTTTATTATTATAATAAATTGTTAGGAAACACACATGTACACGAAAGAAAACTTGGGCTAGCTAGGCAACTTGATTGAAGAATTATAATGCATTTGAAAATAAGGAGAGATTTTTAACAATTTTGTTGTATTATGTTATTAACAATTCTTCGAATATCAGATGTAATAGAGTTCTTATATAATTTATTTGTCTCGTATACGTCTTAAACAACCCGTCTATTTATTGAGGCAGGTGAATCCTATAAAAAATCATTAGAGATAGAGATATCGACAAATATAATATGGAGTTAGAAAAACATTCTGCACAAATTTCAGGAAGCATACTCAAGATTCAAAAGGTAATTATGCATATTGGACCCTAACAAATAACTAGAATCACTTTCTTGTCTATCAATAATAATTATTATTATAATTAGGCTTATGAAAAGCTAGTTTACTCAGATTAGTAAAAGTGTCAAACAGTCGTAGGATCAACGGAATGTTCATGCAGTACTAATTAACCTCGGCAATGGGGTCAGACTCCCATAATCCGGCAGTCATGTATGCTACAAAACGTAGTAATCCAAATGCTTTAAGCTTCTAATTTGTCTCAAAGCAACTAACCTACCTATATACCTATCAATATATATATATATATATACCTCCAATAGAATCTCTGTATTAAATGGATGGAGACAGACAAGGTTCTTTCATTAAAAACCACAAAATAAGTTTAAAGAGAGGATTTGATGCAACATCCAATTTTATAGTAATTTTTTTTAGTTAAAATTACTAGTAATTTAGATAGTAAATATGAGTATTTATAGGACTTACCTATCTAAACGAATAGGTGAGCAGTCTAAAATTTGCTTGGACAAATGAACCCTATATTATTATTATTTTTTTTTTTATTCAAATAAGAAAAGGAAACAAAAGTTACACAATATGGGTCTTTCTCATAATTGATCTTAACAGTAGAAACAAAATTGAAATGATTCCAAAGATCTTTTGAAAATTGGCCCACTTGACAAACTGAAGTGCTCGATCCAGAGTTAGCACCAAGGGAGGCTTTCAAAGTGGTCCAAATTTATAAGAGCCGAATTTGCTGATGAATGTCTCCAATGATTGGAGCAAATGACTAAGTGAACCTTATATTAACTCTCTTATAGTTAAAAATGAATCGCTAGCAATCTGGATAATAAAATTGTAAGAACCTCTATCTAACATCGACAATGGAGGATTTTATTTTAGTTTATTTTTATAAAGAACGATGGAGGATTTAAGAAAGTATAGATGGTCTCTCTATCTCTCTCCCTCTCCACAGGCTAAGTGAAGGGAAAAAGGTGGAGAAGAAGGCAGCAACACATGATGGGATTCTTTCTCATATAAAGCTTCTTATAGCAAATATCCAAAAGGATGGTATGGGTACTTCCTAGGGATCATATATAATTCAATGGGGTTGTCTAGTGGGCAGAAAGCTCAATGATCCTCATGGGGACCATGTGGATGAACATGCCATCATAACCTCATATTAAAATCCACCCCTATAATTGCAACATACTCGTCATTATTCATCAACACGTGCCCGGTTGTTTAGCTTGCTTTATATATGCATATACATCATCATCATCATTTTAGAAGCTTCATTTGTGGGATCCCATCTCACCCAACTTGCCTCGGATCGATTATAAGATAAACTTGGTTTTCTATGCTAATTCATCAAAACTTGAGTTAATAATCATCATCAAAAGGAAGGCTTTTCCTCTTTTCTCTTATAGGTGGACATATAGAACCCTAAGAATGCGTTTGGCCCCATATTTTTGTAAGTCAGAAACCTATTTTTACACAAAATCACGAAAAATAGTCACGTTTGAAAAAAAAAAAAAATTGGAGCGCACGAAACAAGCCGGATATTCAAAACTCAAAAAAAGGGTGCGCGCGTTTTAAACGACGTTCGATTTTAAAAGACGAGCTGTGATTTCACTAAATTAGAAAAAGAAAAAGGTGGAAATACTAGAAGGTAAGGAGATTAAACTGTCAAAACATGTGTATTTGTTTGTAATATGTGGTATTATTTTAAGACAATAAACTCAGAACTGTCCCAAATAATTAATATGGGACACCACAAATGAATGTGACGGGATGGTTATTATAGTTGTTCCTTACGTATCAGACTCGATCCGCCTACCAAACTCTAGATCCGAACAACCCAAAAAATCTAAAGCCGTATCCAAAGGGCAGATTGATTAATTAGCTGTAGTATATATATATACACACGCAAACCCTTCCTCTCCTTTGTTAAATATAATATAAGTTTCGACCCATTTAATTAAACGGATCAAATTTTTCAACCTTAATTTGTAAATTTTATGTGGGTTTGTGTTGAATTTGCAAGTTTTGTCAAAAATTAACAACCCTAAATGTCATGTGTCGGGTTTCAATTATGTTAAAATATGAGTATAAAACTATATATAAACCACAATCTAATCATTTTAATTAAATGAGTCATATTCCTTTAATCTTACTAACTATATTTTAAGTTGGGAGGGAGTTTGCGGGAAAAACAAGTTTTTATCAAATGACAGGGAAGGCCTTCTGGCTGATCTGATATATATATGTAAGGGCAACATTGAACAGGTGCCATTGGAAATAACTTGAAGTGGCAAAACCTAAAAGCGGAAAGCAAAAAGTGATGGTACATATTTGCTACATACTTTCCCCTTTTTCTTCTCTTTTTTAAGAATTCGGCACATTTTCAATAGGCTACGGCTATGTAGAAGTCAAAAGATAAAACGAGGCCGGCCACACAACTTCTTGTATCCTCTATTTCCAATTATCATCCAACAAACGCCCACTCCCTTCAATATCTTGCAGATTTCATGGGCCAATTCATCAATTGCTATACATTTTTGGCAACCCAATTCAATAACTTGCTCGAATTTCATCAATATGTTATTTAAATTGCTAGCAATTCAAAAGAAAATGTGAAAAGAGTTCTAATTCAGCTTCATAATTACTATTCAAATTGGATTGGCAACCAAAAAATAGGTTCAGATTCTAACAATTTGTTGTTTGAATTGCAAGTAATTTGAAAGAAAGAAAAATAATGTGAAAGTGTTCTTATTCAAGTGCGTTTGGCCAAGTGATTTTCATATTAACTTTTTCACATTTACTATTCGAATTGCTTATAATTTTACACATAAATTTTTAATCGCAAATAACATACCCTAACTAAATCAAAAGTCATTGATTTGGGATTTTTTTTTTTTTTTTTTCTTCATGAAGTGGGCTGTAAAAATTCGTACAACGTGGAAAGAACACAAAATCTTATATTCACATTTGGCATTGGAATTGTGAATTAATAAAGCTGGCTCTTTATGATCATTCAATGGAGGAATTATGGTGGTGCATGTGCAAGGGTGGTGGTGCGCTGCATATATTGGCTAGCATGTTCGGCAAATCACATGTATTTTTGCCACAAACTTCCTAACACGTTGACTAGCCCCTAGCTACTATACGTACTACGCATATCTAATCTTCAATCAAAGAAAAAGGACCCAAAAAAAAGTTTTGAAGAATTTTTGTGAGTAAAATGTAAAAAATAAAAAAAGAAAAATGATTATGTAGCGTGAAGAAGGATATAAGTGATTTTAGGTCACATAATTATGTTTTTCGTTAATCTATTTTGAAGGGATTATTATTATTATTTTTGGCTTGAAAAAGTATTTTAAAGCTGTTTGTTAGTTATTTTTAAATCAGAAAATAGGAGAAAAAGAGAGATATTTAGTAAAAGAAGGGTTAATTAGTAGAAACTATATATACAAATACAGGAAGGAATACAAAATATCCCATCCAAGGAAACTTTACCACACACAGAGAGAAAAACTCTTCCGGATTTCTTTCCCCAAAAGTCTCTTATCCTCAGAGAGACAGACAGAGAAAGAAAGTTTTTGGCTGAAAAGAAACATGTCAGACACGAAAATAACCTTCCTGCTGTTTTAGATTCATGGCAGATAGTAGATACCCACCCGTGTGCTCCCCTTTTCTCTCTCTTTCTCTCTAACACTTGCTATATATGCACATATACAGATAAATAGGCATCTCCTTTACTGTAAATTTTCATGGCCGTCTTCGGGTATCTCTGGTTTCCTCTTGTTCTCTGTACCGTCGTTTTCTTTTTTCTGATCCGGGCCACTCGGCGCCGGAGGCTGAGGCTGCCACCTGGCAACCTCGGGCTGCCTTTCATCGGAGAGACTCTGCAACTCATTTCCGCTTACAAGTCTGAGAATCCTGAACCCTTCATCGACGAGAGGGTGAACCGGTTCGGACCCATATTCACGACCCATGTTTTCGGCGAACCGACGGTGTTCTCCGCAGACCCGGAGACGAACCGGTTCATTTTGCAGAACGAAGGGAAGCTGTTCGAGTGTAGTTACCCGGCGTCGTTATCGAACCTGCTGGGGAGGCACTCTCTGCTGCTGATGAAGGGAAATCTTCATAAGCGAATGCATTCCCTCACCATGAGCTTCGCCAACTCCTCCATCATTAAGGACCATCTTTTGGTTGATATAGACCGCTTGATCCGGCTCAATTTGGACTCCTGGACCGGCCGGGTCTTACTCATGGAGGAGGCCAAGAAGGTACCACCCAATTCCAAACAAATCAATTTTTAATGGTCATTGCTCATTCTCTCCTATTCACCTCCGATGCTGCCATTTGTCCTCTTCTCCCATTTTTCTACAAAAAAAAACAAAGATACAGCTTGTCCCACATCGGCTAGAGAGCTGGGGAAGTATATACAACCACGACATATGTCCTCTTAAAACGGGGTATTTTGGAGAGTCCCCCTTATTCTTTCCTATTCAGCTCCAAACTGTGTCGTTTCTCCCTTTGTGACTCTCTGAGTCAACTCGGTTTTGTTAAAGAAATGGGGGTTGACGTGACTCAGATTCTAAGGCTAGTGGGTGACATACTGATACGTGCTGCCTGCACGTTGTGGGTGTAAAAGTTTAGGGCTTTTTGAAAGTCATAATATATATATATGCACACCTGTATTATGTTTTTTTCTTTCTCTACCTCTCTCTCTCTCACTTCACTCACTCACTCACTCACACCTGTATTTGTTTTTTTAATATATAAATATAATTTACATAAAATAATATTTTAATGTGCTTTTTGGGCAACGCAGATAACATTTGAATTAACAGTGAAGCAGCTGATGAGCTTTGATCCATGTGAATGGACGGAGAGTCTAAGGAAGGAGTACGTGCTGGTGATTGAAGGCTTCTTCACCGTGGCTTTGCCTATCTTCTCCGCCACCTACCGCCGAGCTATCAAAGTACAATAATGTTTCTCGATCTTTAAACATATTGTTATTATTATTATTCCTAGCTACCAAATAAACGTACGTAGTTAATATTACTCAGGTCTTAATCATGTTTTTTTATATTTATATATTTTTGAAGGCAAGAACTAAGGTGGCAGAGGCATTGACCCTGATAGTGCGGCAAAGAAGGAAAGAAAGTGAAGCAGGAGAGAGGAAGAAGGACATGTTAGGAGCCCTCTTGGCCGGAGACGACGGTTTCTCCGATGAGCAGATTGTTGACTTCTTACTGGCTCTGCTTGTCGCCGGCTATGAGACTACCTCCACCATTATGACTCTTGCGGTTAAGTTCCTCACCGAGACTCCACTTGCTCTAGCTCAGATCAAGGTAATTAAGTTCCTCACTTTTATTCAATAATATATAAGAAACAAAAAAGTATATTGTAAAAATGCATATATATATATATATATAGAGAGAGAGAGAGAGAGAGAGAATGTTAATTGGTATCTTAAATTTAGGTCACGTCTAAAAAATTGGTCTGGCAAAATAATTAATGGTTGCATCGTGATGGGCCTAGCTAGTAGATGCCCTGAGTGACTAGGAACCTCAATTTCATTATCTAGATTCTCATCCATTCAACCGACAAAAGAAAAATCAAGCATTTTTTTAATTATTTTATTTATAGGGTATATTAAGAATTAATTAAAACGAAGGAAATATATATATTTATTTTTTTGTCTAGTGAAGTGTGTGTGTGGGTGTATATTTGGCGGTCAAAAGTAGAAGGCAAAGTACAGATGATGAGGGAAGTCAAAGAAGTAGAAGGGACATGCGGCTTGAACCAACGGACAAAATGATGATGGCTTTCCAAATTGCACGCCACAAGATGCGCTTTTTTGTCAAAGAGCCTCTGACGTGTCAGAATCTGATCACACTTGGTCTTTGACCAAAGGAGATGGTCTTTCTTTTTCCCAAAATCACCAAAACACCCTTTCCCCTCACGTGCATTCTGCTCTGACTTGTGTACCCGTTAGCATTGTTCCTAGTAGTGACATCGGAGATCGTACATGCTGATTTCGAGGAATCGACGGTGTTAACTGGAAACTGGAGACTGAAAGATGGTGTCGTGTAGTCGTCACCCCTACTGTAAACCTAGGATTGGTTTTGGTAAACACATGATGGTTGAAGCGTCACCGTTGGATTCGATTTTCCTTTGACTGAGTACGGTCAATGGTGCGTTGGTCGTTGGGAACACCACATGGTCCATGTTTTGCTTTTAATACAAGTATTTAATGGGCTTCAATTCGGTTAGGTGTAATCACTAATCAGACGTAGCTTTCCCCTCCAAGCTCAATAAATTAAATTCTTTCTAAAAAATTTAACTATAAATCACCATTTTTTTTAAATTTTTTTATTTTTATAAATTCTTTCACCGTTCCCCAATAAGATATTTTGAGACGTCTAGAAAAAACTAGGGCTCGTTTAGTCGTTTTTGTTAAAAAGAAACATTCAAGAAAATTAAAATATATATATAAGAATTAACCAAAATGTTGATCCTTTGGGATTTCCCTTAACTTGTGCATCTTAGGAAAAAAAAAAAAAATCAAATGGTTTTTTCTATACTTGGACACCATTATCCTACCATTTTCTTTATGTTTGTCTAATGGTTGATGCTTATGGTCTGGTCTGGTTTGACAGGAAGAGCACGACCAAATTAGGGCAAAGAAGAGTGAGATGGAGCCTCTTGAATGGACTGATTATAAGTCTATGCCATTCTCTCAATGTGTATGTACATTGTTATGTGAATCCCACAAATCAGTATAAACAGCAAGAGCTTTATCCTAATGTAAATTCCGCTTATTATTTTTAGGTTGTTAATGAAACTTTGCGAGTGGCAAACATAATCGGTGGGATATTCAGGCGATCGATGACCGACATCAATATAAAGGGTAAGGAATTTCTTATCACAGTCTTGGGTAATTAATGTATCATTTGCTTTTAGTTAAAGGTTCTAATATAACTGGTAATTTAACATGACATCAGAATAAAAAGTCCTAAATTTGAACTGAGCTTCATATCTCCTAATGCAAGTAGGTTACACAATTCCTAAAGGATGGAAGGTTTTTGCATCATTTCGGGCTGTACACTTGGACCACGACCACTTCAAAGATGCTCGCTCTTTTAATCCATGGAGATGGCAGGTATATATCTCTCTCTCATACACACACAAACACACATGGATTTCTTGTGTTTTTTCATTAATGATTGTCGTTAATTTTAATAGGACAACTCGGGAGCAACGAGTCCTGGGAATGTGTTCACCCCATTTGGAGGAGGGCCGCGGTTGTGCCCTGGTTATGAGCTTGCTAGAGTAGAGCTCTCCGTCTTCCTTCACCACCTCGTCACCCGTTTGAGGTAGGGCACATAATCATGAATATTTGTATGGCTCTAGTTCGTGTCATGTGCCTATGCACTCCCACATGACACAAGCTAGGACCATAATGTGTCATCAATTATTGATGTGACAATCTTAACACATGTAAAGGACGCAAGCCTTGCTCAATAAATAATGACCTTGCAACAGTTTTTTTTGGTACTAATTTGGCCTTATGATGATTGACAGTTGGGTTCCTGCTGAAGAAGATAAGCTGGTTTTCTTCCCCACAACCCGGACGCAGAAGCGGTACCCGATCAATGTGCAACGTCGAAATGTGTCTAAGCTGTGTAAAGACTAAGACCCAGAGAAGTAAGAGAGTCAATATGTAAAAGATCTGTAATCCCTTTCGCCAGCCACTAATAAAATCAAATTATTACCTTATTAGCATATACGTACATTAATTTTGTTCAATTTCAAACTTGTTTCTCTCCAAGTCTGGAAACTAATTATTACCCCCTTCAAACGAGATTCTTTCTAACTGACAAGTTTGGCCAAATGCCAAAAACACTAATGATGAAATTGAAGCTTTGATGAGTAAAACGCGTGTGGAAGATGTGAAATCATATAATTAAAAATTTTGGTATGATAGTGAATCAAGACTCAAGAGTGTGTTTGGTCCCACGCTTGTTTTAAAATAAAATTGTTAAAAGTGTTTCGTTTAGGAGTTCATTTGAAAAAAGAAAAAAAATTGACAATGCCGAAGATAAGGGCCCATACCTTGAAAATGATTTTCGGCCGCAGGTGTTTTCCTCGCTGTCCTCGAGACCCTCAAGGGGTAATAACGTTGGGCCTAATCGTGAACTATACTTCCTTCAGAAAGATGAATACAAATATTTTTGTGTATATTATTTAAGATCTGTTTTTAAGAGACTAAATCTATCTCAAAATCATTCTTGATTAACTCAAAGATAAAATAAAGCAGCATTATTTAAAATGAAAAGTATAGTCAAGATCAGCTGGAATCAAAGTTGGGAATTGTTTCTGTTGTTTGAAACCAAACAGTTATATCAAGATAATGAATTTTTCCGGTTAATTTTCTTGATTGACTATGCAATTAAATCAAAATTCTCCTACATATATAAATCATCATCGTCAAATCATGTTCTTAACACATCAGCAATGATAAAGATTTAACATTTCTCAGCAGTAAAATAGAGCAAGTACAAACCACCATAGCAACAGAAACCTAGAACTGGCTCCTATAATTCAACTGCGTAATCAAAAGAAGGGTAGGTTTCAGAACCTGCCGCTTTCCCGGATTTTTAATGCAGACTCAACCATCTTAAGCTTTTTCGAATTCTCACTATTGACAAGAGAAATCTTCTCAAGTGAGGATTGCAGCTGGGAGACGTGGGCATCATGGGCAAGATTCTTCTTCCCTGATATTTGTCTTTGTCGATTTGATACATTGTCCTTCAAAGATTGTGTGTGCCTTCTTAACCTTGCAGCTAAAGCGTCAATGGAAGAGTACAAAGCATCCAATTCAACTCCTGTAAAGTGGTCTACACAGCGACAAAATAGTATGTAAATGAACCGTCACCAAATATCAAATTGTAATTTGAAATGTGAAAGGGAAAAGAGAAAATAAAAGGGAACTCTTTTTCTTTTTCTTTTTTAATTAGGAAATTTTCAAGAGCTTTGATTATGATCCATTTAATTATATAAGCAATAAAATTGAGCTATCAAGAAAGGAAAGGTCATATAGTCGCAACCATTTCTCTCAAAGAACTTCATCAACGCATTTACAATAGACAAAAATTCATTACCAAGCTCAGACTTGAACTCTCGCTCTGCCCTGGACAGTGGTCTTTTATGAGCACCAGGCAAGTTTCTCAACCGTTGCAGGCGCTGATCCAGAATATCGTGCAACTGAGTTGCACGATCAATCCTCTCCTCCAACATCAACTGCTTATCCTCAACTTTCTGAAGCTTCTGCTCTGTCCCAACTAAACGAGCATGCTGGTCATCAATTATTCTCTTCAATTGAGGCCCATGATGCTTAATCTCAAAGTGAACCTAGAAAATGGGGGAAATGACTTAATATCATTCTTAAACTCAGACAGCCTGCAGACAATGTGCAGTTCATCTTGTTTCCAAATGGAATTATTCATAGGTATGAGCAATGCAAGACAGTGGACGCTCACAAACCTCAAGCTGCAAAGCATATGTATCTTAAGTACAGTAAAAATACCTTTTCTGATGCATCAACCACAGTTAAAAATTTACGCCAGCTTTTAGGCCATCCTAGAAGTAGATATTGCTAAAAAGATGGACAGCTTTATTGACTATTGATAACTATATTCTTTATTGGCTAGTCAAACTTTAGCTGATAATTCATTCAACTTTGGGACACTACAGCTGTCAGGTGGTTTAAAGTGTTATTTTTGGCTCAAAGTCTTTGGGTAGTTGCAAGGAGATGGTTGGCAAGTGGAAGGTTGGATGTTGGCTCTTAATATGGGTGGTTGGAAGTTAGCTCTTAAATGTAAGGTGGAGCTTGGTGCATATAAATAGCCAGACCTTCATTTGCATCAAACAAGCCAAGCAAGAGCTTCAAGAAGAGAGTGAGAGAGATTCAAAGCTCAAGTGAGCCCTTGTGAGAGAGTGAGGGAATTCTCTTTGTAAAACACTAGGAGTGTTGTTTTGGGTGTACTTGGGGCTTTGGGTGTGAGTCACTACTTGTATCTCCCTTGGTTTTTATAGTGAAGGACCTTGATTTGTCTTCTCCAATGGATGTAGGCCAAGTTTGGTCCGAACCACTTAAATCCTTGTGTCCATTTTGATTGTGTGTTTGTTGTTTCTTTCTTCTCAATTTATTTTGGTGCCTCTGTCACAACAAATTGGTATCAAAGCCTAGATTTTATCTGGCTGAGAGAATCTGTCAGGGTATGTGTACTGTTCATCGAGTGTGTCGTTCATAAGTACTGCTCAAAAGCGGTGAAGCACTATTCATCGGGGCTGTTCACCGAACACTGTTACTGTTTATTTTGGGACTATTCATTAATACTGTTCATAGGGTACTGTTCACCAGCACTGTACACGGATACTATTTCAAAATTACGGGAAGGAAAGTTATGTCAACCGATAACATTGTTATCTAAGGAAACTGGGTTTTAAGTGAGACCGGTGTGATCCCTCCGGCCTTTTCCTAGGAACTTTCCTAACTGTATTGACAAGTTCAATTGAAGATGGAAACAAAATTCAAAATTGAGAAGTTTGATGGAAGAAACGACTTCAACCTTTGGCGGGTCAAGATGAAGGCCTTGTTAGTGCAACAAGGGCTATCCAAGGAACTAAAGGGAAAGGAAGCACTGTTAGAATCGTTGAAAGAAGAGGAGATCATGGAAAAGGCGCACAGTGTAATTCAATTGTGCTTAAGCAATGAAGTACTATGCGAAGTAGTCGAAGAAGACACAGCTTCAAAGTTGTGGTTGAAGCTAAAGAGCTTGTACATGACCAAGTCACTTACAAATCGCTTGTATTTAAAGAAACGTTTGGCCACACTTCATATGCAAATGAAGGTTTGGCTATTTATAGGCACCAAAGCTCCACCTTACATTTAAGAGCTAACTTCCAACCACCCATATTAAGAGCCAACATCCAATTGCCAACCATCTCCTTGCCAACTACCCAAAGACTTTGAGCCAAAAATAACAAATCTCCACCTTGGTGAAAATACCGATCATCTGTTTTGTCTTCTACATGTAGAATATTGATCAAGTTCAAACAATGATTGAACTTGATCGCTGGAACTATCTTCGTCAACATATCAGCTAGATTATCTTTGGTGTCAACTTTCTGTAAAGAAATCTCACCATTGCCAATAATCTCTTTAATAAAGTGAAACCGAATATCAATGTGCTTGGTCCTGGCCTGATGAACTTGGTTCTTTGCCAAGTGAATGACACTCTGATTATCACAGTAAACATTAACATATTCCTATGAAAATCCCAAATCACCAATTAAATCTTGTAGCCATAATGCCTCTTTGACAGTCATAAATCGCACCAAAGGTACTCTTGATTATATTCATTCTAATGTATGGGGACCCTCACGAGTACCGTCAAAAGGTGGAGCTAGGTACTTTGTTACCTTTTTTGATGACTTCTCTCAAAAAGTATGGTTGTATACTTTGAAGAGAAAAGACGAAGTCTTTGAAACATTCAAGAAGTGGAAGATGATGATTGAAAAGCAGACCGGTAAAAAGATCAAACAGTTGAGAACCAACGACGACGGTGAATTCACTTATGGGCTGTTTATGAAGTTCTGCGAAGATGAAGGTATAGCAAGACACTTCACGGTGAGGAATACGCCACAGCAGAATGGGATTGTTGAATGGATGAATCGCACCCTATTAGAAAGGTCTCGATGCATGCTATCCAATGCTGGATTGGGTAAAGAGTTCTGGGCTAAGGCGGTTAACACCGCATGCTACCTTGTAAATCGATCACCGTCCATAGCTATTGATTGCAGGACTCCTCATGAGATTTGGTCAGGAGAATTTGATGATTACAGTTCTCTTAGTCTTTGGGTGTGCATCTTATTTTCATGTTACAGAAGATAAGCTTCAACCAAGGGCTAAGAAGGGAATTTTTTTAGGATATGCAAAAGGCGTGAAGGGATACAAAATTTGGTGTCCTGAATTGCATAAATTGTAATTAGCAGAGACATAACATTTGATGAATCTGCAATGCCGGCTTCCAACAAGCAGAAGGACATGCAGGAGGAGGATAAGGAAGATTTGGTAGAGGTGGAGCTAAATACTCCAGAAGCATCAAGGAGTGATGTTGATAGTGTCCCAGATAATGAGCAGCAATCATTACAAGAGCAATCGATGCAGCCACAACAACAGTCTCTAGCAAGAGGCAGAGCAAGAAGGACGCATAAAGCACCAGTTCGCTACGGGTTTGAAGACATGGTGGCCTATGCACAAAACATTGAAGAAGATGAGCCATCTTCTTTCAATAAGGCAATGCAAAACAAAAATTGCATGGAATGGAAGGTAGCCATGGATGAGGAGATGGAATCTCTTAAGAAGAATGAAACTTGGGAACTTGTCAAGTTGCCCAAAGGGAAGCGAGCAATTGGATGCAAGTGGGTCTATGCAAAGAAAGAAGGAACTCCAGGATCCAATGGTATTAGATATAAGGCTCGATTGGTGGCCAAGGGATTTTCTCAAAAGGAAGGTGTGGACTACAATGAGGTATTTTCACCAGTTGTCAAACACACCTCAATACGAGTTATATTGGCTATCATAGCTCAGTTTGATCTCGAGTTGGAGCAACTAGATGTCAAGACAGCCTTTCTACAAGGTAATTTGGAGGACGAGATCTTCATGAAACAACCAGAGGGTTTCGAGATTGTTGGTAATGAAGAACATGTGTGCAAACTAAAGAAATATTTGTACGGGCTGAAGTAGTCACCAAGGCAGTGGTACAAGAGGTTTGACACTTTCATGATGGGACAAAACTACACCAGGAGTGAGTATGATCATTGTGTGTATTTCAAAAAGCTTCTGGATGGATCATTTATTTATTTGCTATTATATGTTAATGACATGCTTATTGCTGCTAAAAGCATGAAAGAGATTAACATACTGAAGACTCAACTCAATAAAGAGTTTGAGGTGAAGGATCTGAGTGCAACGAAGAAAATCCTTGGTATGGAAATTCGTTGAGAGAGAGAGAAAGGCACATTATATTTATCACAACGGAAGTATATTGAGAAGATTATTTCCAAATTTGGAAATAAAGAACTCAAAACCAGTGATTACTCCATTGGCTGCTCACTTCAAACTCTCTGCTGAGATGTCTCCTAGTAATGAGGAACGAGGGTACATGTCTAGTGTACCATACGTAAATGCAGTTGGCAGTTTGATGTATGCTATGGTATGTACCTGACCTGATATTTCACATGTTATTAGTATGGTCAGCAAATACATGGCAAATCCAGGGAAAGAACATTGGCAAGCAGTGAAATGGTTGTTGAGATATCTGCGTGGTACACTAGATGTAGGATTGATGTTTCAATGGGAAAAATCTCCAAAGCCTCATGTTAGTGGCTATGTTGATTCCGATTATGCTGGTGACTTGGATAGACAATGGTCTACGACGGGCTATGTGTTCACATTAGCTCATGGTCCAATCAGTTGGAAGTCTATGTTGCAGCCAACAGTTGCTTTGTCTACAACAGAAGCAGAATATATGGCAGTTACTGAGGCTGTCAAAGAGGCATTATGGCTACAAGGTTTAATTGGTGATTTGAGATTTTCACAGGAAAATGTTAATGTCTATTGTGATAGTCAGAGTGCCATTCACTTGGCAAAAAACTAAGTTCATCATGCCAGGACCAAGCACATTGATATTCGGTTTCACTTTATTAGAGAGATTATTGGCAATGGTGAGATTTCTTTACAGAAAGTTGACACCATAGATAATCCAGCTGATATGTTGACGAAGATAGTTCCAGCGATCAAGTTCAATCATTGTTTGGACTTGATCAATATTCTACATGTCTGAGCGAGGCTCAAAAGAGAAGACAAAACAGATGATCGGTATTTTCACCAAGGTGGAGATTTGTTATTTTTGGCTCGAAGTCTTTGGGTAGTTGGCAAGGAGATGGTTGGCAAGTAGAAGTTTGGATGTTGGCTCTAAATATGGGTGGTTGGAAGTTAGCTCTTAAATGTAAGGTGGAGCTTTGGTGCCTATAAATAGCCAAACCTTCATTTGCATCAAACAAGCCAAGCAAGAGCTTCAAGAAGAGAGTGAGAGAGATTCAAAGCTCAAGTGAGCCCTTGTGAGAGAGTGAGGGAATTCTCTTTGTAAAACACTAGGAGTGTTGTTTTGGGTGTACATGGGGCTTTGGGTGTGAGTCACTACTTGTATCTCCCTTGGTTTTTATAGTGAAGGATCTTGATCTGTCTTCTCCAGTGGATGTAGGCCAAGTTGGGGGCCGAACCACTTAAATCCTTGTGTCCATTTTGATTGTGTGTTTGTTGTTTCTTTCTTCTCAATTTATTTTGGTGCCTCTGTTACAACATAAAGACTATAAAACTTTGGTTGGAGATTTTTTGTTCACAAATGGACAATTTCCTAAATATGTTTCACTCCATTTTGCCCAAGATCATGCAGAATACATAACTTACAAAAAATGAAAAAGTGAGATCTTGAAACCTAAGCACGTCCTAAGATGACAAAAAGTGGGGACAAAAAGAGGGGCCAAAAATGTTCAAGAGGTCCTATTGTATATGTACTACATCTAAGTAAAAAGTGACTATTTAAAGTTATTTGGTTGGATCTTACCTTATGCGCATATTCCACGTAATTTTCATGGAAAAGCTTGAAGTACTGATGAAGTGTTTGCCGACCTTCAATAGAATCAGCAGCAACAGAACGTAGATTTGTTGAGGCCTGTGGAAGAAGAACAGCCTTAGGTCCAATAAGGAGTTCTTTGCTTATAATTTCCGGTGTATCTCTCTCTTTCTGTTCTCCTGAGCTAATGGACTTCTTCTCCATATCAACATGAATAGGCAGCAACAGGTTCCAAGTCTTCATCTCTAGCACAATACATTCTCGAGAATCAGTGACTCCCACAGTCCATGAATATCCAAAGGAATCCGATAAAGACACAAAACCACAAAGTGGAGACTGCATGGAGCTTTCTCCCTGGCATGTACTTAGAACAGGAAGCACAGAGGGTGTTCTCATGGTCTTATCCTTGCCAGTAGTCTGACTTGTAAATGGGAGAAAGTGCAACACTATTGAATCTATCCCACCATCATGAAGGGCAAATAATCTTTCTGGCATAAGGGGATCGAAAAACAGCATTATAACATAACCACTACCCGTTTTCCTTGGCAGAGCTAAATCCACTATAGCCAGTCTCAACAAAGGGGGTGAATGGCCCAACCAAATAGTATGATCAAGTGGCTCATCAAGCTTCACAATGGGAAGCTCCCCTTCAATCGATTCACATATCATAGCAAGACCCATAATATGATTATTTGAATTGACGCGAAGATGAGGTGGACTACCAACACTCCACACTGGCTGGATTTCATCAGCTAGTGCATCTATTTGCAATTGCCCACCACTCCAGGCAGTCACCAAAATTGAGTCTTTGCTGACCACATTATAAAGAAAACTGACTGCACGGCCTTCACATTCTGCACCCCGAACTGCTAAATCTTCATTCCTACCATGACATACTCTCCGCAGAGGCCCCTATAACAAGGCCAAGTTATCAAGCAAAACTAAATGAAACATGTTATTTATTATGTAAATTACTAATTCGTGCATGATTTGGCTATGCTAACTTGAATGTAAGGATATATTTAGATGGACTTCAGTACATGCCAGGAGAATGTGTCTAGATGTTATTGTTCTTTCCATGTAAAAAACGTCCGAATGAGGAAATGAAGTCAACTCAACCCAGATTCTCAAAATTTTCCAATGTGATATAGGGTAATATCAAGTTCTGTGTATGACAGAATCTTTTTTTTTTTATAAGTGTGTGTATGACAGAATCTCTACATGAAAAACGCCAAACTTTAAAAATTCATGTAATATGGGATTAGGTGAAGTAGTCCAGGAAACATATACAAATAATTTTTGTTTTTTTTCAAAATCCAACACTTCTGGGACATCCATTAGGTAGATGTCCTTCTCATCGACCCCATGTCTTGTTTGAAATAAGTAATTTACATAATTTGGAGCATCTATGGAACAAAGCCAATTACCAAATACACAGGCAAGAAAGTAGAGGTACCTGCAAGGAAAGTGATGCATCAAATAAAGCATAAGGATGAGCTCTTAGCATAGACAGATCTGCCCCTTCTGCTTCTTGGTGTGCTAACTCAGGAAATGTTGCTTCCAACCAAGAAATTGCCAGACTAGAATTACTAACAGCTGTTGAATTGCTTGATTTCAGCCCAAATGTATGAGCATCAGTGTGTATCTCTAGAATAGATTCCCACTTGTAGACACTGTAGCACATAAAGCGTTCGATTCATACTCAGATTTAAAATAAAAGTCGGCCAGCATGGCAAAAAGGCATATCTAGTACTCATCCATCTCACAATAAATTATGTGGAGTAAAATGACAGAATTATCAATGAAAACGTAAAAATATAATAATCATCCAAAAATGATTTTACTTTGTAGAAGAGGCAGCATGAGGTTTAATAAGAATCTAGTTTGTTTTTTGAAAAAAGGGAAGCATAGGAAAAATAAAAAGATATAAACCTCTACTTATGGAAAGTTACATATATTTTGAGACAACCAAAAAAATTGGTTTATCATTATTAGAAGGAATGAATTTAAGCTTTCAACAAACCATCAGGACATCAAAGCAGAATAAGTAACACTGAGGACAAGATGCAAGGAGAAGAAGTAATCTGCCACATAATTCCAGGCAATATACAATATGAGCATAAACTGAGCAAGAGGAAGCCCCTGGGTGGATCATAAAATGATTTATAGAGCTTTAAAATCCATGCCGTGTGTCTCACATAGTAATAGGAAAAATATACTCCTTAATCTCAAGAATCTTAATCCTTTAAATGTTGGGTGTATCTATCCGTAACTGTCTCTAGAGAAAATTGTAAGCCTTGAACATCTGAAAAATACTAAAAATAAATTAAAAAATGCGGACAAAACAAGCGGAAGGTAAGGTATCATTACCTCCCAAATGGAACAACCGGGCAGAGGATGTAAATTGAACCGTCAGCATATAAAACAAACACCTGAAATGGAAAAATGTATAAGAACATAGTTCAAATCCAACTGCATTAAGTCAAGAACAACACGAAACAACATTTAAACGTGGACTATCATTATAACTTTCAAGAAAATATCAGCTGAGCCAAAGACAAACATAACAGTTTTAAGTTAAATAGGAATATCAATTGCAATCTATGTCAAGAAACAGTTGCAGTAAACTCAAAAGAGTAGTATCATAACCCTTCTCAGTGACATTGACGAACTTAATTTAAATAAGCACATCAGTTAACACAGAATTAGACAAATTGAGGCAAAGGGAGTACATAATTATTAGTATCAGGGACTTGACTTTTTCCTTCTTTCTTTTTTTTTGGGGGGGTGGGGGGGGGGGGGGGTTTTTTTTTTTATTAAGAAGAATACATCCAGAATCAGTATCACAAGTTTCAACTGAACTTACACTAAACCTGTCCCATAAGTGGTCACCCCCAAAAGAAAAATCAACAGGGCAGATTGATGTGGCATTCCTGGATCCACCTGGTTGCACTGGCTGTAGATAATATTCTTGCTCTGGTAGCACAAGATCTGAAGACAAATCAAAAAGTCTAAAAGAAAATGAAAAAGAGAAAAATGTTATCCCATACAAGTCTCGATCAAACACAGAGATAACTATTGTTTAAAATTTTTGGTGTTGATAAAACAGTACTTTGTCCAAAAGTGAGAAAGCTACAATATAAGCTTGACATAATCAGAAGTAATATACGACCAATCCCTGTTTCAGACACGTTGTCCATGCTACTAACTGCACATAGAACGTGATAAACAACACCCCCCCACCCCCCCCCTCCAAAAAAAAAATCCTTAAAAAATTATACCTGAAAACTGAATCAGAAGAAAGAATTCCCAAATGGGTTGCACTATAAGGGTGCCATGAAACTTGTAGCAAGCGTATGGCATTGCTGCCATCATGGTAAATTTCTGATCCAACGGTAACAGTCCTGTAATAAGTTTTCAACAAAAAGGTAAAATCAGATCTTTAGGATGGCACAACTTATAATAACAGTAGTACTAGTTAGATAATATCCAAGAGAACAGACAATTATCATATCAATACACATTATATTTTAAATTTGATTTTTTTTTTTTTTTGGGGAGGATGGGTTGGGGGGGGGGGAGATCTATAACAAGATTCTCTTGCAAAACTGTTTGATCAGACCAAAGGAATAATGAATCATTCTGAAATCACAAGTCATCAGAATATCTGAGAAAAATAATCTTGCATGCTAAAGTCAGACCATATAGATTGTTCCTTGCTATGATAGCTAATTGCATGAGTTGCAACAAGAGTCACTCCACACAAAAATGTGCCCCAAATAGTATGTTAAAATGCAATCCAGTTGCCAGTCAGCAACATTTCTTCAAGTGTTCCTTTCAAAGATACCCTACACCAGATGCAGAAGATCTAAAACAAATGGAAACATGTTGCTAGTACCTGCAAATTATGGTATTCTCTTCAGTAGAATTACGCCCATAAAGGTACATGACACATAAATGGTCTGAACCGGCAAGTAGTAGTGCTGATCCATTTCCATTGATGGAGATTTTATGAACCACAAAGTTGAGATGTTTATCTGCTTGCAATACCTATTAAATTACTGATATTATCAACGGAGCACTTCAAGCGAAACAAGAAAAATAAATTAGCTATTCAAGCATGTGAGGCAAAAATAATGGATTAAAAAAATAGGCCCGCCTAGAATGTCAAACCCTCTGTGCTTAGCTTAAACCATCATTCCAACCCATCCACTTGAGAACCAAAACAGTAGTTCTTAAATAAACTGTTTAAGACTTTATTATAAGTTCCCAGCTACTCAAGTTGGGCTGCATCAATTGAATATCAATACTCCACTCTGTGTCAAGTCATGGTCTCATGAAATCAGATAGGCTATTCCCAAGAGTTAATGCAACAAGATGAAGTTATCTAGTATATTTATTCTTCTATCCTTGTACGTGTTTGGGTACATGGTTGTGCCCCATCTCCTCTCTTTCGTCGCTTGTGGTTATTTTCAGCATCTTCTTTCCGGAAATTTAAACGGAATACTTAAAACAAAAATGAAAAAACAAAAACAAAAACCAAAAAAAGGCAGGGGGGTACAAAGAAAGACAGGTATTTCATTTCATTGCTTCCTACTACACCAATCATCCAATTTCACCTTCCCACACCTTCCACCCCCGTCAAATCAAAACACGTGACTTCCCTTGGTGCAATTGTTAGCCTACTAACTCCCTCTCCACTTGCAATCGGGGATGACACCCCAACAACTCGAGAAAGCATGGATTCCTTGCTTTCTCTTACTTTCTTGCACCCGCCCCTCTTCATATCCTGTTTGAGTGACGCTCATATTGCAAATGCTGTATCCCCAGTATTCTAAACCACCAAACCTTTTTTTTTTTTTGATAAGTCAAAATATATATATAAAAGACGCAAAGGGGCGCAACCCAAAGTACACAGGAAGTATACAAGGGAAGCCTAAGAAATAGAGGAGAAACGAGAAAGAAAGTCCGGGAAGCTAATTACAGTCGGGGCAAGCCAACCGGCTGTCCAAGAGTAAAGAGTAAAAAGAAAATAGTGGTGAAGATCCTCATAAGTCCTCGAAGAATCTTCAAAGCATCTGGCGTTACGTTCCTCCCAAATGCACCACATAAGACACAGAGGAATCATCTTCCACACCACCGCACTCCTCGAGCGACCACCAGACCACCAACAGGCAAAGAGCTCCCTAACTGAGCGAGGCATAACCCAACACAGACCAAACCGATTGAAGATAGCATTCCACAATGCATTCGCCACTCCACAATGAATAAGAAGATGATCCACAGATTCCCCAGCCGACTCACATAACCAACATCTATTGATCACAATCATGCCTCTACGACGCAAATTATCTATAGTGAGAATCTTGCTCCTAGCAGCTGTCCAAGCAAAAAACGCCACTCTAGGCGGAGCCTTGGTCCTCCAAATACCTTTCCAAGGGAAAGAAAGGGGTCCATGAGGACAAAGGACCCGATAGAAAGAACGCACCTCAAAGGAACCTTTGCTAGAGGGACCCCACCACAATTTATCATCCCCTACCCCTCTGAACTTATAAGAATACAACTGGCTATAAAACGAAGCCAGAACCTCCACCTCCCAATCATGAAGCAAGCGGGTAAAAACAATGTTCCACTGGGTGGAGCCGTTGGAGCACTCCACGTTGTCCGCAATGGATGCCCCTCTGAATCTGGCAATGTTAAACAAACCAGGAAAAGTGTCTTTAAGAGCTCTCTCTCCACACCAAACATCCTCCCAGAAACTGATCTTGGATCCGACCCCAGGGTCGAATCGAAAGTGCCTCTCAAAAAGACTCCACCCCATGCAAATGAATTTCCAAAGCCCCACCCCATGCGACTCAGTAATATCACAAGAGCGCCAACCACCCCGAGAGGACCCATACTTAGCCACCACAACCGATCTCCACCAAGCACCCTCCTCATGAGCTTACCGCCATAACCATTTACCCAAAAGAGCTTGATTAAACTTCCTCATATTCCAAATTCCTAGCCCACCTTCGGGAATGGGAGTACAAACCGTATCCCAATCTACCAAATGAAGCTTGGCCTCATCATAAAACACAATTAAACCACCAAACCTATTTAGCCCCAGAATTATCTAATAAAAATTTACTTTTAATTAGGAAGGCGAGTGATGAAGATAGTCCACTCATGCGATCACAGAAGGACCAATCTTGACTAGATTTCATGTGATTCAATAAAATCGCACTAGCTACTTATGTCAAAATACCATAAAAATGAATAAATTCTACAAAGAAAATCTCATTAATTTAAGTCCATCATTGCTTAAATATACCATAATGAGGATATTTTTTTTCTTTTCTTTCTTTCTTTCTTTTTTTTTTTTTTTAAGAAATATACCATAATGAGGATTGTCATCACTAGTTTTCAATTCACCAATTCTTCTTGACCAAACGATTCCTAAACAACTCCACTGTTAAAATTTAAACAGATCACAACCCTAAGCAGTTTAAGGCTTTAAGCAATGCACTTTGTTTCTAGCCCTAAAACCAAAAAATTTGGGATCCTCCATTTCGTTGTTGCTGCAACAACGTATAGAAGCAAAATAGCATCAAGTTTACAATCCCACTGAAGTACAATGTTCTAGATTTTCTAGTATAATAAAATATCATTTAAACTAAGCCAAACAGCTCTATTAAACTCAACACAAATAATTGAAACAGCGAAATGCACGACATAACTTTCATCTAACACTTACACAATGCTCAAACAGTGGGAAAAAAGAACGGTAAATTGGAGAGAGAGAGAGGGGAACCTTAGCGGGCGAAGCAGCGAGGACAGAGGTGGGTTGGGGCTCGCCAAGTCGAATGGAGATGCGGTGGAGGCACTGCTTGTCGAGGTCCCAGAAGTAGATTCGGGAGGCTCCGTCCCAGGCCACCAAGTTTCTCGGCGAAGCGGCGGTGGTGGACGCGTTGTCTACGGTGGCAGAGGTGGAGGTGGAGGTGAAGATGGGGTGATTCTGGAGGGGAACCCACTCGACTTCTTCTTTGGGCGTGATGGAGCGCCTTTGCTCTATATCCCGATCGTACACGTCGAAATTGAACCTCATTTTTGCTTGCTCGCTCTCTCTTCTGCAATGCTACTGCAGTGAGACCCCAAGGATTAAGGAACCCCCGGAATGTCTTTCCAGGAGACGGTACGAAAAGACTTATCGAATCAAAACTACGTCGTTTAAGCTGTTGCCCTTGCTTTCTTTCTTTCTTTCTTTCTTTTCTTTTCTTTTCTTTCCTTTCCTTTCCTTTTCTTTTAATAAAAGAGAGTAGGCTAGGCTAGGAAGACCATGGTAGTACCTACTGTTGGAAGCAACACAGGAGTCTAGACGATGAAAATTATAAGCGTTCCCTCAAGTCTGAGGGAGCCAAATTAATGAAAACTAATATGGTTAATACTAATTAAGTATATGTGGAGATTTCTTATTATGAAAATCATATGCGCTCTCTCAAATTCGAATGAACCATATTAATGAAAACTAATGTGGTTAATACTAATTAGACATATGTGGAGATTTTTTATTAGGCATATGTACATACCCAACCACTTTAAAAATTTTCTTAGACCATTGAGCTACCACCTTTGATGGTTGTTTCTTGTCGGTTTAATTTACTTCTTTTACAATTTCCTTTCTCATATATTGGATGGGTAATATTGGGGGTGAAGGAAAAAACTAACCACATGCACCAATTAGCACCAATTAATGACATTATGCACTGCATAAACTCGAAGGTCCATGACCTTTGGCTTGGTATGTGCTTTACCTGGGCCAAAGGCAGGACACAAACTTTCATGAAGCAAAACACACCGGATCGTCATCACGGCACGTTACCTAACCTCCCAAAAAATAATCTCCAACCCCATTGGAAAAAGGCACGAAGAGAAGCCTAAGGGAGGGGCTACACCACCAAGTACGATACATTATATTTGCTTATTAAAACTGTCCCTTGCCAGCACACACCCTGTAAGTCTTCTTGCTCACATTGCATGTGCCTTCCACGAGGTCTTTGGTTACAGTAAACTGTACCAACAATATACATTTCAATTGTATCTATTCCAACAGGCTAAGAAAATAAATGAACTATTCCTAAAAACTTAAATCATCCGGATTATACGAAAAGGTGTTCTTGATATAAAATAAAATAAATGAAATGCTGGGTTAAAGTTTAAAAGCATTTGTTGTAGATGCTATAAAGACGATAGACATTATCTCGAACTTATTTTTTAACTTTTACTTTGGGAATAATTATTATTTAATAAAATAATAATAATAAGAATAATAAGAATATATGTTCAATCCCCCATCTAGCGGAAGATCTTATAAGAGGTTTTTGTAATTTCGTTTTTTACAAATATTTCCCTCTGAACTCATCAACCGCCAGACGGCGGACGTCTACATAAACTCTCTTTATCTTATGAGTTAGTATTCAATGACATAATATTATCCACATTCATATTGCCAAAACATTTGAATCCAACTTATAGATTACACCTTCAACGACTCAACCTGTTTAATCACACACTCAATCCGATTTCATAACTCGACACAACGGCGACTCTAATTCCAAACAATATAAATCTAATGTAAAACTCACTATAGAAAACAGTTTTGTCAAAAGAAAATGTCCAAAATCTTATATACCCATAATTAAAATTACAATTAAACTTCTCGAGACACTTGATACAGAATAGAAACATTCAACCATAAACTTGTGTGGTTGGAAAACGACCCAATATGCTAGTTGCACAACACAAAAAAGGAAGCCTTCGGCTAGCCTTGAAACCTTAACCTTTTTTATATACAAATACTATCTAAAAGTTAGATAGATATATATATAGAGAGAGAGAGAGAGAGAGATGCCGCAATCATAGCCTCTATAGTAGGTTGTATAAACTTTTCCGCTTCTAAACTTGTTCAGTCTCTAGGCACCGGCCAGATTTCTTCTTCTTCGATTGAATCTATACAAAAAGAAAGGCACAAGGCGTGCGTTAGTGGGTTACTAGATTTTGGTGAAAGGCTTTGATTATTGAGCCAAAAAGCAACCTTACCTGAAATCGATTGGCCGTACAAACAAAAGAAATTAAAATATATAATGAAATCATCTCGTTCGTTGTTGCTTGGTTTTTGGTTACTTCATCCTTTCCACCTGTAAAATCTTCTGATACCTCGGGAACCCGTTCTTGCAGGCCGAAATCTGCGCACATGGCATAACATGTCATTATCATCATGTATGGTATGGTATGGTATGGTATGGTATGTATGCAGGCTTGTAGAGGAATGAATTGTGATGGGTAAATAATTATGTATTTAATATTATTATATATTATATCATAATGCGAATGAAATTGGCCGAAAATTCTCAAATAAATAAATAAATAATTTTGTAATGGGGACAAGAAACAACTCCAAATCAAGAAACGTGGGCGTAGATTTGAAGTAGGAAATGGTCAAAATACAAATAGTATTTAGTTGCCCATCCCCAAGGGTGGCTGCCGCTTTGCCCATTGAGATTCTCTGAATTTATTGACATTAATAAAACCCGAAGAAAAAGTCAATAAAGCATGGCATAGGCAGGGAAAAAGAGACACCCCCAGTATCGTGATTTATCCGTCACCATATCTATTAATTCATTGGACGTTTTTATATATTTTTAAGACATTTTTTCTCCTACTATTATGTATCACTCACACTCGCACCTAATCTAATCTATATATCATTAAATCAGTAATTATTATATTAATAATAGATTGACAGTGCTTTTCTGGACGAATAGATTGACAATGCTATGGAAACATAATAAGACATTGATGTGAATATGAGATTATTTAGATATATAACGTTAGTTTTTTTTTTTTTTTTAAGTAGGATTTATTTCTCTTACTATTTTAGTTTTCATAAGTTGATGATAATAGTAAGTAATTATAAATGAAATTTTCTTTCAAATTTAGTTGGAAAAAAAAACTTCAAAATTCAGTATACTAAACTGTCATTTGAAGCTTATGTGAAGGGAAAAAAAAATGAAGAAAATATTCAGAAAACAATAATAAAGCACATAAACAAAAGGGTTTAAATCAAATAAGTCAACAAAATTTTAATTTGAATGGTTCAAAAAAAAAAAGAGACATAAATATTTGACCTTCCAGAAGAACAAAAAATTCAACCCTTGTAAATAGACGGCAAATGAAATTTCCTCGGTCTTTACTGGTCTGGGACCCAAGACAATTCACCATCCACATCATCCAAAACAAAAGGCAAAAAACAAGATAATAAAAACATGAACATAAACAAAAAACCAAAAAATATCATCGTCTTGTCACTACGCATTTCACCCGTATATCTCTGATATTTCTACCGGCTATCTTAAAGCTAAGGAATCCAATCATGTTCCATATTATGCAGATTGATTATCTTTTCAAATCATCTTAGACAGACAGACAGACAGAGAGAGGGAGAGAGAGAGAGAAAGAGAATCTTACAGCTTCAATGTCAATTTTGTAAACCAGAAGCTTCCGTCTCTCCCTGCAACTTGTTCTATAGGCGACGACAATATGCCCAACAGCCAGAACCAGCGAGCATAAGAACAACGCTATCTCCGTCGCCCTGACATACCTTCCTCGGAAGGTGCCGGAAACACCAAACACATACGAAGCTTTCAAACAAACAAACATTAGGGATAACACAGAACACATCGTCGTAATTCCCAAGTACGGCCCTCGCGAAAGCCTTGGCCCATCGCAGAAGCTATAAACACCTACAAACAAAAACCAACGATGATTTAATTTAAGTTCAAACTGCGTTGCTCTGCTTTTGAAGCCAAAAGGGTACCCAAAAAAAAAAAAGAGACTAAAATTTGTTCACTTACAGATTATGATGGCTGATCTTATAATGGATATGAGAGGTATGTCGATAAGGGAGTACCGAAAATCGTAGTTTTGGAAATTGGAAGAGAGGGTTTGTAAAGAAAGAGCAGTAGGAGAAAGTGAAGCAGAAAGAAGCGCGGAAGGAAGAAGAGCATCGGCAATAACCAAAAGCACCGGCGCCGAGAATAGCAGCAAGGAAATCAGCATGGTGATCAAGAAGAACACAGTCTTCACACCCCTCAAAACCCTTTTTGATCTCTCTTCCTTTGAGAAACCCATTTCTCTGTCTCTCTGTCTCTCTGTCTCTTGTCTCTTGTCTCTGTCTCTCCCCCCTGCCTTTTGATTTTAAGGATCCACGTAGGAGGAAATTGAAGGAAGTGAAGTATATATATATATATAATACAGGGAAAGTTTTTGGCCTGCAAGAGAGGCTTAATAGATGAGGCAATTATATATGAGAAAGAAGCTTAATAGGTGAGGGAGGAAGAGAGGGAGGCGTGGAAGCCTCGAAGCTGCAGGCGAAAGGTGCAATATTTTGACTCGACTCGTCCACTCAGCAAGTTCTGACAAAGACGTTGGAACTTTACACGTTGAATTTACCGGTCAAATAGTGCAACCTCTCCCCCGCTCTCACCAACGGCGATACCTATAAATGACTAAATCGCTTCGAAGTTCAAACGCAATGGTTTTTTTTTTAAAAAAAAAAATTAATAAAAAAAATTACTTAAAATAACTTTTCATGCCAATAACTTAGACTACGAGCTATGATCTTGCTCTTGCTAGGTAGAACAAGATATGTGAGGGATACGATTGCGTGTGGGTTGTGTGTACGTGTACCTGTCGACAAATTGGGTTGTTCAAGGTGTTGCCATGTGCCTCGAGTAGTCGAGTGCAATGGATTCGGTGAATGTGTAGGCATTGGCTGTAGATGAATAGCACGGGCTTTGTGATTCTTCATTACTCTCTTGTTTTCACGTGGAAACAAGAATAAGTTTGGATCTGGATTCCT
The DNA here is from genome assembly GCA_006937295.1 of Carpinus fangiana. Lineage (NCBI taxonomy): Eukaryota > Viridiplantae > Streptophyta > Magnoliopsida > Fagales > Betulaceae > Carpinus > Carpinus fangiana. Next base: position 15,191,422 of record CM017321.1, on the reverse strand, counting down.
TCCGATTGGGAAAAAATTGAAGATTCTCTAATTATTAATTGTGGTTCTTTATTTTAAATCTAATGGTTTATAAAATTATTTAAACCTCGATAAAATAAAAGCTAACATTTAATGTCTCGATTATACAAAAACAGCTGTCATTTTATAAATCATTATATTTAAAATAAAGGGTCACGATTAATAATTGAAGAATCTCCAATTTATCCTCAATTTGAGGAAATCTCAATTCGGGTTTGGTGTTAGTTATATAAACCAATTTAAAACATCCTAAACTGATCCAAATTTTGTATAATATAGACCAAAAAGAAGGAAAGATTCCATGGGAAATTCAAATATTTCTCACCAAACAAGTGGGTATGACTCTCTCTTGAAATATTTCACACCAATCGAGCGGCTTCGGTGGAACCGAAGGATTAGGATCATGTGATCACATGCAAATTTGTCTTCGCGAATCATTCGAATTTCTTTATTAGTGGCTTTTGGTATCTTCTCGTTCTTGGTCAAATTTTAAAAAATAAAACATGGTTAATGGATTCCTTGGCAGTTGATTTCACACCAACCCCATCCGACATTCTGAATACCCAATTCAATCTCTTATACTATTCATCGGTGATTAGATTCCTCCGCACAATATTCGAGAAGTAATTTGGGTTGCAATAAGAGAGAGTGATAAACGCAAATCATTACCTTTTAACCACAAGTTCTATATTATTTCAATAGAACAAAAAAAAAAATTAAAACCGTAAACCATAGCCAAACACAACCCAAATTCAAACATACTAGAAAAAATACTATTCTTAACGGCAATTCAAATAGGTCCACTAAAATATTAATTATTTTGGGATAGTATACATAATACTTACTATAATTTATAAACTAATGTGACAGTTTATGTATATAAAATTTGAGTCTCATATTGGAAATATAAGGAATAACCCACATTTAGTGGATAATTCATAAAGATAGTAATGAACGTTAAATCTCACCTTCTTTTAGAGATTTTTTTTTTTTGTTTTTTTAGGAGTAATTACCTTTTTCTTCCATTAACTACAATGTATTGTCAATTTTTTCCCATGAATTGCCAATCTTACTGTCCGACCTTATCATACTACAATTTTCTTCTTAAAACCTTCCCTTCTGTCAATCAAAATCGTTAAAATTTTTGAAATAACCCAAATACCCTAACTTTATAAACAAAAACTATATATAATACCCTTCAAATTAAACAAATTAAAATGTATATTATTAGTTTATATATGTTATATATAAATTATTTTTAAAATAAAATAAAATAAAATAAATTTTGAGGGGTGGCTGCCAACCCCCTATTTTTTAAAGAGGTTTGCTAGGGGTTCTCCCCATAGTGTTCTCCTGGCGTTCTCCCAGTCTTACGTAGAACATGATTTAAGAAAAAATAAAATTGTAATACCGTTTTTTTGCTAATAGATTAATTTTTATTAGTTAATATTTAAGTTTTAATACTTTAAAACTTATTTTTGGATTCAAAACTAAAACCTAAAGGTGAAAGGTTAACCCTTTAGGGATGGTATCACCCAAAATGAATTTGATCATCCTAAATTTGATGCTAATGCCTCAATTTTGGTGCTAATGCCTCACAAATTTGGTGCTAATGCCTCAAATTTGATGCTAATGCCTAAAAAAACGGTGGTAGAGGCCACTACAATTTTATTTTTTCTTAAATCATGTTTTACATGTGACTGGGAGAACACCAGGAGAACCTACGGGGAGAACCCCTAGCATTTTCCTTTTTTAAAAAACAAAAAAATAATAATTTATAAATTTTGCATATTTATATTTTTTGTTTACATTTTTTATTTTGAGTATTTTTGTCTTTTAATGAGATTTAACATTTAAAAGATAATATTTCATCTAATTTAACGAGTTTCACTTACAGAAAGGGGTTTTGGAAAAAAAATGATAATTTAATAGGGTAACATAGTAAAGCTGGCAGTGACGGGAAAAAAAGCAATTACTTTTTTTAAATAAAAAAATTGAGTGAATGTCAAACGTAACCAACTACGCGAGAGGAAAGAGGAGCCAAGAAAACATTACGAATTAGCGTGGAATGTAAGGTGTGAGCTCACTGCTCACCTTTCAAATGCGTAACAACACGTTCCCATCGGATAATATTCATTATTCACGTGCCGCGGTACTTCATTTACAAGAATCATAAATTATTATTATTATTTATCCAAAATGGAAATTAAGATGCGATTTCCGTGATATTGCAGCATTTTTACGAGAAAAATTCACTTTATCATTATGAAATTTGAGGTATTTTTTTAATTTAAATTTTAATGTTTAAAAATTTATAAATAATTTTTTAATATTTCAAAAATTTGTAACTAATTATCGTATAAGTAGACAGAAATGATATTACATGTATCTCACTTAGGATTTTTATGATGCATCTTCTAATTTTGTACTCAACCTAACTAATGGAATGACATAATTGTGTTTCATTAAAACCCAACTCTTGTTATGATTTTTTTCTTGTCAATTCATTTTGAACCCCTTTTGGGTGTCGTATGATAGTTAGAGTGAAAAAGAAAAGGAGTAGATGTCTCTCACTTGTTTTTATACTGATAATTTTTGTGTACTTAGACCACAATTAGTAACGGAGAATATTAATCACAAATTTTTAAAATATTAAGAAATACATTAAAAAAATTTAAATATTATAGTTCAAATTAAAAAATACTCTCAAATTTCAAGTGAGTAAAATGAATTTTTTCCTATTTGTACTCGTTCTGGTTTCTTGGTTGAAAAGGGATGATAGAGATTAGAGATTATGACGTCATTGCTTTCAACTTAAACCTCTAGAAGGAAAATGATTGAATTTATTTTTTAAGTTGTGGTTACGTAATTCGACGATTGAAAAATAAAAACCCAGGACTGATCTGATCTGTTCGAGGAATTGGTGATGACTGGTGACTCATCACTCGTCAGCCATGTTTGTTTTTTGTTTTTTTTTTAGTCAAAGTCCAACAGGGCTCGTTCGTATGCTGTTTTGTCTTCTCTTGCGGAGTCCGTTAACTTCTCGAACAAGTCGGGGAAAACCAACAAGGCGGCAAACATATGCCTAAATGCTAATGAGTGATTGATATTTGAAGCCGCCTTCGGCCGTCAAATTTCCCAAACATCATGCATGGCCTGTGAAGCCTTGTCATTAGCCGTCAGGCGTCAGCTCACTCCAAAATTCTTAATTAATTTTATCCAATTATTATTATTATTATTATTATTATTATTATTATTATTAGTGTAAACCATAGCAATGGTGGTCACTTCTAAATCCTATTATCTCCATGGATGATGATAGCTTCCATGGAGGAGGAGCATCCTTAATGAAAAGAAACAACTCTTTATGAAGAGGTGCGGGAGAGCCTTATAGACCGGAACGGAGGTAGAGTTTGATATGAGTAGAGGTCAAAGGGTCAAAACTTTTAGTGGGTAAAAGTCAAGAGGTAAATAATTTTTTTTTTCCTTGTGTTGGGGATATACCGGCCATACAGCTCCGTCACTACTTATAGATAAGCTATAATGGTTATTTAATCAAAATTTTCCGCCATTCTTGGTAGTAGTTTTCCTATTAATTTATATCATAACTGGAGATACCATCCATTACAAATTTAGTAATATCGTTAAATTGTTTTCTTTTTGTCATTTTAAAACTATAATCGAATCAAAATTTAATAATATCTATTACAAATTTAATAATAATTTTAAAAATTACATTAATTTTGAAAAGACATAAAAGAAACATTTAGCATTACTCTTACATAATATTCGAAGATCATGTAGTTCTATATATATATATATATATAAAGAAATTTAGATTTCTTAAAGATTAAAATCAACCCAAACTTTCTGCCAAACTTAATCGACAAGTCACGAAATTTGTCTCGTGTCGTGTGCGTGGCTTCCACACGCGTCAAACAGCTTTGAAGCTATTAGACTATTCCACACGCGGCAAACAGTTTTGAAGCTATTGATCTAGTCGTATTTGCCCACGCAACTTGATATAAATTTGTATTAGCTAGAAATTATAATTTTTATTTTATTTTCACCCTATTAAATTGAAGTAGTTGTGTTAATTAGCTTTTTATTTTTATAAAAAAAACAGTAACGAAAACAAATTAAAAGGAGATCGAGGTTAAAAGAAAGAAAAAATAGTACAAAACTTCATCTAGAAAATGAACCGTACGTGGCGCTTCCATTTGCGTGTTAGAAAAGAGGAAGAAAGGCCCAGAAATTATGTGTACACGCGCAGTACACGCGGAGGGAGGAGGGTAGGAAATAATAATGAGGAGAAGATAAGATAAGGTGTTGTCATATTATTAATAATTTATATATCTAGAAAGCAAGCGGGAGGTGGCATATATATAAATCACATTTTATTTTTATTTTATATATGGAAAGGCAAATGTCACACATTTTTTTGAGCAATTAATTGAATATGATTCATATTATGTCACTTCCTGAATCATCAAGAATGTGACCTTTTTCTTTCTTTCTTTTTTAACGAGAATGTTACCTCTTTAATGCTGTACATGTTCCCCCTTTCCCCCTTTTTATCCATTGATACGTGTTATGGAAGTCATAAATTGATTAGCCGAAAGTTGCAAGTGGGCCTTTGAGAATCTACCCCTTCATCTCTCTTTTAAACTTGCTTTAGACAGCTTAACCTACTTTGGGTAACATATTTAGAGCAAAAACTTCAAGCAAGAGTTTGTTTGTTACGTCATTGCGTTGAAAATTTTATATTTTGATGTGGCAGGCAAAATGACATTATTAAACGATTAACTCTGTTAGAACTAGTGGTTCATATTATTTAAGACATGCAGAGTAATATTGGAATAACAGTAGTTGGTCAAGTAGGTGGAGCGAAGCGATGTTCACAGAGTGAGAGTACTCTACTGGCCCATATATATACGTATAATTAGGGTTTGTGATTTTTCAAAATACGTCGGTATAATTAGAGGTTTTTTTATATATATGTTATGTTGTAACGTTAAATCATTAATAGTAAAATATAGTTGTACTTTTTATGAATGTAAGTAATTTGTCGAACCACGTAAATTTATGTTTCGATTTTCTCTTGATATTTGTCTTTTAAATTCCACATTATTCATTATACTTGTGCACCATAACAACAAACTAGCTATATGTTTCAAAATCGTGTTAACCAAGTTGAAAACTATAAAATAAAGAGACACCAAGCAACAAAAGTGCTTGTGATTTCTCTTTCTCTTTCTACTTTCTTTTTTGTTTGTTCTGCTCTCTTTTCTGATCATAATCGTGTCATCCACGTCTGACGTGATCATAAAAGTTTCACCATATCCATTAAAATAGAATCATTTGATTTTCTTTTTAAGAAACACCTTTGTACGATGAATGCTGAAAATTAAACGACATCCTTTTTCAGTTTTCACCTCACCTGTAATCACAGTACTACAGTTATTACTAAACCCAACAAAAACCTTCACATGGGCTGTCTTCTGCCCATGTGAAGGATCGTAATTAATTGAGTGTTTATCTAAGGATTACGATGGAAATTAAGGAAAAAATAAAGGGAGAAAGGACAGCAAAATTTGAATGATCAACGTCTCACTGCGTCTGCATGCATGCTTCCATCCATTATTTATATATATATATATATATATATAGGCTAGCTCGCATGGACCTCCATCCATCTTGACGAAGATTTACAATAATCCCATCCCGTATATGATTGAAGAGACGTACATCGTCATCGTAACATGCATGAAAGTTACCACTATATATCTATGAAAATTATAGAATGTATACATATTGTATGTGTATATATATACATACATATGAACACCTTTATTAAATATATATATACACATTGAGGACCTTTTAGCATAAGCCTCGTTTATAATGCGTTAAAACTATATATATTTTTTTATTGAAACATTTGTCACGTTTTTTCTTTACTAAGAGTGTGTTTGAATTTGCGATTTCAAAGGTTAACCATGCATTTTTAAATAAAATCGCAAAAAGTGTTTCATTTGGGAGTATGTTCAAAATATAAAATCACGGGTTGAAAAATCACTTTTTTTTTTCGCACAACATGTAAGAAGGGTACGCTTTTAAAAATGCATGATTTTAAAAGTCAAATCACGATTTTACCAAATATTTAATTGTGTTTTAAAAATTATGTTTTGAAATTGCTATTTTTTTAAAAATTGCATGTTTAGAAACCGCTAAATTAAACAGACACTCAATTTCCTTGATGATGAATAATAGTTATATATATATCATGCACAATTGAAAAATAATAAAATAAAAATTCTAGTAAATGTCAAGCTCGCATCCAAGGAGATTAGTCTATTGAATAACTTACATTTATATAATTAAGAACCAATTGTTATAAGTGGACCACGCCTAATGGAGTGGAGGTCACAAGTTCGAATCCCCCCTCCCCCTTCCCTTGTGTGGACATGTCAAAAAAAAAAAAAAAACCAATTGTTATATGTGACAGTAGGTGGTGCTTTATTAATCTTATTTCATTTTATAATCCATAAAAATGTGTTTAAACACATTCAAAATTGGAAAAAGAAAAAAATAATTAAAAAAATGGACAACTCAACTAAGGAACCATCGTTTGCTGCTAGCCCAAACCCGGCCCAAAATGCATGAAATATCACAAGCTGAGTTGGGCCCGAACCCACCCAATGATGGCCGGCCTGCGTTAATGCCTAACGGCAATAACAAAGCTCGGCTCCGGAAGCCCAGCGAGCAAGAGACTCGCGCTCGTTTCACCTAGGAAGACTCCAGAGTTCAGGAGCATGGCCACGCGATTCTTGTGGCGCACGGGAAAGAAGCTCGCGCTGGTCTCCACTGCAGTGTGCGTCGGCGGCGCCGCGGCCACTGTCGCCACCTCGGACGATCCGGAGACGGCGTTGAAGCTCTTCACCGCCGTCCCTCTCCGCCTCGCCCACGGCTCCGTCACTGCCGCCTCCATCGCCTTCGGTAGGCTGAGTTCCGTGTTAGGGTTAGGGTTTATCAATTCATGAATAATTTGGTTTTCTCTTCAATTATAGATTTACTATACTAGTTTGGTGAAGTGGAAACTATGGCATTTCGATTTTTTATGCAAATTGTTTCTTTTTGGCGGTGTTGTTAGATTATGAATATGCATTGTGGGGACTACCTGAAGGAAGTGTTGAGAGGGAAAAAGTTAAGCACGAAGTTCACCTAAGGTCTGCGCGTAAGCTTCAAGAACTGTGTTTCAGAAATGGAGGAATATATATTAAGCTTGGTCAACATATTGGGCAGCTGGTATGCTCTTAATCTGCTAATGCTTCCTTAGGTATCTATGACGAAAATTGGACTGGGAGTTCTCCCTATACTGTTAGAGTAGGTATTGGGTTTTTGTAATCATTGAAAAAAAGAAAAGAAAAGAAAGAAGAACAAGAGAATAAGTTGTGGGATTTATAAGTAATTTCTTGGTTAAAGTAATATTTCTCAGTTGCAAGCATTGAACAACTTCTTCTTCGGTCTTTATACAGGAATACTTGGTACCTCAGGAGTATGTCCAGACAATGAGGGAGTCTATGTTGAATAGATGTCCGGTTTCTTCATATGATCAAGTATGCCAAGTGTTCAAGAAAGAGCTTGGAGAGACACCGGATAAAGTATGTTTTATTGTTTAGGTTTTGTTTTTGAAGTTTCTTTATTGGAGTACTGTATGCGTGTAAGTGGGTCAATATGCTCTTTTTGAAAGATTATTCAATTGCACATAAATATTTTAACGTTTCTGGTGCATGTGGATTTTTACATGACTCTTAATCATCGGACTACTTTTATCAATTGTAGTACTTATTTTGTATAAATCGCATTATATCAGCCCAGTTAATTAAGCTTTCTCATCTACAGATATTCTCCGAATTTGATCCTGCTCCAATAGCAAGCGCTTCCCTTGCACAAGTTCATGTTGCTCGCACGCATGATGGCCAGAAAGTCGCTGTGAAGGTTTCATTTGTTGTGACATTTACCTTGAATAGAAATTATTAATGATAGGTGGAGCCAAGTTTTCATTTGGATTTGTTTGAGTAGTAATGCTACTCTTTACACCAATTTATCACACCCATTTCACACCGGTTGACGTGATGTACTTTATGTGGCTATTTTGTGTTTTTTTTTTTTTTTAAGTAACTGACATGGGAAGCCACTTAGAACATGTCACATTAGTTGATATGAAATGAGTGTGATAAATGGGTGTGAAGAGTAGTAGCATTACTCTTGTTTGAGAGGCAGGTTGTGTTTCTCATGAGGATTATGTTCCCATATCCAAATAATTTCTCATATGCAGGTTCAGCACACTCACATGACTGATACTGCGGCTGCAGATCATGCCACTGTGGATTTTGTTGTGACCACCTTACATTGGTTTTTTCCTTCTTTTGATTACAGGTACTATTGTGGTTGCTTTTGTGCCTGCTGGTTATCCTTCCATTATTCTAGATTATGAGAAAATTAGGTAGAGATCATCTAGGTGTCAAGTACCAAAGTCTGGTACAAAGTTATATAATCTTGGGCTGTAACCTGTAAGTGGCCTTTAGGTAGAGAGATCATCTAGGTCTTCAGCATAAAGTTCTTTCTTCTATATATATCAAGTGTATCAAACTTTTCTAATCATGTCTTTTTTAGTATAAATTTGTCTGGTCTTGAATTGGTTGTTTTGACTGAAGTCTTCTTTTCTTGACTTTTCCTATGCAGGTGGTTGCTTGATGAAATGAGCGAAAGTTTACCGAAGGCAAGCTGCTTTAACTGCTATTCTTTTCACCATTCACTATATACCTTATCCCAAAAAGATAATGATTATACATATTTGTGGTTTCCTTCTGTTTGTTATACTTTTATCTTCCTTTCATAATTGAATTGTGACTAAGGCATCTGACCTAACTCTCTCAGCTCATACCTGAAATCTTTAGCCATATTTTCAAACTATGATTACGCAGTTTCTCTTTTTGAAGCCATCAAACAAGATGGTTTTTCCTCCCTTATATTTGACACAACTTAAAACTTATGCCGAACATGACCACCATGTTTTGGTGCTAAATTTTTTTGCTGGAGACTTTTAATGTTGCATTGAGGAGAGTGGAACCTTATTGTGTTTAAAATCTAGACATTTATCTGTAGCTTCTCTTATATTAAAATTTGTGCTGTATATTTATTCATTTGTAGCTGTATTGTCATTTTTGATCATTTGATATCATGGCCATCAGGAACTGAATTTTTTGGTTGAGGCGAAGAACAGCGAGAAATGCTTGGATAACTTTCGGAAGCTATCTCCTCATATTGCGGAATATGTATATGTTCCAATGGTGTATTGGAATTTAAGTACCTCAAAGTTGTTAACCATGGAATTTATGGATGGTCCACAAGTAAATGATGTGAAGACCATTCAAAAACTTGGAATTCAACCAAATGAAGTTGCAAAATTAGTAAGTTCATGGGTTTTATAGGGACATAGACAGTATTAGGTGTGTAGAAGTTGGGCTTTCCAATGCCAAGAATGGCTTACATTTGTCTCATAGAGAGACGTTGTTGAAAGGCCAAAGCCACGAAGTAGAAATTCAATAAGTAACTCTTGCACTTTATGCAGGTTAGTCAAGCTTTTGCTGAGATGATGTTTAAACATGGGTTTGTCCATTGTGATCCCCATGCTGCCAACTTGCTAGTTCGCCCTTTGCCTTCAAGTAAAAGCAGCATTCTAGGTGAGGCTTCTCTTTATGTTAAATTACCCATTGAGGGATCTTTCTAGTTCTAAGCTATTTCTGATTATATATGTTAGCCATGGCAATTGCAAACCTGTCTAGACCAAACCCCAAGTCCATCTGGATGGGGCCATTCTGGCTCTGATTATTATAGTCACTATGGGCAGATCATTGCATTTGTATTATTATATTATAACAATGCTGTTGAAACTTGTGAACAAGTAGAATTCTGCTGGAAATTGCCTTCAGCTGCAACTGAAATTCCTTAGAAAATTGGTTTTTCAATAATATGATGTTTATAATGAGTTCATCGCATTTGTCTCATTATTATTATTGTTATTTATTAATTAAAAAAAAAAGAGTTCTTCATTACTTGGTGTGCATGTTCTAGTCACAAGTGTTAACAGTGAAACAAAATCCTCATAGATGTTACAGGTAAATCTGAGAGAGGATTGAATCTATCATTGAGAGTTTGGATTTTAACATTGCTCTATTATCTAAAATCTGAAATCTATACTAAATTGAAAGATGTAGAAATGGTGTTTACTTGTTTAAATTCTTACAATGTTGAGGTGATATGCTCTGAGTAATGAACGCACATCCAAGGTGATACTCATGTTGTAAAATTTCGCACCATTTGCTATCCTGTTTTTATTGCAGTGGAGAACACTGCCAACATGTTTACTGCCATTTCTAGTACTCATCTTATCTACCACATGCTAGTTGTGGTCCCCATAGGATCTCTTATTACTCTTCATAGCAAATGAAGTAACATTTGAATGGTTAGATTAAGCAAAAACTTAGAAAATATTCAAAATATAAAGCTTCGCCAGTCAAAGTATTGACTTGCCTAACTGTTCCATACTGCATTCTATGACCCTTGATCTCATATGCTTCACCCTACCCTGGTAGCATGTATTTTTCTCTTCACAAATTTTCATGTTTATTCCCTTTTTGTGTTTGTTGGTTTCAACAAATACTGCACATGGATTTCTTTATGGACTTCTCCCTTCTCATATCTAGGCAAGAAAAAACCACAGTTGATTATTCTAGACCATGGATTGTATAAAGAACTTGACTTCCATACAAGAACCAATTATGCGGCACTTTGGAAGGTATACCATTGCTTCCTTAAAAAATTGTCTTCCAATCTTCAAGTATAGTTTCCTGTTTGAAGCAACTTGCTCTTTTCCTTGTTTACATATTTGTTGCAGGCACTAATATTTGCTGATGCTAACGCAATAAAGGAAAATAGTGTAAAATTGGGTGCTGGGGAGGATCTATATGCACTATTTGCAGGAATTCTTACTATGAGGCCATGGAATAGGGTTGTTGATTCGTCGGTTGATCATTTGGTTGTACAAGGCACTGATAATGACCGTTCAGAGCTACAGGTGATCTTCTGTCCAAGGAATCTTTCCCTNCCCCCACCTCAATGTTACAATCATGTACCATATTGTTTTGGTGTACTGTTTTTTTTTTACTGAAAGGGACCTGCTATGGTCTTGTGCTGCTCATTCTTAGATGGGGTGGATGGTCTTAATGTAATGGTTGTTACTTATTGCTTGACCGTACCTGCCTATTTTTTTTCTTCTTCCAGATGTATGCTTCTCAGTATTTCTCTCAAATCTCAGAACTTCTGAGGAGACTGCCGCGTGTAATTCTGTTGATGCTGAAGACAAATGATTGTTTACGAACAGTTAACAATTCTCTGGTATCAAATATATTCTACCTCTTTGTTGCCCATTATTTAACTGAGGGATCTCTAGGTTCCACTGAAAGTCGTTTCTGTTTGCCAGAAGAGCTAAAATTCAATAGGTGAAACCAAATCAAACAAAAAGAATGATTTCCAACAATCTGGTTTTGACTACATAAACCCTATTTTTAGTCCAGACTCAGGAACTTAGGAACTTCTTGTTAATTAAAATTCTTCAAAAGAAGCAACATTTTGTTTCCTCCTCTAAATGGGTACTTCAGTCATCAAAAAATGTCCTTGGCCATATGGCTCTATAAAATTAAGTCAAATTCGTCACACACGCACAACCTAGAGCAAAAAATCTGCAGAATCAACAACTTAAATGCAATGTGAAAATAGTTTTAATTGCAAAGTAAATAGTGTGTTGCTTATCAATTGAATTGTTTCTTGAGCAGCTGCAGGGGTCGTCTCCACATACATTCCTCATCATTGGGAAGGTCTCATCTGAGGCACTCATTGAGGCAAGATTGTTACAACAGAAATCTCTGTTACGTTGGCTGAGTGTTTGGTTGGACGAAATCTTGTTGGAAGCTCGACTCTTTGGAATGCGGATAGCCTTGTGGCTTTTACAACTCAGGAAGGCTTTATGTTAATGAAATCAAAGATTACAAAAACTCATTCTTTTTGAAGACCCAGATGTTCGTTTTCTTTAAATTACCACCCCCCCCAAAAAAAAAAAGTAGTCTCAGATATTCTGTCTCCGTAGTTAAATCTCAAGCATCCACTAACTGGCTCGAGTGCGGATTGACGGATTGGATTTTTTATAGAGAAAAGAAGGATCAAATATACTTTGTTTTTTTTCTTGGGCACAAATTATTTTTCAATCCCATCAATGGGGCGAGTGATAGACTGTAAGAAGTACGATATTTACAAAGGAAATGGAATAATTCATGTATTTGGGCTATTGTGTGTAGCAATAACAAAAATTGAAACTTGTAGTAGTTATTCATTTTCTTTAAAAAAATATTGATATATGTTACAACAACTCCCTTGTATTGCAAAAAAGAAAAAAGAAAAATAGATGTAAGCAATGAAAGTCCGCCGGGTGCCTTTTCAATTAGGAGTATATTTCATGTCGTGGATCTGAGCAGGAGTATTATTCTTGGAGTGTAACCTCCAAATTGATTTGGAGAAAATTATTATAACATATTCTCTAAAAATAATGTCTTCTATAGGTGAAAAATATATGTTTTTTAAATAAATTTTTTTTTTAACTCTGTCCTTGCAATTTAAAAAAGTATGTGCTTTTTACATATAAAAGACATATGTCATTTTTATAAGGAAAAATATATAATAACTCATTGGGTCTGCCTTCTGAAATTTTTAAATGCCTAGGTTTTTTTTTTCGAAAATTTACTCCCTGGGTGGAAGGAAACTGGAATAAAATCCCTGCCGTCACACTTTGGGCAACGGCCGTTAACGGACCCAAAACGCACCGTTTTGGGATGTGACACGTCGGACGAGCTCTCCAGGTAGGATCCAAAACGCACCGTTTTGGCACTAGCCAAAACGGTGCGTTTTGGGCTAAACTTGGGGGTTTTTCATCAACACCCCCAGACCACTCGTGCGAGGCAGCATCACCCCCATCCCCATCTCGCGACCCCATCTCCCCCGACACCCACCCACCCACCGGCGAACCGACCCAGACTCCGGCGCACCACCGGCGCAACACAGACCATACAGACGGTACACCCGCGACTGCGATTCAGGCGCTCCACCGGCGGCGCGCATTCCGGCGACTAGGGCTCCATCTTTCGAAAAAATAATCTTGGGGAAAAATCTCTGAGCAGCAGGTATGATCCAAAATTTCTTGAGGGATTTTGTTGTCTGAAACGTATATAAGGTTTTTATTGTGCTTTTGGTTGGTTGTTGGTTGATTCCG
>CM017321.1:15056942-15173798 GCA_006937295.1 Carpinus fangiana | reverse complement strand
CATTTTATTGTGAATGGTTTCATAGTAATACCATGGTGGCAATTATCAAAAAAGACCCAAGGACTTGTAACAATGTATATATTCAGGACAAAAGAATATATTCTCTCTCCTAAACCCAACAATATATTCTCTCTCCTAGCCATGACAAAAATCAATGAGGAGCCTATATAGTTGTATATATATTTTAATAACAATATATATATTCAGGACAAAAGAATCTGCTTTTTGAATCAATGTTTTCCTACGCGGGACCACTAATTCTCGTCTAACACTGTGCATCAATGAGTTCAGAAATTATTTTCATTTGAATTGTTGGTTTCCAGGGCCACCACACAGGATTCCTTTATTTTTTTTCTTTCTAAACTGTGCCTGCTTGCTACGTATGGGGACAAAAAAAATGACAACAAGCCCACATGGAGCACTAAAAAACAGCATATTATGTCCAATTTCATCAGCATTCGGGACCACAACTGTCCCTTTCCAGGGCCACCACAAAACTCACTACCAATCATAAAAGTCCACAAATTCAAACGGGATATAAAGCAACACAGCGGATTTTTTTTCTGCAAGCGGAATCAACCAACAACCAACCAAAAGCACAATAAAAACCTTATATACGTTTCAGAAAACAAAATCCCTCAAGAAATTTTGGATCATACCTGCTGCTCAGAGATTTTTCCCCAAGATTATTTTTTCGAAAGATGGAGCCCTAGTCGCCGGAATGCGCGCCGCCGGTGGAGCGCCTGAATCGCAGTCGCGGGTGTACCGTCTGTATGGTCTGTGGTGCGCCGGTGGTGCGCCGGAGTCTGGGTCGGTTCGCCGGTGGGTGGGTGGGTGTCGGGGGAGATGGGGTCGCGAGATGGGGATGGGGGGTGATGCTGCGCACGAGTGGTCTGGGGGTGTTGATGAAAAACCCCCAAGTTTAGCCCAAAACGCACCGTTTTGGCTAGTGCCAAAACGGTGCGTTTTGGATCCTACCTGGAGAGCTCGTCCGACGTGTCACATCCCAAAACGGTGCGTTTTGGGTCCGTTAACGGACGTTGCCCAAAGTGTGACGGCAGAGATTTTATTCCAGTTTCCTTCCACCCAGGGAGTAAATTTTCGAAAAAAAAAACTTAAGCATTTAAAAATTTCGGAAGGCAGACCCAAGGAGTTATTATATATTTTCCCTTTTTATAAAATAAGCAAGAGAAATTTCTTTCAACTCAATTCTTTAAGAAAAAAAAAAGAAAAAAAAAACCTGTACCGGATTTTGGGCCTCGCATGCAAGCTATATATTGGCCCAATTTTCCAACCACCTAGTAGAAAAAGGAAAAAGGAAAGGAGAATACTCCTCGGACAGACAGAAATGCCATGATTTAAATGTCAGCTGTGTTAAAGACTGTCCCTTGGGAATTGATGGCGATGAGAGGTTCACTACTCACTAGCACCTGCCATCCGTTTCAGAGTAAATGGCCTCTGAAGGCTCAGCTGGAGCTACTGCAGGCTTCACTGACTTTTAGTACGTCCTATAGCCTATAGCTAGCTACTCCCAACCGAGACTGTTCGGTTATTCCAATTTTTCCCTTTTAAAAAAACAGAAAATCAAATCGAAATCTCAACTCTCGAGATTTTTCCCAAAGATCTCAATACAATTGCCTCCAGGTCACATCATTTGACATTAGAAAAAAAGAAAAGAAAGAAAGAAAAGAGCGATGATCTCGAGGAGTTGAGCGAGCGTCATCCGGCCGTTGAGTTTGTGGTTCGGCTTCATCATCATCATATTAATGGAGGAGCTACGGTGGGTTGGGGGTTGGGCCACCAAACTTACAATCAGGGTATGAGCCTTTGCATTTGTGTCGTGTTCTTTACCAGACACCCATCACATCTATTATGCGGCCCCTGCCCCTATCACTTTGCATCTTTCGGAGAAGAATGTTTAATTTTATATTATATTTTTATTGAATAATATTCGATTAATTATATTATAAAAGTAAAAAATAAAAATAGTTCTTATTGTAAAAAAATGTGACCCTTCTAAATAAATAAAGGAGAGACCAGATAGCTTTTATATTTTATTTTTATTTATAAGGGTTTAAAGCTTTTGGTCAAAGCATGGAAGAACGCAACGGTACTTGTGGCACTAATTAGTTTTGTCATAATGTCCCCCGAATTTATTCTGCTTCACCTACTTCCTTTTCAATCATCTCTAATTATACAATAATAATAGCTCTAATCTTTTTTTTTTTTTTTTAAAAAAAATAGCTCTAATAAATCACTAACAATCCACATATTTTTTACATAATTTATCATAACATTAATGGTGTATTATATATAATACTTTTGAAGAAAGAAAAAAAAAATCGCGTTAATTATTTGATTAAATAACCATTTTGTATGTAACCAATATTTTTAGATAAGGCTCATCTAAATCAACAGAGTCACAATTACTTGGTGTTCCCTGCCGAGTTGTCGTCAGGGAACACCAAGTACTTCCTATTGTTTGTTTCTACTTGCATTATAAATAGCGTCTTGTGGTTGTGTCGTGTGAATCGTGTGTTCACGAAAGGCCGTTTCTTTGTTCTCCGAGGAGAGGGAAAAAACTAGCGAAGGAAGAAGGTGGTGGTGGTGGTGGTGGTGGTGTTGGGTTTGTTTGTGTTTTTTTTTTTTTTTGGTTGTAGAGACGGTTCTGGAGAGACATGGTGGGACCGGCGAGGCCTCAGTTCGTTTTCTTTGGATCCTCCATTGTCCAACTCAGCTTCGGCCATGGCGGTTGGGGAGCCACTCTAGCCGACATCTACGCTCGCAAAGTACACTCTTTTGCTTGTGTTTCTGTGCGTGTGTTTCGTTTGATTCCGTGTTGGTTTCTTAACAATATGTTTACTTTTGAATTACGGATAACATGCCCTTAATGTTGTGAATTTGCTTGATCCTCCACGTTGATTATTGGCTTTAGTAATGCATTTTGAATCCCATCTTCTTCTTTTTTCTGTATATTAATAATGATAATAATAAAAAGAACCCATTTTGGTCGAGGAACGATTATGAGGACACTGATTTTATATTTTGTTTAAGAATTTGGGTTTGATGGGCGTTTGGTAAATTAGTATTTTACTGAACTTTTGGCCAAAATGGGTTCATGTAAATTTGAGTACTTGTATTTGGATAGGGCTCAGTCGAGTCGAATTTGATACATAGGCTAATATTTCATAGATCTGGATTGATCGCTTTTTCTAATGGGAGATTCTGAACGAGTCCAGATTTATGCCTTTTCTTCTTTGTAATTGATAATCGAGATTATCTCTAGATGTCATTGTAAGGAGTACTAGTTTTCACCGTTCTTATAACATATGGGGGAAGCATTTGATGTAAACCCAGTAACAAATTGAAGAGTGGCTGAGATCTTATTGACCTTTATGTTTAATTTTGTATTTTCTCTTTTTATTAGTACCGAAGATGAACAATAGTCTTCTGTTATGTGTAAACGATCCTTAAAGCTTCTAAATAATCCAAGTATTCTTCTATGTCCAAATAAAGAAGAAATGCCGTGTTAATATGAAGAAGTTTTCCTAAATCACCATTTTATTGACAATCCTATTTTGTTCATGATTCATTGTAGGCTGACATTTTGCTGCGAGGGTATTTTGGGTGGAATTCGCGACGTGCGCTTGAGGTCCTTGATCAAGTTTTTCCAAAGGTATTATACTTCGAGCAGAAAATACCTGACATGCACTTTGTTGTATCAAACACAGTTAACATCAATAATGCTCAAGATGGTCTCAGGCAGAGGAAATTTTCTTGTAAAAATTGGTTACTCTGCAAGGTCAACCTAAGGATGTCCTTATAGGATGAGATGTTTCCGTTTTTTCGTGTGCCTGCTGGTCTCCCTTTATTTTGCAAATTGTGTTGTAATCCCTAATTGGAAGATGTAATGGTCATATCTATGAAGATATTAGATATCAGTAATTTGGAACCCTCCTTTTCCTCTGATGATAGCATTTCCTAGTAACTTAAAAGAGGCAGTGGAAAATGGATTCTAGTTTGCATGCGTAGTTTGTAGTTGATAGTGGCCTTGTGCCAATCTTGATAGCTCCCATGTGACGTTAAACTTTGTTATTGAAGAGGATAATTTATCCCTAAAAGTTGTTATTGATGAGGAAAGTTTTCTTTTATTTGATGTGAGATTGTCAACGAAATTAGTATAGCTTTCTTTGGGTATTTTCTTTTATTACAATGGTGCCCTGACTCACAACATCACCTTTCTTGGTTCTAGGATGCTGCTCTACAGCCTTCTTTGGTGATAGTTTATTTTGGTGGTAATGATTCTATGGGGCCTCACTCATCTGGCCTAGGCCCTCATGTACCACTTCCCGAATATATTGCGAACATGAGAAAGATTGCGACTCATCTCCAGGTACTTTCTTCACACACCAATTGATATAATGTTGCCATGTTCATGTGTTCAGCAAATGCATCTGCGTAGACTGTAGACCATGAAAAAACCAGACACTGACTTATTGGAAGGTTCAACAAACAACACTCTTGTCCAATTGATTCTTGGATTTTCTATTACAAG
Organism: Carpinus fangiana; assembly: GCA_006937295.1. Taxonomy (NCBI): domain Eukaryota; kingdom Viridiplantae; phylum Streptophyta; class Magnoliopsida; order Fagales; family Betulaceae; genus Carpinus; species Carpinus fangiana. Next base: position 15,169,243 of record CM017321.1, on the reverse strand, counting down.
AATCCTGTATGGTATCTAATCTTGGGGACTGTCTAAGATATTATATCAGCTCCAGGGAATTGCAAAGGGAAGAAGTGATTTATTTTTAGTTTCACCCGTTGACAAGTCTCAATCCACTTAAAAAAGTCACATTTATGAAACAAATGAGATCAAATCTCTCTCTCTCATGTTAATGTGGGTTTGAAGTATTGTGCATATGTTTTCGTTGAACAGTCCCTCTATCTAATGTATGTTCTATTGCAAATTTGAATATCAGAGCCTCTCAGAGAAAACACGCATCATTTTCTTAAGTTGTCCCCCTGTCAATGAGGCCAAGATTCGTGGAAACACAAGGTGCTCTCATGCGTATCTTGAGTGTGTTGTTTCCTGCTTTTCTAACAGTAATGTCAATTCTAATACAGGTTTTCTTTCTTAAACCAGTCAAATTTTTAGCGAGCTAGTTAGAACAAATGAGTTATGCCAAAGCTACTCAGAAGCTTGTATAAAGCTGTGCCAAGAAATGGGTGTGAAGGTGGTAGATCTTTTTACTGCACTTCAGAAAAGAGATGATTGGATGGATGCTTGTTTCACGTAAGTTTGGTTGGCCAAAATTTCTGTATCTTGTTTTCCGCCAACACCATCAATTTCCACAGCTTAATTGTTTTATTAACAATTGAATCATTCGATTATTCCTTAGTTCCTCGTGTCATTTGTCTATTTTCGCTGACAGTGGATAGAATGCTGCTGTGGAACTTCTTACAATCATAATCAATATGATTTATCTTCAACTGCACCAGGAGAAGTTTCTGGGCTATAGATGTGTAAAAATAAAAGCAAATAAACTAAATCAACTGCCTAACTCCTCTTTCATTGCATTGTGAAGAATGTCCTTCAGTTTTTTGGTCATTATCCATTGATTTTTCTTCCCTTTTTTTTGTTTTTTTTTTTTTCAGAGATGGGATTCATTTATCAGCTGAAGGGAGCAAGATAGTTGCTAGGGAGATACTAAAGGTGATAAAGGAAGCTGACTGGGAGCCATCTCTACAATGGAAGTCCATGCTGACCGAATTTCCAGAGGATTCTCAATATGATCTTGTTGCTGCTGATGGAGAGACAACATTAAACCCATCGGAGTGGACTTACTACTGGGAGAATCAGTGGGACTAGTTTGAAGAACGAAGAAGATCTTGAATAAGACATTCAGAAAAACAAGAAGCGAGAGAGAGAGAGAGAGAGAGAGAGAGAGAGAAAGAAGATGATTTGAACTTTGATTATTTTTCTTGATTATTCATTGTCAAGGTATATCAAATTGGATAGAATATTGTGCCAAATCGACTCTAGCCCTTCATGGTATTACAGAATATAATGGATAGAATCTTGTGCCAAGTCGAGTACTCTATAGCCCCTTAATGGTATTATACTAATACAACATTGATGCCCCAATCATCATACTTACATGTCTTTATTTTTGTTTATTTTCTATGTTGTAAGCCATCGATAAGGAAATCCCCTGCTGAAACAAAAAATGAAAAGAAGAGAGTGGTGTCAAGTAGTGTTACTTTTTTTTTTAAAAAAAAAAAAAAAAAAATCATCTAATTTATTTGTTTTCCATGAGATATATCCTTTCTAATTTTTTACCGCCTCATTTTATTTTATTTTTTAAATTTTGTCCCCAAAGCCTGAAGTTCTACTTCTGCTTCTACTTAAACTAATAGTATAAAATAGGACAAATACATTTCAAAATTGTGGGATTTTTTATTTTATTTTTAAGGAAAATTATTCCAGTCTCATTAATTGATGAATGATCATGAGCATAAAGCTCTTATAACATAGAGACACAAGTCCCCAAGAGGTAGCTCAATCGGCTGTGAACCACGTCTTATGAAGCGGATGTCACAAGTTTGAATCCCCCTCCCCCTACCCTTGTGTGGACATGTCAAAAAAAAAACATAAAGACACAGAACATAAAACTCTACATCACGAGCAAAATTGTGATTTTACTACCATTTGAGGAATAATTATTTGCAAATATTTGACCGAAGTATGGTTTCATTTATTTGGGGTCAAAATCCTCTATAATCCTTTATAATTCTTTAAATATTTTTATCGTATTAATGAATAAATTTTAGTTACAGTTTTTAAATTAAATTACTAAAATTTTATTATCATATAAATATTTATAACTTTTAAAACATAATAATTATCGCAATGATACTATGATAATCATTTAGTTAAAAAATTAATTAATTTTTTTAAATTTTTTTACATAACTTTCCTCTAAATTAAGTTGAAAAAACTAATCTAACTTAATTTATTAAACTAACATCAGTCTATTAATCACACACTAGAAAAAAAAGTTAGTTTAATAAACTGAATTAGAGAGAATATAAATAATTTCACATAAGGCGCCAAAATAAAAAGAAGTTTGAGAAATTTCATAATCTTCGAGTTTCCCTCCCCCATCGCGCCTCTTACTCTCTCTCTCCGCAAAAGCGAAAGAGGATCAAGAATTCTCAGGTAATTCTCTACTTTCTCCTTTTTAATTTCTTCCAAGACTACATTTTCTCAGATAATTTTATGTAAGTTGTTCTCATTTTCTTTGTCTCAGTCTCGGGGATGTCCTTTCTTTTTGGTATTCTAGGGTTTCTTTCTCACTTCAAGGATATCAAAATTACGCGGTTTTATTGCTAAATTTATTATCCTTTTTTTCATTTTTTTTCATTCGATGATTTCTGTGGCTCGATTTGGTCGCTTGAACCCGAGATATATAGCTGTGCCTGTATTTTTCTTTGATATTTCTTGCATGGAACATGCTTCATAAAGTGTAAGTTCATCTTCGATTGGAACATGGTAATTTGGAAAATTTCCAAATCTTTTGTGTATGAATTTGATCCAAAGAAGGTGATCCTTATATTCAAAGTACAAATTCATGGGTTTTTATACCCATACCAATACCCATTTTGAAATTCAAATCGTAGACTTAAAAAAAACAAAATAATTTGCCTTCTGCCTTTTTTTTTGGGACGGGGGAGGGGGATGCTGGGAGTTCTATGCAAGGATTGTGAAAATTGTAAGAACTTTACAGGAGCAGAAAGTGGAAACGGCTTGAAACTGGATTTGGGTCCGAATGTTTTGAAACTCTGTACTAAGACCTGGAATCCAAGTTTTAATCTTAATTTCAGAATGTATGTTAATGTTGGATTTTATGGTTATATTTTTTTCTTTGACTTACCTTTTCTGTTTCTACTGATTCAGCAAAAGGAGGCTTCACAGTTACTATATGATTTTGTGCTCAAAAAACAGCAATTGGGTTCCTAATTAAGCTGTCTTTTATGAGTCGAGAGGAACTATAAGAGCAACAAGCAGAGGTTTCAAGAATGGCAAATTACTATGACATCGATGATATTCTTTCTCAGGAAGAGGTTAACACTTATGTCTTCCATTGCTGGATACTTTTGCTTCCAACTCTTCTTAATTTCTCAATCTAATGCTAATGTGTATTTTGTTCTTGTGCACACAGGTTGTCTCAGTCATATTCCAAAAAACAGCAGGTGGAGTGGGAATTGATCCCAGTTCCGAAACTGACTCTGTAAGTTCTATTGAAACTGGAGCTGCACAGGAGTGGATGGTAAATTACTGTTTCTGATACTTTCTTGGGTGTGTTTTCCAGGTTGAAGTGGGATCAAAGGTAGAGCTACCTTTCTGGCTTGCTCATGAATTACAACTGAGACAAGCTGTATCAATGAATGTCCCCGCTTGTTTCAATCAAAAGTAATGGTCCTAACAGATCTGTGTGACATTTCTAATTCCCATTTGAAAATTATTATCTGAGAGGATTATGAGGATTGAGTTATAGGAGACTTATATTGCTTGTTGTATCTCGGCAAACTTGTAGAGGGAATGGAACCTTTGTTGCAAAAGTCTGGCCTATGGCTGCCGAATTTCAATCTGATATTATGCTTTGAAATCTCATTACTAGATCTTTACTTCTCTGGATTGTTTTCTTTATCCATTGTTAATGAATCGAGTGTCTGGTGGTTCCAAATTATAACCATAGCCAGATTATGTAACTATTTTCTGAGTGACTGGTAGAATTAACCCAGTTGTATTGTTGCCAACCCATGCACTAGTTTCATGGACTGGTTTAAACTGTGTTGAGAGGTGTCGTATCTATTATTTACTTTTCTTTTTGTTCTATACCAGGACAAGGCTGGAAATCCAGGCTGATTCTGCATGTGTGGATCTGAGATCTCGAAGTCCATACTTCTATGAATTTGGATGCAAGATAGCACCACTGTGAGTCTCTCGCCGCACCTGTCTTTTCTTGCTTATATATACTTAACGGTTTAGTGTATTCTTTCTTTGCCTTTCCTCAAATTGCCTTATAAGAATACAAGTTTTTTCTTTTCATTTTGATGGACAGGGTTGCTGACAGAACCATTGGAGCTTTGCTCTTATCTGCATTTAAGAGCAGGTACAAGGAAGTCCTCACCAAGGCACACACTGCAGCATACCCAGCGGCTTCCAAACACTTGACAATTTTGACAAAAGAAGAAACCCATTGTGAGATTTTATTTTATTTTCATATTTATGCATATCTTCTTTTCTCTTGACTTCACATGTATGCATTATTTATATTGATAGTCTTGTGGTTATGCATCTTTTAGTGTATGAGGCAGCTCAGTCCTCAATGGCAGCCTTTAAGAAGTGGCGGATGGGTGGCCCCAGATTTCAGAGAGCTTCCATTCTTGGAAGGAAGAGAAAATCAAATGAGTAGTCGCTGAACTTTATGATTAATCTCCATCACATTGTAGGGCCTTGTCTGTAAGTGAGATTGGGGCATAAAAGTAATGCCCCCTGTCTATGAAGTTTTGTATTGAGTATTAATTATGAAAACAGTCAAATTCAGTGTATCAATACTTTATTAATTAACCAAAGAGCCTAAAGAAGTATTCACACACCATGATGATTGCAATCAAAAGTAGAAAATAGCCATATATCTGTTCCAAATTCCAATGGGAATGCTAGCTTTTGAAAAATGTATTTGATCTCCCATGGCCATGGCTCTAGTTTATTGATCCAGACTTCTGAGCCCCTTGAATTCTGTACGAGGATTGAAAGAGGGGTTGGCCCTGCATCCAGGCTGCATGGTGCATTTGGGCTCTGCAATTTAAGTCCATTTATCTGTTTACACTATTTACTCTTATGTTTTTTCAAAAAGGAAGGCCCTCTGAATAGGAAAATGATACATGCACAACTTAAGTCCAATTTTAGTCTAACTTTTCTATTAAGTTTTAAAAAAGAAACTGATGTGGAGGAGAGAGAAAGCCTTCAACTAGAGAGAGAAAGATAAATTTAGCTTAGAAATTGGGCCAAAGTTGGACTTGAAGTTGTGTCTGTATCAAACCTCCTCTGAATATCCCTGTCGTCACTCCGACTCACTCAGAAGTCAGAACTAGAGCTGCTTTGGTTTTTCCTCCGAAGATATTTTCTGTAGATATTTTCTGATACGGACAAAGGCCAATTTCACGCCGTGGCGAAATCAGTTTCCCTTTTTTCCTTTTCTACCCCCAAGATATTTATTAAGTAACATGATCCTACTCGCACTCCACGCGCGTGCTTCTCTAGTTGAGACAACAATTCCCCGGTTTGTTTCACACGCCATCTCTGATCGCGTAACCGGCCATCACTTACGACACTATTGAGTTGACCTCTCTCAGAGGGAGAGAGAAGAGAACCAAAACAGAAAAAATGTGTCTAATCTAGAGCTCTCTACGCGCACATGTCCACACCCGACTCCTCCCTCTCCGCCGCAGACTCGAGCATGGACCACGACAATAAGACTCTACCCAATACCGCCGGCGAGGAAGGCGGAGACGCCCAGATGTGGGGGACCTTCGAAAAGAACTTTCGGCAGGTGCAGAGCGTGCTGGACCGGAACCGAGCGCTGATCCAGCAGGTAAACGAGAACCACCAGTCGAGGCTCCCGGACAACATGGTGAAGAACGTGGCGCTCATCAAAGAGATCAACAGCAACATCTCCAAGGTCGTCTCGCTCTACTCCGACCTCTCCTGCGACTTCTCGTCCCTGTTCCACCAACGCTCCTCCGTCAAATCCCCCAAGACCCAGAGTCCCTAGCACTGAAATTCTCCTAGTAATTCCCCCATCTCTTTATTCATATTGTATGATCCGTATGATTGGTTTGGAAATCGATGCCAAATGGGTCTGTCTTAAAAAAGTGTTTGTTCCATGTTTTTGTTGGTGGGAGTCTGTTTGGAATAAGCGACTCTGTTTGAATGTTTCTATGGGTATCTCTAGTACTCTGCCGTTGATGTGCTCTAAAGCGGCCCATTCTGTGTTCAAATAAATCTGTAATGCTTATTCAGTGTTGTGTTCTGTTTTACAAGGAGGATTACAGTGGAACCACCTACTTTCCTGTTCAATTCACCAACCTAGAGAGGTATTTATGATCTGTTTGCTCACATGAATTCTTGCTTATGCGCTGTATGATGAGTAATTGCTCTTGTTTCAAGGTGGGGTTGCATGGTTTTGAATTTGATATCTCAAAGCAACAACCTCCGCTAAGAAGAGGTGTTCAACTACTGAGAGAAAGATGGAATGTCGCTTCAAATTGGTTTGTTATTGATTGATTGAGCTCTTCTTTTGGGTGTTAAAAGGGATTAGGGTTTTGTCAAGTACTGTACTGAACACAATCACACAATCAGGGTGTTTTTTTTTTGGGCAACCCCAATCGATTGGGTGCATTGCCCTGAATTGATACCTATTGTGTGGTTTCACTCTCGTAATGTAATTAATAAATAGTTCTTGTAACTGTCATCGTTTCAACTGAAATGGAAAAGAATTAGTCAAACTTTTGTTAAATGGTATTATGTCATTTAAAAATAATTTAATAATCTATGCACCATCAGATGTATGAAGCCTATGAAATCATCCCTCTATATTTTTAAAGAAGTAATACCTATTAAATGGACGTTATACAAGAAAGTTCTGGTTTGATTGTTTGCGGCTCAAGGTTGGGGTATTACAAAAACTTGATTATAATGCGTTTTGGAAAATGAGAGTTCCCTTCTCAGCATAAAAGATAAGCAGGCAATCTCATGGTAACTTCGCCATGCAACAACATATACACCATTAAATATCTGTAAAATTTAATATAATTCATCTCTATTTTTAAAGAATCAATTCCTATTTAATGAACATTATACAAGAAAGTTTTGGTATTGTTTGCAGCTGAAGGTTGGGGTGGGGTACTGCAGAAACTTGATTATAATGCGTTTTGGAAAATGAGAGTTCCCTCCTCGCTAAGCATAAGATATGCAGGGCAGTCACATGGTAAGTTCACCACTGTCCGAAATGACAACCTTGCGATTAGGCACGCCGCTCTCGCTTCCTTCTGCTTCAATCTTGTAGACAACATCCATCCCAGAAAGCACCTTGCCAAATACAACATGGCGCCCATCCAACCTTTAAAGAAAACCAAATGCAGGAATGCGAGTAAGAAAAAATTCCAAGTTTGCATAAATATGGGCTAAACAACCGATCTACAATGTGCAGAGCACTTATTAAGCAAATTCATGCTCCTTACTGGCAATTCGTAGATTCCATGCAAAGTTCACAGATGACCATACTACCAAATTTAGCCATTGGAATTTGGAAATGTCTAGGACAAGATATTCTTCAAAGGAGCTACAATAATACGTATCAAGTCTGTATTGGGGTAATTTGGGGCAAGTTCTAATGGGAACTTGAACCTCCTTCAAACCAAGGGTTTCAAATTGACTTCAATCGTAGCAATTGACTAGGCTACAAAACAACTCAAAAGACTCCTAAACTCTTACGGACTCAAATACCCAAAATACAAAACGACTTACAATTAAAGGCTCCTACTTATAACTCAAATACTTGAGCGGCAAAGAGACGAATGACATCAAGTCCTAAGCATAGAGGGACTGTAACATATTGTCAACATACGCAGCTTCACAACACTGACCTTGGGCATTACCAACTTTGCTGGAAAACAAGAATCTGGGATCTCCTATAAACCAATTCTAGAAGTATGATGTATAGATTGTCGCAAAAGAGATTATTACCATCCAGTTTTGACAGTGGTAATAAAAAATTGTGATCCATTGGTGTCTGGCCCAGCATTTGCCATTGACAGGTTTCCTGTTAAGAGTAAAAAAAGTAACCAGATAAATTAGCATTCTTTTCAGCTTACATTTTACAGTATACTTCAGAACCAATCACAATAAACTTTATGGAAGAAATTTTGCAAGAAACAATTCTGGTGTGGAGGAGGACTTAAGCTTGCCTGGCCCAGTGTGCTTTAGTTTAAAGTTCTCATCGGCAAAGTTTGCACCATAGATTGACTCTCCACCTCGCCCATCACCAAGAGTAAAATCACCCCCCTGGATCATAAAGCTGGGAATTATTCTATGGAATGTGCTCCCTTTGTAATGGAGAGGCTTCCTGCTCTTTCCAATTCCTTTCTCCCCTGAAATGAGAAGATTCATTCAACTTGAAATGTACAATGGTAGTAACTCTTATAGGATCATAGAAAAGCACAGTAAAGGGAACAAGTAGTTATATATAGGAAAAATATTATGTACGCCCCTATGCTTTACCTGATTTTAACTTTTAAACCTCAATTTCTAAATTTGCAAATTAAAGGCCTGAGTTTAAAATCATTTTAAACGCAAGACTTCATCCAATTTTATCCAAATAAATAACAAAAATGACATAAAAATATAGTTAAGCCCTTCTCATAAAAAAATAAAAACAAAAAAAGTTAAAAAAGAAAAGAAAAGATGTAAGCCTGGGTCATTTCCAGCTACAATGACCAGGCTAGGTGAGAGCCCAGTCACCCCAATTAAGCTCTCACCCAAGCATCACCATGTCTAGGTTATCCAACCATGTCTCAGCTAGGCACGACCCAGCCATAATGGCTGGGCTCTCATCCAGCCACAACATCATTTCCAGCTATGGTGGCTAGGCTAGGTGAGAGCCCAGTCACCCCGACTGGCCTCCCACCCAACCATGTCTTAGTTAGGCACAACCCTAGTGACACTAGTGGTTGGACATGACCCAACTGTGTTGAGCCCAGCCACCACTGCGACTGGTCGTGCCAAGCTTTATCTAGCATCCCAACCATGTCTCAGTTAGGCACAACCCTAGCCACACTAGTGGTTGGGCATGACCCAACTGTGTTGTGCCCAGCCACCACTGCGACTGGTCATGCCAACCTTTATCTAGCCTCCCTTTTTTTCCTTCTCATCTTTGTTGTATTTTTTAAAACAAATATATATGAGCATAATTGTATTTGCTTATCATTTTTGTTATTTATTTGATGGAAAAATGGGCGAAGGCCTTCATAATATTTTCCCTTACATATATAAGAAGTAGCCTTCATATGATTAAATATATAACAAGGCAGATAAGAGTTACTTGGCTACCCGTGCAAAGAGCTCGAAAGTTTTCTGCACAAAGAAAATGTAAAGTCAGTAACTTACTTTAATGGTGAGAGATCTAAATGGAGACAAGTATAAGCAGCGGCTTCCATTATACTTGGTTACCATACCTGCAGTTTTAGGAACTGTATTACCAAATAGGCCTATGACTATGCGACCTGCAAGCAATGAAACTGATGATTAATACAATCTTTAAAGAACATTTTTGCAATACGTATAGGAATGTTGAGACTAAATTCATGCAGCCAATCAATAAAATGCTCTCTCTGAAATTCTGTAACGGCTTCTGACATGGAATTTCAGATAGCTCTATTTGGTTTACAGTACATTTCTTATAACCACGTTCATCAATCAAAATATAAAGAGTTTAGTCCAATTAAACTTATCAACTACTTAAATGTGTAAATTCATAAACATAACATAAAAACCATTGTCACGGCAGCATGGTATAAAGAATGATGTAAACATTTTCGTGAACATATATATACAAAATTGCCCTGGCCCATACACATTGTCTAAAGAACCCAAAAAAACAGCAATGCTGCAACAAAATCTCATCAAAGGCATCACAAAAGACCCGGACAATGACATTCTATATCGTTTCATATGCAGAAGTCATAAGCATATCCAATTCGCGGTTTTCATGGTGTAGATTTTTTGTGAATACGTGAATACAAGTTTTTTTTTCAAGAAAACAAAACCCTCCAACCAAAGCAGTAACCATTTCCACTTCACCAAAGAATCAAATCTGACGAGATAAAGGCATCGTATTTGCAGAATAGAGATATTGAACAGTATCAAATCCATCCCATATAAAAAGAATCATCCCAGGACAAAAACAGTAAAGGCTTACATATACATTTTTGTCCATGTGAAAACGATTTGAAATTCCAATTCTGTGGTACTAAACAAAGCACAACAAACAGTCAAACACAGAGACCCACAAAGGCCATACCCATATCTTTTCCACCAATTTTAATATCGAAGAACACTTTGTCGGTCACTTCCTCCAGATCCTCCTCCAACTTGTTTTTCTGATTCACATACTCAAACCAAATAGATATCTTTAACCACCCAAAAAAACCCAAAGTAGGAAAAAACAATTCATAACGCTCTGTTTGTTTGAACAGCAAAAAGATGGCCTCCAAACCTCCTGGGGCTGACTTCTAATAACACTTTCTTCGGATAAGACACCGGCATCGCTTAATCTATTCTGAAATTTGATCCCAAAACAAACGTGAAATAACAAAAAAAATGATGGCTTTAGTTTCATTACACTGAAAATTTTGATAAAACGGTGGAAGTACCTGGATGATAGCTAGGGTTCCGAACAGAATCAGGACCCAGAAAAGAGCTAACGACACCAGCTTTGTTGCGGTGGCCATGTCTTCAGCTTCTTTTAGCTCCGAGCACGCCTCAGTTTCTGGTCCACTACGATATAGGAACCGGGGTTTGGGCTTTTTCCTCGAGTTGTCAGATATTTTGCCACGTAATTTATTTACCAAAGAGAAATGCTTCTTTGCAATCAAAAGTCCATATTTTTCCCATAAATGCTGAGGTGGCTAGTCCACTTGTCATTATTTAATTATTTTTTAAAATAAATTTAAATAAAAAATTAAAATAAAGAAAAGTTAGAAAAAAAACTAAAAAAAATACAAGGGGTGGCCGGCCAGCCCAAAGGGGGTGGCCGGCCACCCCAGTATAGCACAGGGGNTTCTGGTAACGCAACTCTAGCACTCTGAAAGCTTTTGTTGTTTCCTCATTATTTAAAAAGCATACACTGACTTAGGCATCGGAGTATCCCCGCCGGCTCACCCCCGGTCTCTTCGATCCTATTCTTTTCTCTACTGTGCAGGAAAGGTCAGGCTTGAATCATTCGTCAAGAAGTCAACAAGCGTGCCACGTCATCAATCGGGAAACTGTGTACCAACAAGTCATACAACATATCTATTTTAAGTAAACTTAATCTAATACATAAATAATTTTTATTTTTTTGATTATAAGAGCAAAATTCTCGCACCAAACAACTTCTTTTACTAATGAAACATGTTTGAAGCAATTTTTTTTTTTTTTTTTTTTAAATGTTCGTTATATGTCCACAAAAAAAAGATGACTCATGCCAGTCTCACGTGGACGTGGTGGCGGTGAGTTTTGTTCTCAATATATATATATTTTTTTTACCGACTTTCTTTCTTTTATATCATAAAGGGATTTTTTTTTTATTAGTACTTTTTTGCTTTATCGGGAAGTAGGACATTTTTTAATGATGCTAAAGGGACCCTCCACCGATAAAGTAGAACTCATATTACAAATTTCTCCTAATCATATTTATATACTACACTAAGATATTTATCTAAATTCAGCTTCTCACTTAACTTCTTTTATTCAGATTCATCTTTTACTCTTTTAGATATTTTAAATATGCATCAAAAATCTTTTATGTATTATCTTAATACATGTCTAATAAATTTTTTTTTTTTTTTTTTTTTTATAAAAAAAATAAGTCGAAGAGATCAATTGTGACTATTCTATCTAAACGTGACTATAATAACACCTACCTGCCGACTATCTTATCATGTTCTTTTGAACATGATATTAATAAGAAGAAAAAACCATTCTTAAGACTTTGCATTATTTATAAATATATCTTGAAAAGTCGACAAATGACTTTTCAAAACTTCCACCTTCAAATTAATTTAAGACTTATGATTAATGCCTTTACTAAGGTGGCATTATTTATAATTAGGATAATACCATATTATTAATTCTTAAAATAGTTATAAATATCAATTTAAAATGTCAAATTATTGGGTTTATTAAAATGGGATTAAAATCCTTCCAATTTTAAGTAAAATGAATTTTACATATTTAATCATCTATATGTCACAAAAAAGTCTTTAAGAAAAATTAAAATAGTAAATTTTAATTGGTATAAATTAATGGTCTCATATGTTGTTTCTCGAAGTCATTATAATAATAATGATAGCAAAAAGCTAAGTGTTAGTCAAATCACTCAAAGATTATGCAAATCCATATTTAGTTAGAAGAAAGAACAAGACAGGAGAAGCCTACGAGAGCGATGAATCGTCGTTTACTGTCGGTCACGTCCAACGATGAACGATCAACCTTCAAACACTCCCATATTATAGGCCACCTCGTCACTCTCGCTCTCTCTCTCACTCTATCTCTCCTTGAACTTCACAAATTACGATCCTCGAAACCCCATTGACAAGCCTAGAAAACAGACAACCCGGCCACTGAAAAAAACGAAAAGAGAGAGTGGGTGAGTGAAAGAATTGTTGGGTTGGAAAGAAATGGCGAGCTACGAGTACAAGATGTTTGGGTTCAGCAGGAAGTTCAAGACGGGCGAGGTGGGTCCGCCGGCCGACGTGAAGGAAGCGTTCTCGAGGTTCGCCGGTGGTGGAGATCACATGTCGGTTGATCAGTTCCTTCGGTTCCTGGTGGAGCACCAGGGAGAGGTGGGCTGCACCGCGTCCGATGCGGGCCGGTTCGTAGAGCGGGTTCTGCATGAGCGTCACGACGCGAAGGAAGGCCTCTCCCTCGCCAATTTCTTCCATTTCCTGTTTCTCGATGATCTCAACGGTCCCATCAGATCTGAGGTTACCTCTCCCTCCTCTCTCTGTAACGCCATGTTTGTATTGTTCGTCTGGTCAACGAGAAACTATAGGAAAATAAATTAATATAGGAGTGCTTGTTTTTAATTAATTACTTTACGGAAACAAAAACATTGCATATTATGTGTTTGATCAATGGTCTGGTCTGGTTCAATCATCAATGAGTTTCTTTTTTCTTGGAAATATCGTTGCACAACGTTATTATTATAATCAATTTTCTTGTTTTCCTCGGTTCTGTGTACTTTTCTTAGCAACAAAGTGGAAGCAAAATGATGTTTAGCAATATATATATCTTCGTACTTAGATTTATTTATTTTTAATATAAAAACTGATTGAAGGGTTGATTCTCTACATCTGTAAGATAGAATAATAACGGGGCATTATTCAAACAACTTTTTGTGCTGGTTCTCGGACATGAATTTATTGATACGAATATAATTATATATGATTCCCTTTGTCAGATTAGTCATTTGTAATATAGGGACTACTTTAGGTTCGTTCTTGACAGAGTATATGTGACTACAGGTACACCATGATATGACTGCTCCATTGTCACATTATTACATATATACAGGGCACAATTCCTACCTGACTGGGAATCAACTCAGCAGTGATTGTAGCGATGCTCCAATCATAAAGGCGCTGCAGAAAGGTGTGAGAGTAATTGAACTTGATATATGGCCAAATTCAACAAAAGATGATGTTCTTGTCATTCATGGAAGGTACAAGCTGATTCTCAAACCCACCTCTACTAGCAATGTGATCGTTTTCTTATGTCTAGACTGTGCTATAAGATCATTTGGTATCTGTATGGACCCAATTGCATGTGAAAGGAATTCCTTATAGAACAACACATATAATAGTTTTCTATCTATGTATTATAATGTATCTCACTTGTAGGACCCTGACCACTCCCGTGAAGCTCATCAAATGTTTGAAGTCCATTAAAGAGTATGCTTTTGTCAAATCTCCCTACCCTGTCATCATAACTTTAGAAGACCACCTTACCCCTGACCTTCAGGCCAAAGTTGCGGAGGTTTGCCTTTTCTTTACCCTCTTTCGCACTAATATTTGAATTAGAGGTGTTTCTTTTATGTAACTCCAAATCATTTTGCTTGTAGATGGTCACTCAAACATTTGGAGAAATGCTGTATTATCCCCAGGGAGAATGCTTAGCTGAATTCCCTTCACCAGAATCATTGAAACATCGAATTGTCATTTCTACTAAACCTCCAAAAGAGTACCTGGAGGACTCTAAGCAAATCAAAGATAAGGGCAGTGTTTTGAATAGTGGAAGGGAATCATTTGAAGAAGATGCATCAGGAAAGCAGACATCAGACCCTACGGATGAGCCAGAAGTGGAGGAAGGAGTGAGCTAAAATATGATTGATATATATATACATATTTGCATTTTGATTCACATAGCATACCTATTTACATGAACTCTTTTGGTGGATGACAGAGTGACAGTGATGAAGATGATGAAGATGATGAAAACATTAATGTGTGTGATCCCAAATCAAGCAAGCAAGGGGCACCAGAATACAAACGCTTGATCACAATCCATGCTGGGAAACCAAAGGGTGGTCTAAGGGATGCATTTAAAGTTGTAGCTAACAAAGTCAGACGCCTTAGTTTGAGTGAACAGGCACTTGAGAAGGCCGCCGCAAATCACGGAACTGATGTTGTAAGGTATCTATTTAACTTAATTGGTGGTAAACAGTTGCAAGACATTTTAGCTTTCTTATTGTCTACATTCTCCCCTAGATGATTCATTCTGATATCGGCTCTCATACTTTCTAGATTCACACAGAAAAATGTACTGAGAATATACCCTAAAGGGACACGTGTCACCTCCTCTAATTACAAGCCACATATTGGGTGGATGCATGGGGCTCAGATGGTTGCATTTAATATGCAGGTTAGGTTCAAATTTTGTATTCAAATGAAAGCATAATTTTTCTGTATGTTTTATTGTGTGGATTGAATGAGGACAACTTTTTTGAAACATTTGTGTGAACTCTGTAATTTCTGCTCAATTTATATATATACGTATATATTAGCATGGATATGAGAACAAATAGTCCGTCATAAGATTTCCCATTTTGTTAAATTTCCTTTATCACATTGCTTTCATGCTATATGAGGGCCTTTTCTTTTCCTTCTCAATTGAGCTTTAGTATCTATGCCAAGAATCAAATCAAGGCACAGCTGGGAAAAAAATTGCTTCTCTTCTATTTTGTCAAGTCATTTGTTGAAGTGAATGCTATTTTAAAATTGACATAAGAAAACTATCATGCAAAAGAGGAAAGATGGTAAAGAAGAGGATAATAAATGTGTTTGATATCTCATAAAGAAGGATTTGGAAGGGAAATTTTAAATCATGAAATGATTGGTCACTGGTCACCATTTTAAATTTCAAGTCCATACAAGTAAAAGATGCTTCTTTGATCATGCATTGAGGGTGTTCCAATTAGTTGTCTACTTTTGCTATGATGTTCAGAATGAAAGTATTCAATACGTTTGAGAATCATCTCATCTCCACTAGAAAATCCGTATAAACATGTGAGTTTTCCTTTATCAGGGATCTGGCAAATTACTTTGGTTGATGCAAGGGATGTTTAGAGCCAATGGAGGGTGTGGATATGTGAAGAAACCTGATTTTCTGATGCGGAAGGGTCCATCCGATGAGGTATTTGATCCTAAAAGAGCTTTGATAGTGCAGAAGACATTAAAGGTGAGAATATTATCTTGGCTTAGAAGTAAATGTGATTAGTTTGCTGTCCTATTCTTAAAGCATCGATTTTGATTGTTAGGTGAATATATATATGGGAAATGGATGGCACTTGGATTTTAGCCGAACTCACTTCGACTCATACTCACCGCCAGACTTCTATACGAAGGTTAGTTTGATTGTTTCAGTAAATTTTGCCTCAATACAAATATACATTTTAGGGTCCGTTTGGTTGCGTGGGTTCATGTATAGTGATAGTGATAGTTCTTTATGGCAGCTCCGCATTGTTGGGGTGCCAACTGATGCAGCCAAGAAGAAAACGAAGGTAATTGAGGATGATTGGGCTCCTTTTTGGGATGAGGAATTCAAATTCCCTTTGACAGTTCCCGAGCTTGCCCTGCTTCAGATTCAGGTTCGAGAGTATGATAGGTCTGAGAAGGATGACTTCGGTGGGCAGACATGTTTGCCTATCTCGGAGCTAAGACCTGGGATACGTGCCGTCCCACTCTATGGCGAAAAGGAACAGAAACTACATGTAAAGCTTCTAATGCGCTTTCAGTTTGTGTAGGCTTTAGGATAATATGCTCTTGAGTCCTGCCACTCTGCCCATATTGCATCTTTTACAATGTTTTGTGTGTATACAGATGTTCCAGTTGTAATTAGCTAAAAGAGAATGGCTTTTTGCTTTTTCAATGAAATGTTCTAACGTAATATAAAGTGAGATAAGTTTTTGGTTAGTTGTTAGTATTTTTTATCAAACAAAGTTACTGTTATAATTAACTTTTTTAAGTCCATAATATACAATTTTTTGTACCAAATAATATTGCTTAGTAGGGCTGTAATTGAACTCGAGTTGGTTGCATCAAATATTTATACAGAACTTGAGCCGAGTTTTGAATCCCTGTTCAAACTCAGCTCATGAAAACCTTTGCCTTGTTTTGAATCACTGTTTGAACTCGGCAAGGGTCTCGAGCCGAGTTCTGAGTACTTGGCTTGCTCAAGCTTGACTTGTATTTTCCAAAGGCAGTGTTAGGGTACCACCGACCGCCAACTCTCATGCCACAGCCGCTCCACCACATATACTACAGATGGCCTTCTCACATAAAGCTGACTTACCATAGTGCATATTCGTTTGGGATATGCCGCCACGACATGATTGTAAATTCAATCGAAAGCCACCGACTTACCAAGGGTAGACTCTACTCTAGTGTTGACTTGGGAAATTTGAAAAAGATAATTGAACTTACTGGAAGAATTGAAGGGCACGTGTGCTTGGAGAATCGAGCTATGTGCATTGCTCTCATAAATTTCGTCGATGACTTTCCATGAAGGTTAGTTGGATGATCTTTTCTATTTAATATGTAGGGTCTATTAGTTTTTTTTTTTTTTTTTTTCTAATTTTTTTATTTTTAAATATTCACAAAAAAAAAAAAAAAAAAAAAATCTAACTAAAGACATTTGCTTCTTGACATGTAGTCTCAGTTAATTAAACTAACTCTTAAAAATACTTATTAATCATACAATAATTTTCTTAAAAAAATAAAATTAAAAAAGGACGATAATCTACGTTTTTCATATTCATTTTGATACTCTTGTAATCTAGGATAAACATAAGATTTAGTTGTTGCATCATGCTACTAGCCACTAGGTGTCTGGACCGACTGTACTTGCCCCAAGTTCATATATAGCTTTGTCTTTTTTTCCTTTTTCTAGGCCCCAAATGCATCCAATGCTATATTTATATATCCATCAAAAGTAGATTCCTTCAAGTGAAAAGCCTCTTCCCCCCCCACTTCCAAGCTCTCTCCATTTCGCCATGGAACTTCTCTAGGACTTAGCCTCCCGCCTCTCCTTTCCTCTTCTCTGCTCCATTACCACCTCTCTCTTTTCGATTCCCTCTGTTCACTCCAAGGCTCTCCCAAGTTTTCCTTGCCTTTCAACCCTCCCAACATCTTTTTCACCGTTCTTCTGGCCCCCCATCAGCTTCTTTTCTCTGAAAGCGACTTTTGCTCCATCCATGTCGTCTAGTGAGGATATTCAAGCACTTATAGAGGAGACCGAAGCACTGGGGTGGGACAACCCAGTCCAGCTGGAACTCCATGAGGACAACCCGACGTCTAAAGTGGGGTTTGCTTTTCTTGGTAAGCTCATTTCCCTTAAACCTCCAAATACTCACCAAGTAAGGCAAACTCTCACCTCTGTTTGGAGCTTTGCGGCACCTTTCACTATTGAGGTTCTTTCCTCTCACAAGTTCTTATTTACGGTTCCAAATGAGACGGTTTTCAAGAGAATCTTGGCTCTCGGCCCTTGGAACATCAGAAACGCTCTTCTGCTCCTTCAACCATGGCATGTTGCTCTTGCTTTGGATGAGGTACAGCTTCTCTTTTGCCCCTTCTGGATTCAAGTTCACAACCTTCCCCATCAGTACATGACTGTTAGAAATGCTATTAAGATAGGCAAAGGTATTGGGGACTTCCTAGAACTTGATAACACTTTTTCTGGGGACTTAATTTGCCGTCAATATATTCGTTTTAAGATTGATGTCAACACTTCAAAGCCTCTAGTGCCGGGCTTCTACATCACCTGTCCTGAGTTAGGTTTGGACCATCATTGGATAGCCTTTAAATACGAGAGGTTGGATGATTATTGTGTTGCATGTGGGCTGATTGGGCATAAAAAGATTTCCTGTCCTGCACCTCAGACTTTGGTTCCACCTGAAAAATACAACATTTCTCTTAAACCAAGCTCTTCAAATGGGCCAAAACTGGTTGCTTCGGCTCACTCAGAGGACTCCGATTCTGCTCTCTCTTCGGCAACTTCTGTAGGCAACTCCCCAAGTAGCATTGGTCCTTCTCATGCCTCCTCCTCTTCCAGCAAGAACCCATCTCAGATGGTTCCCCTCATTCAAGACAAGCTGGTTGGTAACGACGAGCTCACCAACATTACCTCACAGCCGATTGCTTCTCAAGCGTTGGCCCCTCAACACGTGGATTCATCTGATTTGGTACTGGATATTTCTGATTTCCCCATATCTCCAACTCAACAACGGACAGTACACGCCTCCATCCTAGGCCCCCATGCTGCCACGTCTCACATCCGGTGGAAAAAGTCTTCAAATGTTCAAGCTATCTACCCACTACACGACACAAACCAGGTACCGTTTATATCTTCTCAATCTGCTGATATTTCCCCCCAGTACTCCTCATTAAATGACCCCACATGCTACCCTCTCCTCTTAGCCTATACTAACCGAAACACCCCCTCTCCTTTTGACTTCTCTAGTTTACCCAACTAACCAGTTCCTTGCACCCATTAAGACAAATCAAAATACCAGGGGCTTCTTCAATAAGTTTCTCTCATCTTGGGCTCACAACAACCCAGCCCCAAACTTAGTTGGGCCTTCACCCCCTTTCCATATTAACCCTTTCTCCTTTCCTCATTACAAGACCCTCACTCAGCCCAAGCTATCAACCGAAGCCCAGCCTGTCTCCAATGCACCTGCTGGCCCGTATGGTGCTTTCCCTCCCTCTTCTCTCAGGAGCAAGCTCCACACTCATCGCCCTTCACGGTTCATGCCTTATTCAGTTGACCATAACTCTCACACAGCTCCACCACCCACAACTCAGCCCCCTTCTTCTACCTTAGACCAATCGGTACCCGTACCTAGCCACACAACTGTCCCACCTTATTCAGCCAGCAACCTCATTTCCCTTGCCGCCTCTCATGGTGTCCCCCACCCCCACCACACTCCACCGGCAAAACCACCTTTCACTTCACCTCACCTTGTCTCTATGGTCACTACTCCTAGCCTGGTTTCTCAGACTATGGGGAAGGGTAAGATGAAATGGGTTGATGATGAAGATGATCACATTCCTCTGGCTAAGCTGAAAAAACTAAGATACGCAGACCCAGTTTATCTTGATTCTCTCTCTCAAATGGAGCTTGCAGCGTATGCACTTACTCAACTCCAGCATGCCGCCCCTTCCATTGGCCCAGTCCAAGATTTTATGGAGCAACCTCTGCATCATTTCCAGGGTCAGCTCTCAGGTTTCTTGCCTACTCCTATGGCTTTTGCACCCGAGACTACAGCTCTTATTTCACAGATAGATTCACCCACTGCTCCCACTGGAACCGGCCCTCCTTCTCCAGCCTCTGTGATGGTATTTTCCAGCAACACCAGGCGGCAATCAAGGTCTCCTAGGGGACATCGTCGAGCCTCTAATGCTGTAGTGGTATCTCAGCCAGCATCTCTCTCTCAGCTGACTCCAGAAACTCAGGAGGAGTGCCTTGACAGGCCTCCTCCCCATGCATGAAGTTCCTTGCTTGGAATTGCAGAGGGTTATCCCGTGCCTCTGCAATTCGTAGCTTAAGGGGTAAGATCCGAAAACATTCTCCAGATGTTCTTTTTTTGTCTGAAACTAAAATGCAACCTTCTTCTGCTTCTGTAATATTGAATGGTCTTGGATACTTTAATATGATGCATGTCCCCCCCTCCGGCTCTAGAGGAGGCCTTTTGTTAGTATGGCGTCATGGTGTGAACATTGAATGCTTTTCGGTCTCTGTAAATATAATAAATGCTTGGTGCTTCTCTGACCCTCCCAACTCTCCTTGGTTACTTTCTTGTATATATGGTCCTCCTGAAAAACAAAATAAGTCTATATTTTGGGATTCTCTTTTGAATGATTGTATGGGATATTCTGGGCCTTGGATGTGTTTAGGGGACTTTAATGTGATTATGTCGCAATCTGAAAAATTTGGCGGTAGACCTTATGCTTGCTCTTCAAATGATGCTTTTCACTGTTTCATGGATAGTCTTGGTATGATTGACTTGGGCTTCTCTGGTAACCCCTTCACATGGTCCAATAAGCGGCGAGGGGACCAATTAATTAAGGAACGTCTGGATAGAGGAATAGCTAACCCTAAATGGGTTCATCTATTCCCCATTTTTCAGTTCGCCATCTACCTGCTCAATCTTCGGATTACAACCCTATTCTTCTGGACACGGCTCCATCTGACTTATCTCTACCTCTTCCATTTCGCTTTGAGGAATTTTGGACCTTTGATACCACCTGTAGCTCAGTTGTCTCTAAAGCTTGGACGAATTCCCTCTCGGGCTCTCCGCAATACAACTTATCCGACAATCTTTCTCACACTACTACGGCATTGCGACATTGGAACAAAACTCACTTTGGAAATATTCAGGCGAAAATTGCCAGTCTATTGCATCAGCTAGATGTTATTCAACAAGCTCCTCCTTCATCTTCTTCTTTTGATCTGGAAGTCTCTCTCCAAACTTCTCTGGACAGTCTTCTTCTTCAAGAAGAATCTCTTTGGCGAAACAAATCACGAGAAACTTGGCTTACTTGCAAAGACCTCAACACTAGATTTTTCCATACTTCTACGATCATTAAACGAAGACGCAATGCTATTGACTTCTTAAAGCTCCCCTCCGGCTCTTGGTCTTCTGATCGACAGGACATTGGCAACTGCTTTATTTCTCATTTCAGGAGTGTCTTCACCTCCTCTGGTCCCACTCTAGATGACGATCTCCTATCTCTTTTTGATAGCTGCATTACTATGGATGACAATATCTCTTTATGTGCCCTTCCCTCGGAACATGAAATTTTTTCTGCTCTCTCTGATATGGGATCCACCAAAGCCCCAGGTCCAGATGGGTTTACTGCCTTATTTTATACTACATATTGGAGCACTGTCAAAGATGTGGTTCTCTCTTCTATCTGGGATTTTTTTGGCAATAATCAACTTTATCAGCAGCATAATCATACTTTCATTGTTCTCATCCCTAAACTGCTAGGGGCCTCTTCCGTCCATCAATTCCGACCAATTAGCCTTTGCAATATTATTTACAAGATCATCTCCAAACTCTTGGCGAACAGGTTCAAAGGTCTTCTTCATCGCTTTATTTCCCCTCATCAATCGGCTTTTGTGCCCACCAGGTCTATTCAAGATAACTCTATTATGGCTCATGAGCTTTTTCACACTGTCAATTCAAAAAGAGGTAGAGGTGGGCTCATGGCCATCAAGATTGATATGGAGAAAGCCTTTGACCGAATGGAATGGACTTTTATTCTCGCTATTCTATCCAAACTTGGTTTTCATTCCATTTGGATTAACTGGATACGTTTGTGCATTACTTCTCCGTCTTTCTCCATCATGCTCAATGGTAGCCCCTTTGGTAATTTCAATCCAGAGAGAGGA
The DNA here is from genome assembly GCA_006937295.1 of Carpinus fangiana. Taxonomy (NCBI): domain Eukaryota; kingdom Viridiplantae; phylum Streptophyta; class Magnoliopsida; order Fagales; family Betulaceae; genus Carpinus; species Carpinus fangiana. Next base: position 15,147,187 of record CM017321.1, on the reverse strand, counting down.
CTTCGTCAGGGGGATCCGCTCTCTCCTTTCCTTTTTATTCTAGGATCTGAGGTCTTATCTCGACTTTTGTTTCGTCAAGAATCTCAGGGTCTTCTGAGTGGCATCAAAATTGCAAGGTCTTGTTCCCCTATCTCCCATCTGCTCTTTGCCGACGACCTAATTCTCTTTGCTAAGGCTACTTCGGCTCAGGCTCACTCTCTCAAGATTGTCTTAGATCAATACTGCTCTTGGTCAGGCCAAGCTATCAATCCTTCTAAATCGTCTATCCACTTCAGCAAAAATACGGATTCATCTGTCATTCATAGTATTCGGGGTATCTTACCTTTTAAAAGGGCGTTGTCTACTGCAAAATATCTTGGCTTGCCTCTCCTTTTTGGTAAGTCTAAATCTGCTGATTTCAAGGATATTTTGGAAAAAGTGTCAGGGAAAATTGAGGGCTGGCGAGCTAAAACTCTGTCCCAGGCTGGGCGATCTGTACTTCTCAAATCAGTGGCTTCATCCATTCCCGCCTACGCTATGAGCACTTTTCTTCTTCCTAATTCTCTCTCCACCTTATTAGACAGAATTTTTAAGAATTTCTGGTGGGGTTTCCCAGTCAGTAGATCTCGGAATCTTTCCTTAAAATCTTGGAGCTCCATTTGTACCCCAAAACATTTGGGAGGCCTCGGTTTCAAGAGGATGCATGATTTTAATTTATCTCTTATTGCCAAGCTCGGTTAGAAGCTCCTTTCCAAAATAGAATGCCTTTGGGTTCATCAACTACATGGAAAGTACATAAAATATGGGGACTTCCTCTCCTCTCCTGCACCATCCACTGCCTCCTGGCTCTGGAAAGGCATTCAGAAAATAAAGCCTATCATTTCGGCTGGAGCTTGTCTAAGGGTTTCTCGGCTCTCGTCTTCTCCCATATGGACCTCAAACTGGGTTCCCACAATTCCATCCTTCAAGCCTCAACCCAAATTTCCTCTCAACATAAACTTTCCTTCTCTTCAGATTATGGATCTTATCAACACCGATGGTCCTAGCTGGAAGGCCTCAACAATTCATGCTATCTTTGATTCTTCTTCGGCGAGTGAAATTCTCAAGCTCCGTATTGCTACAGATCCTAGCACCCAGTTTATATGGACCCCATCTACCTCTGGAGCTTTCTCTGCTTCCTCGGTCTACAGCCTCATCACAGCATCCAACCCCTCTTCTGGCCCTGTCCCCTCCCCTTTCTGGAAGTCTATCTGGAAACTGAATCTGAATGATCGGCTTAGATTATTTCTGTGGAAGATTGCTTGGAACATCCTCCCAACCAAGGAGCGTCTAGGACTCTTGTTCCCCATCTCTGATTTCCAATGTCCACTTTGTAAGACGGCAGCAGACTCCCTCTCCCACCTGTTCTTTGATTGTTTCTTTGCTCGAGTTGTTTGGCGTCTCTCATTTTGGCCTCTAGATTCAACTGCTTTCCATTTCTCTTCTATGATGGAATGGATTGCCGCTATTATTTCTCCAGATCGCTCTCTTGGAATCCCTCCTAGGGACAAGCACAAATTCCAAATTTTTGCTTCTGTCGCTTGTGACATTCTTTGGTTCTACAGGAACAAAGCTCTCCACGAGAACCGCTCTTTCGAAGCTAGATCCGTGGCGCTGCACATCAATAAAATATCTCTCGAACACTTCCAAGCTTGGCATTCCGTCTCCCCGGTTCAGTCTGAGACTTGGGTTCCCCCTCCACCAAATTGGATCAAAATTAATTTTGACACAGCCATCCGAGATTCATTCTCGGCTCAAGCTGTGGTCTGTCGTGATTCAAGGGGTCAAGTTCTCCACATGTCTTCTCAAATTGGCCCATCTTGCTCTCCCAATGTTGGCGAAGCTCGAGCAGCACAGCTGGCTTGCTCGATAGCAGCGGCGCTTTCCCTTCCTCAGTTTATCCTTGAAGGTGACTCTGAAGTGGTGGTTCATGCCCTCAACAATCCAAATTCAGTTAGAGATTGGAGGATCTCTTCTATCATTTTAGACTCTTTAGACTCTATTCCTGATGCTTCCGTTTGGGAAGCTCAGAAGATCATTAGAAGTTTTAACTTCTGTGCTCATTCTTTAGCACGCTGGGCCGCAGCCAGATCTCATTCTGGCAGCATTCCCTTCGCCTCTATCCCCTTTCTTTTTCCCTCTTCAGTTAGTGGAGAGGACCCCCTCCCTGTTTGCCTTTTGTAGTTCTCTTTTGCTTGATGTTTGTCTTCTTTATAAAAAAAAAAAAAAGTAGATTCCTTATAAACGGCAAGGAAAGTATATACGAAAGCTTACGTGACGTAGTCTACCATGACTCTTTGTAAAAAAAAATAAAAAATTGGGTTTTTTGGTCAGACGACCACTCCACCTAGGCTTTAGGATTGAAAAGGAAAAAAAACATTAGAAGATGATGAATAAAATTACTCTTGATTCCTATGCATTCAAACTACACAACATACATCAAAAAGAAAAAGAAAAATAATAATAAATAAACACAAGCACAAATTTGGTGACATGTAATTTTTTTTACATGTCCACACAAAGAATGAGAAAAAAAAAGAAAAAATTTGAATTAGTGACTTTCAGTTTATGAGATGTAGTTCACATAATCACAGTCGATTGAATCACCTCTTGAAGATTACTGCTTTATTTAATGGCCTACTGATTAAAAAAGAAATGTTACACAAACATTTTGAAGTGCACACACCTAATGTGACTGAAAATTATCCGAAATTTAATAGTAACTTGTAGTATTAGAGAGAGTTTGCATTTAAAAAAATTGAAAATGATAAAGGTACACAACGTTTCTTCATCTGAATATATGTATGTGACCTTCTGCTTTTTAATTCCGACCCTTCACCCGCAATAGCTTTCGGCCATAGACAGCCCAACTGATATAAATCGATGAGAGACTGTGGAAACCGACAGACAGCAATAAGTAGTGATGTACGTTTTTGTCCCTATAATTATCCATTAAATTTGTACCCTTTTGTTTTCAATAAAACCAAAACGTCTTTTCTGAAAAAACACAAAACAAAATAAAACAAAACGTCTAAATGGGAAACCTACCGACATAGATGACTATACGTATTCATCTACCTAAAACGTCAGCATTTTTTATATAAAAATAATAATAATAAAAAAATCTAACTATTATAAAATAGAATGATTCTCTTAAAAAAAAAAAAAAATGGTTAAATTGATTCCTATTGTTTGATCTTGAAATACACAAATTCCTCCATACAAATTACAACACTTTTTCTGAAACGAAATTCATATAAACTTACAAATTATTAAAAGAAAAATAGAAGATATAGTTTGAGAAGTGGCTAGTAGGCCACTCGGATAGACCATTCCAACTAATTATTGGAGATGACCGAACAATCCTAGAACCAATGGAATGGTTCAGCATCCCTATATTAAGTCACATGGACAATCAAAACACGTGACAAAATACCATAAGTTATTAGTGAGGAAGAATGACACCCAAATAAATTATTTAAGATTAAATATTTTTATTCTCATCAAATTATCACTCGTTTATAAATTGTTCTTGTTTCTTTTAACTACTATTTTCTTGCAACAAAGTAGTCAACAAATAAAAAACAAATTTAAAATTATACATGCTTGTCCCTTCTACTTATGTCATTTCTTTAATAATATAAACAAAAGAGAAATTTATTCCTTTCTTGATACTGAAAACTTCACAAAATTATCAATAAAAAAGTGATTAAAAATTATCAAATAATTATTTAATTTGAAACAAAAAAAAAAAAAACATGTTAATATATTTAATTAAAGAAATGCAGATAATAATGCAAGAAGCAACTTTTTGTAGTCGATCCAACCAATGCCTCCCACACGTTAGAAAAGTCGCTGACTCGGGGCCCACAGCGTTTATCACCATCTTCCCGGAATTATTAATCATCGGACGCGGTGCTATCTATATTCCCAATCCCGATCGAAATAGAGGACAAGCCCCGGAGCTCTCACTCTGATCCACATTTGCTGCTCTACCTGCTGACTAGAATTTCACTCAACGCGATGTCCAAACAGACCTACAGAGTGTGCTTCTGCTTCCGGCGGCGGTTCGGGCTGGCGGCAGCGGAGGCGCCGGCGGAGATCAAGACGCTCTTTGAGAAGTACTCGGAGAATGGGATTGTGAGCGTCGATCACTTCCGGAGGTTCCTGATCGAGGTCCAGAAGGAGGATAAGGCCACAGCCGAGGATGCTCAGGCCATCCTCGACAGTCTCAGCCACCTCGGTATCTTCCACCGGAAGGGCCTTAATCTCGAAGGCTTCTTCAAGTACCTCTTCTCTGACTCTAATCCTCCTCTCTTACCTCAAAAGGTAACAATGCTCTCTCTCTCTCTCTCTATATATATATGTGTGTGTGTGTGTGTGTGTGTAAGTATATTGAGCTTCTTTGGGAAGAAGATAAATGCGAAGTGAAAATTTGGAAATTTTGTAATATCGCAGTTAAAGACTATGCGTTGACTGTACGGACTTTTGATTGCCTTGTGTTGGGTTGCGAGGAAGTTGTGGAAAAGGAAAGAGAGGGAAATTGTTAGTGGGACTGGGATTTGTGGTTCCTGCTCTGTTTGTTTTTGGAAAGAAAGGAACAGCTGGGATTTAGCTTAGTTGAGATTATTGCTCTTGGGATTTGCCATTCTGTCACCGGTGGTAATGTGCTCATAATAGCGTGATAATTTCACTTGATGATACAATTTCGGTTATTCCTTTTTCAGTGAAATTAATGCAAAAAAATAAAAATCGTGAAGTATGCTTTGAAAGATTTGTGATTGCAACAGCTGCAGAAGGAGCGGTTCCGGAAGAACTAGAAATAACCCGTCCCATAGGGCCCGGGAGGGAAAATGTACTCAAATCAGGAAACTTTTTATCATCTATGTGTTGCTTGAAGAGGACTATTGTAGACCCTTTTACTGGATTTTTGTTTTTATGACATGATTATGTACATGTGCATGTTTGTGGTGTGTGTTGGTATATTTGTTTTTCTTTCCCTGTCTGCTTAGAATTTCTTCCTAATGTATGGTGCATCTATTGTCTATTCTACGCAAACGGTTACTAGCATATCCTTAAAGCATCTCTGTCTATTGTGTTCATCAAATTGATGGCTTTTCTTGATTTGGGATTACATTTTGGTTGTCTCGCTTCCTTATAACTACTTGTGAAGCAGATTAAGTTCTCATGCAATTGTTAAGTGATTAAATTGCCACTGTATATTTTAAACTACAACGCTTTTAATGGTAACCATTTGTTGTGATCCAGGTGCACCATGATATGACTGCACCATTGTCTCATTATTTCATATTTACGGGTCACAATTCCTATCTGACTGGGAATCAACTCAGTAGTGACTGCAGCGATGTCCCCATCATACAGGCTCTGCAGGGAGGAGTGCGGGTTATTGAATTGGATATATGGCCAAACTCCACGAAAGATAATGTGGACGTTCTTCATGGAGGGTATGGTTTTAATGTGAAAATTGTTGTCTGCTCTATGATGGGAGCAAGCTACCTCTTATCTCTGTGAGAATGAGATATAAGATCTTAATGAAATCATAGTTCTTGAAGAACCTCTTGTTGGTGGTATCTGCTTTTTGAGTATGGACATTAATTGCCACCCAAAAAAGAGAAAAGGAAAGGGAGACTAGTAATGTTGTTGATACTAGGAAAAGATGGTACCATTCTTCATTTCAAATTTTGATACAATCTTTGACCAAATGAGTTGAATTTGGATGACACAGATTTTGAAAATTTCCTATAAGACTGCCCCTTGTCTAACAATTAAAATTGAAGAACCCAAAATGGAAAAGATGAAAATCCCTCGATGTGTCAATAATATGATTTTTCTAATAATTTCCAGTACCAGTTGGCTCTTCCCTCCCCTTGGATACAGTTTCACAAGTATCTTTGAAGTTCAAAATAAGAGTAGTTAAGTGTATTGCCTCAGATTGGGCTGGTTGGAGAGAAAGGATTTATGTAGCTGACCCAACTTAGTTGGGATTTAGACTTATTAGAGTTGAGTTGGGTTTATTGTGTGCTATTCACTATATTCCTCGTTAAGGGATTGCTTTTCTCGTATAGGACACTGACTACTCCAGTGGAACTTAGCAAATGTTTGAGGTCTATAAAGGAGCATGCCTTTACTGCATCTGAATATCCAGTTGTGATAACTCTAGAAGACCACCTTACCCCAGATCTTCAGGCCAAAGCTGCTGAGGTGAGCATATAATTTTATGTTGGTATTTCAGCACTCTTATTCCAATAATTTACAACCTTTTCACCAATTTCTAGATGGTCACTCAAACATTTGGAGACATACTCTTTTCTCCTGGCCAAGAATACTTGAAGGAGTTTCCATCCCCAGAATTCTTGAAGAAAAGGATTATCATATCAACCAAACCACCCAAGGAATACCTGGAGGCCAAAGAAATTAAGGAAAATGATAATGATTTGCGGAAGGGTAAAGCAATAGGTGATGAAGTAGCTTGGGGGAGAGAAATTTCAAACCTGAAAGGCTTAACTGTGGCAAATGAAAAGGTGTGTGGAGATGTTAAATATATAGTTTGCTACTTAGCTGATTTGTTTAAGGTACTGAGTTCTTATTTTCACTTGCTGACTTAACATTTTCTGGCAGAATGATTTGGGTGAAGAAGTTAATATTGAAGAGGAAGATCTTGATGAAGGAGATCTTAAGCCGCAACAACTTGCTGCACCTCAATATAAACGTATAATTACCATTCATGCTGGTAAGCCTAAAGGTGGATTACATGAATGTTTCAAGGTGGATCCTGATAAAGTGAGACGTCTTAGCTTAAGTGAGCAACAACTTGAAAAGGCTGTAGTGACTCATGGAAAAGAAATTGTCAGGTACTAATACAATTTCCTTTTTTGTTTTGTGTTTTGTGTTTTTTTTTAAGGCCTTGCATAGGTTCCCTTTTTCAATTGCTACGCAAATGTTGCTCATTTGTTGGTATTCACACAAAAAGCATCTTTCAGGCTGACTTTTTGACTTTTTGCTTTTGTACTGCTTAATGCAAAGAAGTTCAAAGTAATATAATATTCTACATTGGCAGACCTTGAGAGATTAAACAACATTAGGGACCCATCTTCCTCTGAGATGCTCCTCATCTCTTCATGAGATGGATCTCCATCCACGATACTTGGATGTTCCCCTCAAATCTTCTCAACAATGCCAATGAAGTCTTGGTTTTCTTTCTCTGATGTGTATCTCATTTACAGTAAATCTTTGTCTAATAAAAGTTCACCAACATTTATTTAGAACCTTGCTATCTTTTTTAGTTTAGGAATCCTTGCTCTCTTCAAAGTGGTAGATTACTTTTGTGGAATGCCAAGTAGATTACTATTAGAAGTCCTTTTAACTGTTAAATCATTATAGTGGCACTGCCTGTTTTGGTTGAACATTCAATTTAAAATGCTAATAGTCGTGGTTAGGAAGGACCTTTTTGGTGGGATCAATTATTTTGTCTCACTAAATTATTGCCTGAGACAGGTTTTGGGCTAGACATTAAATTGTGGCTCTTATTCTTCGACCCAGTTGCAGCCAATTATGTGCTGTAATTGGGTGGTCTCCTGCGACTACCGTATATGTTTTCCACTATTAACATGCTTTGACATATGTCATAATGGTTTATATCTTGATTGCTAAACAACAAAATTTTCCATGTTCTGATAATTGGCTTGCTGTAGGTTTACCCAGCGAAATATTCTGAGGGTGTATCCAAAGGGTATACGTGTTGACTCATCAAATTACAATCCACTAATTGGGTGGACACATGGAGCTCAAATGGTTGCGTTTAATATGCAGGTTGGTTTGTTCTTTTTCAATCTTCTGCCAGACAGTTTCTGTTGCTATTACTGTTCCTTTTATAATTTGATAAATTGCTTCTTTCTTTTTTTTGGGGGGGGGGGGAATGATCGCAGTGTAGGAAAAGGTGTGGGGTAGCTTGAAACATTCTTATGTGTCACGGTTAGGCGTCAGGTTCTGAAGTTCTCGTTAATTAGATATTTGTGTATGAATAGTTCTAGTAATGCTTGCTTTTAAATTGGAGATATGCTACAGTGCAATATAATGCCCACATTTGACCCATATTTAGTGAGGGAGAAGATTGAAATTTAAATTTCAAATTTCAATCTTCCATTTTATGTGATTGTCCATCTGCCGCATCACTAAATATGGGCCAAATGTGGGCATTATATTGCACTGAAGCATTTTTCTTTAAATTGAGCTATTAGATAAGAAATTTGTGTATGAGTGTGCATTTTATTCCCCACATGGGACTACTATTCTGATAGAGAAGGAAGAGATGCTATTGGATTTGGGACTTTCTGTGATTAGTTGGGTGTCTCTGTGATGCTTGCTGATCAATAAGTTAAGCAATTTCTTGGTTCTAATATTGTTCTCAGCTGGTGAAAGATGTTCTCACAAAGTGTTTGCCTCTGATACTTACCAAGAATGTGTTTCCTTATGACAGGGACATGGAAGATCACTTTGGTTGATGAATGGAATGTTCAAAGCAAATGGTGGGTGCGGTTATGTTAAAAAACCAGATTTCTTATTGAAGAGTGATACACATGAAGAGCTCTTTGATCCTAAAGTTACATTACCAGTGAAAAAAACTTTGAAGGTGAGTGCTTTAGTACTGGGGCTTATGATTGGATTTAGTTTCCTTGAGTCTTTAAGGGAAGTGCCTTCTAAGATATATATTTATTCTATTTGTTTATGTGTCAACCAAGGTTAACGTTCTCTTGTTATTCAATAGGTAACTGTGTACATGGGGGAAGGATGGTATTATGATTTTAATCACACGCACTTCGATTTGTATTCCCCACCAGATTTCTACGCAAGGGTAAGTTGATAGAATCTACAATTTGATTCATACCGCTTTATTCTGTTATAGTTTGATCGATGGTGTAACTGCCTTCCTCATCTGCTGTGATTCTTAACAATGACTTCAGTTACTTAAGTTTCGCCTTAACAGTGGCTGTAGCCTTTGCAATATTGGTTGATCTTGTTGCCGACCCACTCATCCCCATTTCTTCCCAGGGTGCCCTTCAGCAAATCATAGTCTTTTTGAGAAGATTTTCTTCATTCAAAATATGAATTTATCAATCTGTATGCAGGTCGGAATTGCTGGTGTCCCTGCTGATACAGTAATGAAGAAAACGAAGACATTAGAGGACAACTGGGTGCCAAACTGGAATGAGGAGTTTGAGTTCCCACTGACTGTCCCCGAACTGGCTTTGCTTCGGATCGAAGTTCACGAGTACGACATGTCCGAGAAGGACGACTTTGGAGGCCAAACATGCCTACCCGTTTCCGAACTAAGAAGTGGGATTCGAGCTGTTCCACTCTATAGTTATAAGGGAGAGAAGTACAAATCCGTGAAGCTTCTCATGCGCTTTGAATTTGTTTGAGATCATCGGTGGTTCCACTCTATAATGTATAGCTTTTGAATGTGCTAAAATTCTTTCTAGCAAGAATTTTATGTAGAGGCGGTACATAGTTTTACTTCTTATTATTAAGTCCCGCTGTGTGATATATCATATATATACATGTGTAATGTGTGCCTCTTTGTTCAGATTTGTGGCGTGGGAAACTGGCAATGTGTTTTCATGAGATAAAAAAAGTTTGGAATTCATTATATTTGTTATCATATGTGAATTTGTCTGTAAGTGAGCTTTTCCATAAATGATACCTCGGAAGATTCTTTGGGAGAAAGTGTTGATTATAAAAGTAGTTTGTAATCGTGTTTGTTTTAGTTGTATGTGCTTATCAAAAGACGAAAACAAATCTGCTCCGTTTCAAGTGAAAACAAATTGCATGTTGTATATGTTGTCATAAAGTTTGGATTTTCAAACAATAGTCTTGAGAAAGACTCATATAAGTACTACAATACTTGCGCTTAATCCTTGGCCAGTTTCATAAACCCAAAAATGGGTGACTGACTATTAATCAGAATTCTATCTTTGTTGGTATTAGATTAATAAGAAACCAAAATCATTTAAACTAAAATTCTATTAGAAGCGTTTCACACGGCTGGCGTGGTGTGTTTTAAATAGTTTTTCTTTTCTTTTTAAAAAAACTTGAAACCTTTTGGATTATGAGGGTACTTAAACTTTTTACAAACACACAAGGTTTAAAATTAATTATGCTTAAATAGAAAAATGAATAAATTCCTACATGAGATCCCCGGCAATAGTGGGATAATTGCTAGGGGATTTTTTTTTTATTTTTTTTTTATCTTGGCTGTTCATTTTCATCCAACAGCCACAAATTCACCACGTATCCCACTCAATATAAAATATTATTTAAATTTTAAAAATAAATATAAAATAAAATAATAATTTTTTTTTTTTTTAAACATGGGGTGGTTTACGCCACCCCTAGGGCCTCAGGGGGTGGTAGATGCCACCTCCTAGGCTGAGCTAGGGTGGCTGGCCACTCCCTAGGGGGAAAATGAGGTGGCCGAACCACCCAATGTTTTAAAAAAAATTATTTTATCATTTTATTTTATATTTATTTTTAAAATTTAAATAAGGGTTAAATACTCCATTAGTTCGTAGGGTTTGAAAACTTTATTTTTCCTTTCTAGGGTTTGAAAAGTGATCAAATTAGTTCTTGTGGTTTTGAAAAATGACCAAATTAGTCATTTCTGTCAGTTGACTGTTAATTGACTTAACTAACTGACATATGGACCAATTAGAAGTTGACACGTGGCTGCATAATTAATTTTTTATTTTTTTAAAAAAAAAAATCAGAAAAACATATTTTTTCAAAAAAAAAAAAAAAAGAGAAAAAAAAAAAATTGGGGTGGCTACAGCCACCACACCCATTGGGGGTGGCTCGGCACCCCCATGGAGCCAAGGGGATGACCGAAACCACCCACAATCCACCATTGGGGGTGGTTTCGGCCATCCCCTTAGATCCATGGGGATGGCGGAGCCACGTTTGCCGTTGAGGAAAAAATCTTTTTACTTATGGAATTGACTACTGTTTTTTTGCCATAAAAGACAACAAAATTAACCTTTTTCTTTTATTTTTGTTTTGTTTTCTCTCTAGTGTCCTAGTTATGGTGGTTAAATATGATTATGCTTCAAAATTGTCAGCAAGTAAATAAGAAAGAAAAAAAAATGTTTACACGCTTTGTTTGGTTTTTGAAAAAATTTAGGAAATACAAACAAATTATAGAATTGTATTATTGTCTCTTTTTCATGGTCCTCTCGAGAGACGTGTTTCAAGTAAGTGAAATTATCTGGTAGACAGGTAAAGTGTCATATATATATATAAAGCCCCAAAATGAAGAGAAATTCAAGTTTGAAAGTCAAATATTTGGTTTGAGAATTTTGAAATTTCATGTGATAGATTATTATGAGTGCAAGTTTTATCAGGATTGTGATTGTTTGGTTGGCATTTTTGGCACTAGGTGTTATAAATCCATGTGATCACCGAGTTCATATAAAAGTTTCCCACTTTTTTTTCCTGTTGTTTGATTGCTGAAAGGGCTTGTTGTTTATGTTTTTGTGTGATGCATATATTATGTAAATTACCAAATTTTTGGGGTAGAGAAAATTTTTAGGATGCCAAAATTTTTTTTACGGCACCCTTAATATGAATTCTCTAGCTCCGCCACTACGAGCCACCCCCAGTACCCACTGGGGGTGGTTTCGGCCACCCCTTGGTGCCCAAGGGGGTGGTCAAGACCACCCCCAGTTTTTTTTTCTCTCTTTTTTTTTTTATTTGAAAAATATTTTTTTGAATTTTTTTTTTAAAAAATAAAAAATTTAATTAGGTAGTCACGTGTCAACTTCTAATTGGTCCACATATCAATCCGTTAAATCAACTAATGGTCAACTAATAGAATGACTAATTTGGTCACTTTTCAAAATCACAAGGATTAATTTGGTCAACCCTAGGGACTAATGGAGAATTTAACCCTTTAAATAATATTTTATTATTTTATATTTAGTGGGACACGTGGCAAATTTGTGGCTTTTTTTTTTTTTTTTGACATGTCCACGCAAGGGTAGGAGGAGAGGGAATTCGAACTTGTGACCTTCGCTTTATAAGGCGTGGTTCACAGCCGATTGAACTATCTATTGGGGACAAATTTGTGGCTATTGAATGAAAATAAATGACCAGAATTTCAAAAAAAATCCCTCGGCAATTCTCACACTATTGCCAGGGATCTCAATCCCTTAAAAAGCTACAGATAGATTCAAACTCTTAACCTACTTATGAGTAGCAAGAAATCCATCTTTTGCGTTTTTAGCCTCAACATCTTCCCTCTGCTAGCTGCTTGATTTCAATGGAGCCTCCTCCTCTTGCTCTTCCGAATCTTGCACCAGATATAATCTTGGAGATTTTAACCAGAACATCACTAAAGGGTATTGGGCGATGCAGGCTGATTTCAAAGGATTGGAACTTGATCACGTACGGCTCAAGTTTCATGAAGCAGCATCAACAAAGAACAAAAACATTATCCGGATTCTTCATGCAAAGCAAGTCTGAGACCAATCTCATGCCCCGGTTTGTCTCCAACAACAATCTGGACACCGACTCATCTAACCTCTCCCTCCGATTCTTGCCCGGTCCTGTCAGAATCGAAACGGCCACCAAACAAGGTATTTTATTATGCGTTCATTGTTATCCGAAAAATAGACCAAAAATACCAGAATATTATTATGTTTGCAAGCCTAGCACTCAGGAATGGTGCAAGATACCGAATCCCAAACCCCGGTCCAATATTATAGCAACCGGGATGGTGGTACTCGGATCGAAGCCTTTCCGCTACAAGATAGTTCGGTTTTCGACACCTACGACGACTCCGTCCATCGGCAACTATCATTGCCGATGCGAGATTTTTTACTCCAAAACATGTACGTGGAGGCAATTGAAAGATGTAATATCGTTGCCCCAAGGCAATTTCTTCAGATTTGCATCCGCCGTGTCTGTGTTCGGCACGCTCTATTGGCTTTTGACAAACGACAACAACAACGTTTTAGCGTTTAATGTCGCCACCGAGAGTTGGAGAGTGTTTGAGTTGCCTTTCCCTCTGTGCAACAGAAAATATTTTTGGTACAGGAAGATCGTGGACTACAGTGGCGGGCTTGCGATGCTTTGCATGATATCAAGGACGTCGACTGATATGCAGCTGTGGGTTATGGAAGACCTTGGCACAAAAGTATGGAGTCTCAGACAAACAATTAGCATTCAACAGCGCCTTCCAGAGGAGGAACCCTATTATTTTCCTCACGCCTTTCTTAGCTCCGATGTTCTGCTCTTACTGGGTGGTCACACCGCCGTGTTACACAATTTTGAGACTTTTTCTTGCAATATTGTACGCCTGCCGTTGGAGTGTGGCGGTCAGCAACAAATCTTTCCCATCTTTTCGGATTTAGAGTTGGTTGGTTTAGGTTGACAATTTTTTACATAGAATCTACCGCTTATTTTCTACCTTAACTAGTCTATGATTTTTTGCTTATCACTATAGCCTATAAATAGAGGTCTCTATAATCACATCAATATCAACAAATATCATAAGACTCAATACAATGTACTTTCACTCTCTCTTATCCGCTCTCCAATATATTTAACATAAATTATTTAAGTAATGTGGTCTTAAGTGGGGGAATTTCTAGAGATGTATTACCTTATTAATTGTTTATGAATTTTGAAGGTTCTGTTGATTTGTAATAAATTTAATGACTTAAAAAAACATGTTGAGATTGGTTTCTAAAGTGGCAGCTTATAAGAAATTTATGTTCATCTATCATTATTCTTTTTTTAATCCCTTTTTCATTAGAAGAAAAAAGGAAAAATTTACTTTACTCTCTAAAGTTTGAAATGTTTTTCAATTTAAACCTTAATGTTTAAAAATTTGTAATATAATTTATAATTAACAATCTCCGTTACTAATTGTTGTCTAAGTAGATGGAAATAACTTCACGTGTGTCTCACGTGGGATTCTTATGCTGCATCTTATAATTTTGCACCTAACCTAACTAGTGGAATGACGTAATTGCTCTTCATTAAAACCTAATGCATGTTTTGATTTTTATTTTCTAGTTAATCCCTTTTAGGTGTAGTGTGTGTATTGGAGTGAAAAAGAAAAAAGAGTAGATGCATTTTACCTGCTCCTATGTCGGTAATTTCTGGATATTTAGATGGCAATTAGTACTGAAAGATGTTAATTGCAATTTTTGAAATATTAAGAAGGTATATTACAAATTTTTAAACGTTCAATTTTTTTTAAAAAAAAGGTAATAAAATGATTAATAAAAAAAAAAGCACCAAGTAAAAACGGAAACTGGAACATCTTCCGCGTGCACTACAAACTCCATTTTAAGCACAGGCACTGTTTATAATTATCAATCCCGACCATTAACACTAAAAATTCTTTAACTCCTATCCATCTATAAGTACCAAAACAAAAACAATAACAAAATTCTTTAACTCCCCGAAATGACCTCAACTAACGACCTCCACCACCGACAACCTATCTCCGACTCCGATACCGACTCCGATGGTGACCACGGCCGCACTGGATCCGAGACCCTCCGTCACGCGGACCTCTCGAACTCCATTTTCAGAGCCTACTTCGAGACCACCAGCAACAATATCCAATCATCGCCCTCCACGACGGACCTCGCCAAGATCCAGTCCTTCCTGACTTCCTCCTCCTCCGGCGCTCTATCATGCATCATATGCCTCGAGCGCATCAAGCGCTCCGATCCCACCTGGTCCTGCTCCTCCCTCTGCTTCTCCGTCTTCCACCTCATCTGTATCCAGAGCTGGGCCCGCCAGGCCTCCGACCTATCGGCCTTACGCGCCACGCGCCTCCCTATATCCCCCGAACTCGCCGCCACCTGGAACTGCCCCAAGTGCCGGTTCCAGTACTCCAAATCCCAAATCCCTAAACTTTACCTCTGTTTTTGCGGGAAATTACAAGACCCGCCCAGCGACCCGTGGGTCTTGCCGCACTCTTGCGGCGAGATCTGCGATCGCCCTCTAAAGCACAACTGTGGCCATCGCTGCTTGTTACTATGCCACCCTGGCCCGTGCCCGTCGTGCCCTAAGCTCGTGAAGTCCACGTGCTATTGCAGCGCGGTTAACGACGTTCGTCGCTGTGGATTCAAGAAATTCTCGTGCCTCAACGCTTGTAAAAAGCTGTTAGACTGTGGGGTCCACAAGTGCTCTGAGACTTGCCACGATGGCCCGTGCCCGCCGTGCCGAGCGCGTGGGGTTTACAGGTGCCAATGCGGTAGGGTGGATGAGGAGAGAGAATGTTGCGAGCGGAGTTTCCGGTGCGAGAACCCGTGCGGGAAGGTGCTGCCGTGTGGGAAGCACGAGTGCGGTAAGGGGTGCCACGTGGCTGGGGATTGCGGGGAGTGTCCGCTTCAGGGGAAGCGTACGTGCCCGTGTGGGAAGAGAGTGTACCAGGGGATGACGTGTGATGTTGACGCGCCGCCGCTGTGCGGTGCGACTTGTGACAAGACGCTGAGCTGTGGTCGCCACAGGTGCCACGAGCGGTGCCACCGTGGACCGTGCATTGGGACTTGCAGGATCGTCGTTGCCAAGTCGTGCCGGTGTGGGAGCCTCAAGAAAGAGGTACCGAGTTCTATTGGTTTAATATTTTTGAAGTATTTTTTCGACGTGGGACAGTGTGATTGAAATTAGAATAGGTTCCTTGCTATCAAGATTTGTTGTGTGAGAGGAAGTGTCAGACAATGCGGGACTGTGGACGCCACCCTTGTAAGCGCCGCTGCTGTGATGGGGATTGCCCTCCATGCTCAGAGGTGAGTTCCTTGCTATCATAATAATTCAGTTCAGCCTTGTTTACTTCCTTTTTTTTGACAAATATATGTGATTCTGTTAAAGGACTTTTTTTCTTTTTTGGTGAAATGTCAGGTTTGTGGCAGGAAGCTACGATGTAAGAACCATAAATGCCCATCTCCATGCCATAGGTATGAGACCATTTGCTCATTGCTGTAAGCAACAGGTGAATAAGATTAGATGTTGGAGATATCCCATAAAATTTGAGGGGGAGGATACTTTATGGTTAAGCTAACAAGTTGAATAAGATTAATGACAAAAATGATATAGAATCTTCAAAACTTCAACTTTAGCTAGTACTGTGTCAGGAATGGTAGGGCTATATTTTTAGACTAGGTTTTGCAAATATGAGAAGCTTATGATTGGTGGATAACTTCAATTTGTAAATGATATAGAATCTTCAAAACTTCAACTTTAGCTAGTACTGTGTCAGGAATGGTAGGGCTATATTTTTAGACTAGGTTTTGCAAATATGAGGAGCTTATGATTGGTGGATAACTTCAATTTGTATAATCCTGAATTATAAATGAAGGGTGCAGTATGATAATAGTCGGTTTTGTTATTGCAGAGGTGCCTGTGCTCCTTGCCCACTGATGGTGACGATTTCATGTGCATGTGGTGAGACACACTTTGAGGTGTGAGTTTGATCTTTTGGGGATTCTGTGGTTGATTCTTACTGGGAGCCGGTTTTTTTCCTAGTATACTGCTACAATTCATAACATGTTTGTTCTATGTCGGGATTGCTTTTGAGTCCGTGACTGTTGCAAAACTATTGTTGTTTTCTGTTCTCAAGGATTAATAGCAGAATATTCTTCATTATTTACGTCTCTGTTCTATAGAAGTTAGATAATTCACATATAGTTGTTAATGTGCTTCATGGCCAACCCCTTTCCATAGTACTGTCATGCTCAACATGGTGCTTACTGCATATAATGACTTACATGCATGCAAGGGCTACATGCTTGCTCTTGCTTTAGACTATCTTTGCTGAATACTTTATCATGGATTTTGTATCAGGTTCCTTGTGGTACTGAGATGGATCAAAAGCCTCCTAGATGTCCCAAACCATGTCATATTACTCCTTTATGCAGGCATGGCTCAAATTGCAAGGTACCATTTGCTTTGTTCCTATGATGAATGGCTTTATGTTTGCAATTGAAGATATTATAGATTTTTAGATTTCTTAAAATACATGTCAACGTGCATGAAGTATATGAGTGGTCTCTAATTGGAGACCATACTTGCATTTGCTAACAATCATCATGATTTTTTCTTCCTGATTTCGATGGCCAGCAACTTTCATGATTTCCGTCCCAGTTCTTATCATATGTGGTTCTGATCTTACCGAAACTGAGTATTTGAAATTCCCTTGAATTTCGGTGAAGAGCCGGTTCTATATATTTTTACAATTTTTTAGGTTTTTATATCTGAAATTTCTATCACTGTTCTTGTTGCTTTTGTAGAAGATGAAATGATAATTCATTACATTTTCTTCCCCAGATTTTTTTAAAAGCATTGACGATCATTTATTTTTGGCCAGCTACACAAATGCCATTATGGAGCTTGCCCTCCGTGTCGGTTACTTTGTGAAGAAGAATATCCATGTGGCCATAAATGCAATCTAAGGTTTCCAAGATTTTTCAGTTCATGAATGTTATCTTAAAATCTAATACTAGATAATGTCCTTTCTTTATGCAACTTATACTTTTTTTCTTTTTTGTGTTTAGGTGTCATGGCCCTAAACCTCCTCCTAATCCTGAATTTACATTGAGACCAAAGAAAAAGAAGTTGATACATCAGAGTGAATGTACACCTGGTTCTCCATGCCCTCCTTGCCCAGAACTGGTTTGGAGGTCATGTGTTGGTCAACACGTTGGGACTGAGAGAATGGTTGGTTGCATTGTTCTTGCTAGCAATAGATAAAGATTATTGCATGCTTCATTTACTCAATAGATCTAAGGCTATATTAATGCCGTTTTAGGCACATTTTCCTTGTAATGTTTCAAGGTTTCTTTCTTGTATCAGATGGTCTGCTCACATAGATCAAAGTTTTCTTGTGAAAATTTGTGCGGAAATCTTCTATCTTGTGGCAACCATTATTGTACTAAAACCTGCCATGCCCTGAAGAACCAGCATGTGACACCCATCCAGAGAGAAAGAAGTGAGACTTGTGAAGAGTGTCATCTTCCTTGTCAAAAGGTGTTTATACTTCTATTTCCTCCATTCCATTATACTTTTTTCTTTTTCATTGTATGCCTTTTACTAAGTGGCCTTTTACTCCTGTATGCCTGAGTGAAGAAGAGAAGTATTTCTGCAGCCTTCTAACCGATTCTTGAAACTCACAAGTTGCCTTATTATTTTAAATGTCTTCTCATTCAGGAGAGGAAGCCCGCATGCTCTCACCCTTGCCCCCTACTGTGTCATCCTGGAGAATGTCCTTCTTGCAAAGTGCTTGTAAAACGATCATGTCACTGTGGCACAATGGTCCATGTTTTTGAGTGCATATACTACAATGGCTTGTCTGAAAAGGAGCAGATTACTGCTCGCTCATGTGGCGGACCTTGCCATAGGTATTTCAGAGACATATGGTCATGTTAGGTTACTATGGAGTCATGCTTATTAATTTACTTTTACTTTTTTAATTAAGTAAACTAAATGGAGCGGTAATTTGGATTCTCTATATTCTTTATTATTGTTATATTTCCTTCTTTTGGATTAAGAAATAAAACTGAAACATGGGCTTAGAGGTAATGTTGGTTGTGCAGGAAGTTGCCAAATTGTACACATCTATGCCCAGAGACTTGTCATCCTGGTGAATGCCCTTCACCTGAGAAGTGCTGCAAGAAGGTATTGATTTTAATCCCTTTAGAGAGAAGAGTGTGTCATTTAACCGAACATGTGGATGTGATACCTTGTTTTCGGTCTTGAATACTTTTTTAATATTATGATACAAATTTTAGCATTTCAACTAGCATATCAAGATTTGATATACCTTGCCATCTACTTATCAAAAAAAAAATGATTTACCTTGTCAACTAATTCTTTTGCAAGGTTTTTGTTCGTTGTAAATGCCAAACCTTAAAAAAAGAGTGGTTATGTAAAGATGTCCAAGCAGCCTATCGGAATGCTGGTAGTGATCCCAGAGATACACCAAAGAATCAGTATGGACTTGGACTTCTTTCTTGTAATTCTGATTGCAAGAGTAAAGTACAAGTTGGTTCAGAATTACAGTTACGTAAATCTAAAGTCGTGGAGGTAATATGCTTTTAATCTTTCCAGAATTTTTAGTTTTCCTGTTGCATCATCGATTCTGGCTGGTATTTAGGACTGTAGGGCTACTTTTTACTTGAAAAGCCGTCTCTCTGCTTTGTTTTCTTGTGTCTGCTACAAGACTAGATTGTGTATTGATTCAACCAGAGTCACCAAGAAGCTGTAGTTTGGCGGGAGTGTTGCTAACATAAACACCTCTCAAATACCTTCCATGTTTTATATTTACCGGACATAAGAACTATTAGGTTCTTCGGTTCTACTTACTAGGTTTTCATTGACTGCCTGCCTCCTCAAACTATTTGCAACTTGATATGGCAATCAATTAGTTTCTTGGCAGACAGATAAGCTCTATTAAGGTGAAATCTGACACCATTTTAAATTTCTTTAAAGGAAAAGGAGCTGGATACTCAAAAGAATGTACCAAAGCGTCGAAAAAGGCGAGAACGTGTACAAGAAGACAACCAAATCTCAACACTGCAGGTTTGTTATTATTTCAAGAGAAAAAGGTGAACTCTTTCAAGTGCTCTTTTGTTTGTTTACCAACAACTGTTCTTTTTTAAACAGAAAATTGTAGCGGCTATGAAGTGGCTTCTTCTTTTTGTGGCCCTTGTGATGGTCCTGATTGCTTTAGCAATTTATGGTTACAAGGGTCTCATGTGGCTTTCTGATTGGATGAATGAAGTTGAAGAGAAAAGACAAAGAGGAAGATCCCCTCGGGTCTAACCATTCTCCTGGCTTTTTTTCTTTGATTCTTCATGTGGGTAGACCTACATTAGATCGAGTCCTCTGGCATTGATCACTCACCAGACATTCTTTTTATGGTCACTCTTCATTCTTCAGGAGAAAGTTTGAAAGAGGACAGAATTTTGGAATTTTTTTTCCTCATTAAGTTGAAAGAAATGCTAAAAATCATACTTTTATTCCTTGATGTGGCATTCTCAATTCCAGAACAAATTGGTGGTGCCACATTAGTAGTTAGAGTAGGATAAAAGTAGATTAAAAGTGTGATGTATAGCATTATTCTCAACATAATAGTGGAATAATGCTAAATACTACAATTTCATCTCACTGGGCTGATGAGCACAGTCACATTAGCTCACTAAAATGAAGGTGGGATGAGAGTGTAGAATGTAACGTTGCTTTTAATAGTGTGTGCAATAGCATTGGTAAATCCCAAGTCATTAGAGCATCCACGTCAAGCTCTCTATATTTAACATTTCTCTAAAAATTTAACAAAATCTACAAAAAGTCCCATTTATCAAACTAGCTATCAAAAGTTAAATTTAATACTTGTCAGACTTCCTCTTCAAATTTAAAGAGACCAAAAGCAAATGTTAAAATATTTTTATATTATTTTATTGGACTCTGCCGCCAGTTTTGTTTTTCTCTCTTTCCTTTTCTTTTTCTTTCCCTCCAGGCTCCAGACATCCCCNGTAAAGGCAATTAACTTTGCTTACATTTTTGTATTCACTCTCTTAACTTTTTAAGGTAATCGCGATTCTTTAATCATTGCCAAGGCAAGGTGAGTCTTTGAAGTGTAGCAGTAAGGTAACTAAGAATTTTATTATTTTTTTAAAGCATTTTTATAATTGGGAATTAGGGTAATTCTATACACCACATTTTTATTTCAAAACTATTTTATAATGTTGACACAATAGTCTCAAGTAATCTTTGAATTTCTTGTTCTTTAATAATTACTGATCTAAGGGTTGTGTTTGGCAACGCCCTTCTCTTATTATTATTATTATTAATGAACTTTCTTAATTTTTCTCTCAAAAAAATAAATAAATAAATATCCTTTTACCATATATAAAACTTTTTATTATTATTTAAACAAAAATAATATATATATTTTTTAAAAAAAACACTGTTTACTAAGATTTCTGTAACACGTGCTTGACTTGGTCAGTTGCAATTTTGTTTAGGTTCCACAGGACCAGCAGCCGTGTGAAAGGTACCTGAAAGCAACGCAAAGGGAAAGAAGAAGAAGGAGGGGGTGGTGGGAGGGAGGGTGGGGTTGGGTCTAAGCATTTGTTGTCAACATCGTGGGTTCTTGGGATTTTACGTGGACCGTAGGTCCGTAACCCCATGATTCCTAGGATTGCTTGAGATGAATTTCTTTGGTCAAACTTGTCCCAATATTCAAATAATTAGGTGATATATTATTAATGATATACACCACAATTTTTTATTTTTATCCTACTTTGTTAAAGTCTTTGGTTTTTTTTTTTCTTTGAAAATTAGGCTAATGTTTTTCTAAGAAACCTTTAAACCTAGGTTGAAGAGTCTTTTAGTGTCCGTTTTGTTTTACGGTTTCAAAATTTGCGATTTAAAAAATTATGATCCAATCTTTAAAATCGTGTTTTTGAAACAAAAATATTAACAAATAATTCAAATCATAAAATACTCAAAATTACACAATAACATATTTATTTACTTTTTATTTTTTAAAAGGAAGAATGTCCTCTAAAAAACATTAAATATCCAATTAGGTTGTTTGGGCAAATTGGCAAGAAATGGATGATTCATCACTTTACTTTATTCATGTGCAAGTACAACGGTGGGGTCTTTCCCTTCCCTAGCGTTTCGTAATGAATTGCATTTTTTTGGGTTAAAAAACAACTTTAGCAAAGCAAAGTCACCTCCAAATTTGTGCATAGCCTTCACCAAACACCTTAATAAATATGAGCAAAGCAATGGACGGCAGGGAGGTGGTGGGTCACCGGCCATCTTAGATGTTATTGTATGAATTTATACCCTTATTAATTTGTATTCCCTACACCATGTATCACCATTAAATGCCAATGCTTGAATATTAACGTCTAAGAGTCAGAGGCACCGTTCGATTTAATGAATTTATTCACCGAGTTGAATCATACATATATACTTTGGTATCCCATGAAGCCAAAATCTGTACACTTAAAAAGGTGACCAAAAAGATCTCATCCAACGGTTTTTAAATTTTGCGAGTAATTTATGTGTCGTAAGAATATGGCACTTATCACGACGCGTGCAAGTAATTTACGTGACACTTACCACGAGTGTCGCATCAACTTTGAAAGAAATGTTTTCCCATTAAGAAACTACCTAGATTTAGCCTTACTGATTTTGATATTAATGAATGTTCAAAGTCAAAGTGAGCCCGACGTGTAAAGTGTAGAATGGTGCAGTTTCTTTTAAAAGGTCGGACCACTTTCCATCTACCCCTTTTCCTGGGAACAGCAAGATTGACAAAAATAAGTACCCTTTGCTTGTGGGCTCAAGTCGAAGCACAACGCCCACATCTTCATTCTTCTTTCTCTCTCATATGCTTATTACATTGAGAGTGAAGAATACTCTTGTGTGAACGAAATTAAAAAAAAAAAAAAAAAAAAAAGAGGCTCTCAACTCTCAAGGACTTGAAAATAAGGGCTCTTTTTTGCTTGGAAATGAATCAAGTGTCCAAAAAATCCTACACTACAGCTCGATGTTAGATGAAACTCCTAAACTTTACAAACAACAATTATACCCAATATGATTATCCAATCAATAAAAAAAAATTGAAGAAAAAATTTGTTTAATTTCATTCTGAAGCAATGGAGATTATACCACTTGAGATGCTGCCATGACTATCATCAAACAGAGCCAATGCCCTGTCCAAATTGGCCACAATGTCGGCCATGGTTAGCCTCTCCTTCCCTTCCAAATGCACACAATGCATCGCAGAATAGGCCATCAGCTCCACTGCCTCCACTTCATGCAGCTCCGGCTGCCCAACTCTGGAGTCCAGGATCTTTACCAAATCTCCGGCCATAATGATCGGCACCGCAAAATCCACCACGCTTATGGGTGTTCCTCTGTCGTCACCGCTCTTGAATATTGCTCTCTTCCCTGTCAAAAGTTCCAATAGTACCACTCCAAGCCCATAAACATCACTCTTTGCTGTTAACAAATTTAGACCATAGTACTCTGGATCAATGTACCCAACCGTTCCGGCTGCTTTCGTCGGTCTATACTCCCGATCGGATTCCGGCCCCATTAACGACAATCCGAAGTCGGATACCCTTGCTGTCCAATTCGCATCCAGTAATATGTTAGAGGACTTGATGTCTCTGTGAATTATGGGTGGGACTGCATAATTGTGAAGATATTCAATCCCTCGGGCAGCATCTAAAGCGATTTTGATCCTCATTTTCCAAGAATTCAAAACACTGCTACTCTTTTCCACGTTGTTCTTGTCATGTAAGTGATCATAAAGAGCACCATTCTTCATGAACTCATAAACCAGGAGCTTTTCATCCATCTCCTCGCAATACCCAACAAGCCTAACCAAGTGTTTGTGATGAAGGCGGGACAAGAAGGCCAGTTCTGAATCAAATGCGCTCTCTTTCTCTTGGAATTTCTTCATCTTTGAACCTGTTTCGCCCCTTTTGATAGCCACCTCGCGCCCATCTGATAATTTGCCTCTGTATACAACACCAAAGCTTCCAGCGCCAAGCTTGTTCTCTAGGGAGAAATTGTTGGTGGCAGCTGCAAGCTCAGCTAGTGAAAACTCCTCCGCCCTGTCTGCGTGCTTGGACGAGGTTCCGCTCCTCTGCCGCCTTATAAGCCTCGAGCCCTGGCGCCTAATGGTGGACGATCTCGAAGGCGGGCTATTGTTCGAAGTTACGCCATTGTTAGAACTGGCGGCTCTGGTTATTGTGGGCTGCACTGAATTGTGCACTTTCTTCTTCCCAAAACAAACACCAGTCCACACGCAGTAGATTATTGTGCAAATACCCGCAAAAGCTCCAACGGATCCCACAATGCAAAACGCCAATAAACCCCTTCTCAAACCTCTGGATGTTGATGATCGGGGTGAACCTGTTGGCCCTGGTGGTGGTTGTGGCGGCGGCGGCGGCGGTACGGACAATGAAACTTGAGGAAAACAAGGCTTGCAAATATTCCCAAAACCAGAACAGAGACTCTGAGATCCTGGATACTCACCACACTCACTACAAGATTGATTATTACAAGGCCCTGGAAGAACCTGATGCAAGCCAGTCTCGCCCCCTGAATTAGGCCACCCAGGTCCCCAACATATAACCGATAAATTCCCCGACGTTAATCCACAAGTAAAATTCGATCCCGACACAATCGTTTCAAAGAAAACACCTGTCACATTCACCGAATACTCTCCGCCGCCGCCCCAACACGCTACCGATCCATTCACTCGCCTAATCCCACAACTATGGCTCTCCCCAAGCGCCAGCGTCGAGAACTCCGTGCTCGAAGGCACATCCAACTGCCCAGAATCGTTGTTCCCTCTGCAAATCACAAACCCAGTTGAATTCAGTCCGCAAACGTGTGAGCCACCAGCTACAATACTCTTCATCGGCATGTTCCCAAACCCTGTCTGTATCAGATTCCCTATAGTAGTATTGCTTCCCCAACACCGAACCTGACTAACGTTCGCCAAAATACCACAAGAAAATCCAAACCCAGATGAGATTGACACAAACCCATCTGCCCCAGATGGCGGTTGAAAGTTATCTCTACCTCTCCAGCAATTAACCGAGCCTGTACCAACCACCGTGGCGCAGACCTGGTCGTCGCCATACGAGAGGTTCTCTAATCGAACAGTGTAGTTTGAGTAAACAAGCTTAGGGGCGAAGTTGGTGCTGGAAAAGTCGGTGGTGTCCCAGCAGAGGAAGGCGTATCCACCGGAGCGGAGGCCGCAAAAGTAATTCCGGCCGCCGGTAATTGAGGAGAAATTGATGTTGGGATCGATGGGGATGGTTTGGCCGCGTCGGTAGCATTCGATGCGCTGAGTGGGCTGCGAGGCGACGATGCCGCAGACGGTTCCGGAGCCGAAGCTGACGGCGAGAGTGGCGCCGGAGCCGAGGGCATGGCCCGAGGTTGTCACGGCGAGGATGACCAGGATAACGACGGTGACCGTGTCAGCGACGGTGGCGGAGGAGAAGGGTAGTTTCGTCATCTAAAGGAGTGGTCTTTTTCGTAATGGGTGGTGGATTGGAGACTATCCTGCTTCATTGGCGGAGTTGACCGAGACAGAGAGGGAAACAGAGGGAGAGACCAGAGAGGGAGAACAGAGCCTGTCTTTAAGACACAGGAATATAAAGAGGCAGAGAGAGAGAGAGAGAGGGGCCTAGGCTTTAGAGGTTTGAGTTTAGTAGCAGTACAAGTCTTGGGTTGTGTTTGGCAGCTTCGTAAACGATCTTTATATGGGAGTCTACTTCAGCGAGTGCTACCTCTTTTTTTTTTTTTTTTTTTAATTATTAACAATTCAGACAATAATATAAGATTCTTTATAAGATTTGTCTATTAAAGCAAATTTTGAGCAACTCGTCGGCTACGCGTTTTAAGAGATAAGCCCTGTAAAAGAAGCAATTCAGGCAACAAATTAGTGAAAATTTAATTCTACTTTTCAAAAACAGACAAAAAAACTTATTACTCATCAGTAGTACTGGTATTATAAAAGAGTGCGGATTGAGGCTTATAAAGGATTGGATTTGGGATTTTACTGTAAATTTCTTATAAATTAATTGTTTGTCTGTTTACGTGTCATTTATTATATAAGTTACTAAATAATTTAATTTATTCTTGAAATTTTATTGTTTAATTTTTTTTTACCATGTGACAAGTGTCACATGGACTATATTTTTGCTAGAAGCATTTTCCTATATATAAACAATAATATGCAGTAAAATTGAGACGAACAGCAAACCTTTCATTGCTCTCCACAAACTAGCCTCAGCTGAAGTTTTGGTTGCTCTCAAGTGCTGTGAGGTTCTGTAGGAAGATGGGAGCACTTGATATTCTTCTAGAAGGGGATTCGCTACTCGTGGTAAAGGCTGTGAGTGAATCTCGACCAAGCTGGCTACGCTATAGGCAGATAATTGATGACATAAAATTGGTCTTGGGGTCACTACACAAATGGAGCATTAGACATGTTAAAAGAAAGGCCAATTCAGCAGCTCATAATCTAGCTAAATGTGCAATTAGGAATCTAGATACTCAAGTATGGCTGGAGGAGGCCCCTAGTTGCATTTTATATATTGTTATTTTAGAGCAGATGACTTTATCTTTGTAAGAGTTTGGCATGAACATTCCTATTATTTTTTAATGAAGTGTCTTATCATTTCCCTAAAAATAAATAATAATAATAATAAAATGATACGAGCTCTCCTCAATTCTACACTTACATTGGCAGTCTTAAATTTGAAGAAAACACAAAATAATGCCTAGCTAATTGACATTTCAATACCCGTATTTGAGCAGAAATGAATTGCCATTATTGAGTGGAGAAAAAAAAAAAAAAGAGAAGAAAAGAAGAAACAATGATGTTAGAAACTTAAGATGGAAACAATGATGTGTGGAAATGTATACACATATAACAAAACTATACCATTTCTTTTTTTTTTTTTTTAACAGGAAATTTTTTTGTATTTCATTCAAAATAAGATCTAAAGCATAATAGTTTTAACATCTCATAACATAACGCTGTTACATAACATAGCCCAAAGCTATATTAATACAACATCATTATTAAATTAGTAAAATTTCACAACAAAAAATCATCTATGTCAACAGTGCTAATTCATGCACTACCATTTTTATGGAACATATCTGCTCTGGCTCCTAAGAGTAGATTTTAGACATTGGTAGTTTAAACTTTTTTAAAACTTTATTTTACTGAAAATAAGAGATAACCCTTACACCGAAACTATTGCTCATCAACTCAAAGGCCATAATAAAAATTATTTCTATCACATTTAAAGACGAAACAATTATTATTAGTTTTTTTCATCCATGATGAAAGTTAAGGCCTAGGTTATAATGAAAAAAATAATATTATAAATTATATTTTTATTCTTTAATTAGTGTAACTTCTAATTAAATAAAAATTTATTTTACTTTAAAGGTTTATTTGACAATTCTAAAAGATACTAAAGTAATATGTGTTTATACCTAATCACAGAGATCAAAATAAAATTGGTTTTTTTCTTGGTAGTTGATTTTCCATGAAGAAACCAAACAGATCCTCGAGGTTTGGTAGGACCGTAGGAGAATGAGGGAGACGGTGGGTATTGGCTAAACAAACAAGATATACGTACACTCGCCGCCACTGACGAATGCGTAACATCGCTGTCGTTACGCGCCCAGCAGACGAAGCACGTGCATGCATTATCACCGGAAGCATCAACGTAAGCAAGTGTGTATGAGACAGGTTCTGACACTCCATTTCACATTGGAAAACTGAAAATAGTTCTAAAAATAATTTTACATTTTTTTTAATTTTTTATTAAACGAGAGCTTTACAACTATTTATTATTGGAATAAAATTTTAGGTGGGAGGCAAAAACTGAAAGTGAAAAAAAAAAAAAATCATTTTTTATGGTAAAAAATTAATTTTGAAGAAATTTCATATAAAAAGAATTTTCTCGAGATTTTTAAATATTAGTTTTTTAAAAAATATTCTCAAATGCATTTTTAAAAACTTGATTTTAAAAAAATTAGTGGGTCAACGAGCATGAAATTCATGGCGGATGGCTACGGGTTAGAGACTAAATTACCCAAAAAAAAGAAAAAAACAAAGGGACAGAAAAATGGAAGGGAAGAGAAAGAAAAAAGAGAGGAGGTGGGTGCTTCGTATTTGGTTTCATTTGTAATAACTTTCGCTTTAGACCAGAAAATGGTCAATCACGTCTAGGAGAGACCCCGTAAACGGTAGGCTGGTCAGTGGTCAATGCATGAAAACCTCCAGAAACACATCCCCATCTATTTCAATATAACACTTTTCCTTTACCAGTTGCCACCCATCCCCATCGATGAGAGAGGCCGGGGTGCGGGGTCCGGGCAGGTGAGCTTAATTTTCTCGTTTCTTATATGAATTTTATGAAAATTCGGGCAAAAAATTTCATGGGGTTTAAATTGGTTACCATACCAAAAGTTACACCTACAAATGAATGGATCAATTGCTAGCACCCTTAGAGCATTCACGTTTGGTTATTGATCAAACGTTATTTTAGTTAATTCAGAGATGAATTTAGGTGAAAATGTATCTGCATTTGGCTAGTTATTTTAGCTCACAAATTGGTGAGTTGCCTAGCCTGTTACAATACTCACCAAACATTTAAAAAGAAGAAGAAGACACGCATATGTGATGCAGAATGAAGAAATAATATTAGTTTATAGTTATTATTATTTTGTAATGATTTTTAATATTTAATTCATGTTTTTAGAGTCTTTTTTTTTCTTTTTGAAAGAATATTGAAATATTCATTAGCTCAATAATAGATCCAAAAGGATCACACAAGAAGAAGAGGTTGCTCCCTCCTTACAACATCACCTATGCACGGTGGGGTATATCCCCTAACCAGGTAGAAAAAGTGACATGGTTGGTATCCAATTTTGCAAGCACATGCACAACATTATTGGCTAGCATTCTCCAAACCTCGTAGCTCTAATTGTATACCTTCTATAAACTGTCCAAAGCTACTAAAACATCGCTCTCGTACGTCAATAGCTTTGATAACTTGCATGGCGTCCCCTTCAAATAAAATATTATCAAAGCCCATTTCCTTGCTAAACAGCACGGCATGCAGTGCTGCCATGGCTTCTGCCGTAGTGGGATCTGTTATATATTCATGAGTTAAATTGCGAGTAGCCAAGAATCTCCCCCTCGAGTCTCTGGCGATAATACCAAGCCCAATTCGTTGTTCATTCACGTTAACCGCCACATCCCAATTCACCTTAATCATGTTTGTAGGTGGGGGTTGCCACGTTGCAATAAGAATGACGTAGTGGAAGACTAAGGTAACTAATCAAAGAGCAGCGTCTTTGATTCTGCAAGGAGAAGTGTCTTCGTCTTCTACCCAAAAAGATAATACAAGCCCGCAGGCTAAAAGAAAGATAAAACTCCGCAGAGTATTTAAGAGTAAATTCTCTGATCTGATAATAATTCAATTGATTTTTTTTTTTTTACAAAATAAGCAAGCCTATTTATAGAAGAGAAATACTTGTAGAGAAAGCAAATCTTTCTAATAGAGAAAGTAAATCTAATCCTAGGAGGAAAGTAAACAAAATCCTAGTAGCAATAGTAAACATAATCCTATAAGGAAAGGAACATAAAGTCTTAATAAAATTAAATAAAAATTCTAATATAAAATTGACAATCAGCGGGAACCGTGACAATCTTTCCTTTTGTACTTTCAATGTCTGAGAACGGATAAAATTTTGATCAAGCAGTGCTTCTCTAATATTATTATTGATATTTTCTTTATTTTTATTTTTATCGAAAATAAAGGTAAATATCGTCCTACATCAAAGAAGATCCGAACCATGATGCTCAAACACTGTACTGTCGCTAGTCATCCAGTGAAATTCTTCCAAAGCATTCTGTGCTTCTCGTAGAAGCTGGCTTGGATGGAGAAAAGAATTTCCATGGACCACAACATTCCTACATAGCCAGATGCGTCTGGCCGTCACAGCAAAAAGTTCCATCTCTGATTTGTCACAACGAGCCTACAAATTTTTGAAAATATTGGAGAATCTGCCACACACTCCTCCAGCTTTTTGCAATTTTTGCGAACCATAGCCCCACACATCATTCAATGACGGGTAACTCCACAAAATATGCTCCACCGTCTCATCTTCAATTTCACAAATGGGGCACAAGATACTCTGGACTAGGGGTAGGCACGGGGCGGGTATTGACCTTTTCCCGAACCCGCCCCGCACCTTGCGGGTTGAAAATTTTCAACCCGTCACCCGAGCAGAAGGAACAGCCTCCGCGTGGGTTCGGGTATTGCGGGGCGGGTAGATCGGGGCGGATTTTGCAGGTTGTGCGGGTAAGAATCCAAAGTCCACGTATGCTCCCAAGGATTTTCTTAGCAAGCAAACAGATCGTAGAGACTAAAGAGAGAAAATCTCAATATCTAAAAAAATCAAGAAAAAAGCTCAAGATTTACCGAAAATAATCCCCAACAACCGAAGATTTCTGGTCCGAGCTTTGTTGGTCCACGAAGATGAAGAAAGAGCAGAGAGAGAGAGCGAGACAGTAGAGAGGAAGAGAGAGGCGAGAGTGAGAGAAGAAAAAAAAATGGGAAACTTCACTTACCCACCTGAACTTTGGCCACTTTTGCAAATACCCCCCCAATGTTTAAAACCTCTCACTTAGGTGTATCAAAGTTTGGTTTTCTCTCACTTTACTCATTCCATACAGAAAATCCTAACAGAATGTCAATTTTACTCCAAAATTAAAACTACGTCGTTTTGGGAACGGTGTAGTTTTGGAGTCAGGCGTAAAATTGACATTTTCTGTATGGAAGAGGCAAAGTGAGAGAAAATCAAAGTTTGATACACCTAAGTGAAATGTTTTGAACATTGGGGGGTATTTGCAAAAACAGCTAAAGCTTAGGAGGGGAGGGGGTAAGTGAAGTTTCCCAAAAAAAAAAGAAGACAGCAGAGGGAGAGGCGAGAGTGAGAGAAGAGAGAAAAAAGAAAAAGAAGAGAATAGATGAGGGAGGAGGCGGCAGCTAGAGATGAAAAGAGAGGTTAGGGTTTTATTTTTTCCTTTTTATATGCTTATGCGGGTCAGTGCGGGGCGAGTCGGGTATCCGTAATGGAAAATTTTGTATACCTGCAACTAGCCCCGCCCTGCACGGGTTGGATTTTATCCAACCCGAATCCGTCAAAAAGCACTATAAATCCAGGTGGGGCGAGGCGGGGCAGTGTAGTTTTTGCCCAGCCCTACTCTGGACTACTCCCTTTTTTTTAAGATTAACTTTGGTACGAAGAAGATTATTAAGGGCTCTCCATAAAAACATATTGACTACATTTGGGACCTTCAGATTCCAACAATCTCTCCATGCAAAACTGTTTGCTGGTGTAGATCCCCCACTGCACAAATCAGACACGTTTTCCATCTCTAGATGATAAGTAAAAATACCATTTTTAGTGCAACGCCAAATAAGTTTGTCTTTTGTAGTGATTGGGCTTATTGGAATACTTTTAGTCGCCTTTGCTTCTTCTTCAATGAAAATTTCAGAAATCAGATTGTCTTTCCATTGTCTTGTGTCTTGGTCAATAAGCTCAGATACCCGTGCTTGCCTTCCCAACACTCTTCTCGGAGATTGGGTCATATAGGTGGTAGGATTTGGTATCCATCTATCCCCCCATATACGAATATTACTCCCCTTTCCAATTTTTCATATCAATCCCCTTTGCAAGACCGGTTGTGCAGCCATGATGCTCCTCCAAACAAATGATGGCCGGTTTCCCAACTTTGCCTCCAAGATAGAGCAAGAAGGATAGTATTTAGCTAGGTGAATTTTTTTTGCCAATGAATCTAGGCATTGCAACAAACACAAGATTTGTTTTGCTAAAAGAGCTTTGTTAAAAGCCTCTAGGTCACGAAACCCCAAACCTCCCTTTGCTTTTGACACCCTCATTCTCTCCCAACTCATCCAATAAATTCTAGATGTATTCTCCTTGTGACCCCACCTAAAACGTTGCATCATTCCTTGAATCTCCTTACACAAACCAACCGGGAGTTGAAAAACAATCATGCAATAAGTGGGTATTGCTTGTGCCAACGCCTTGATTAAGATCTCTTTACCAGCCTGGGACAAGAATTTTGTCTTCCAATTGTTAAGACAATTCCACACTCTATCCTTAATTCAATTAAAAGCATGTGTCCTTGATTTACCCACAAGTGTCGATAGGCCCAAATACTTATCATAACTTTTGGTGGCTTGGAGACCCGAAAGTTGGGAGATCTCCAATCGCTTCTTCGAACTAGTATTGCGGCTGAAAAAGATAGATGTCTTGTCCTTATTTAGCTTCTAGCCTGAGGCAACTTCATATCTTTCTAAAAGCTTTGTCAACCTCCTCCATTCCACCGAATTTGCCTTGCAAAAAACCAAACTATCATCTGCAAAAAAGAGGTGACTTAACCTAGGGCCTTTCTTGGATGTAGGCACCTTGGTTTAAACCCCCTTCTCTTCTGCTTTAGTCAACATAGAGCTTAGTGCTTTTGTACACAACATGAACAAATATGGGGAAAGGGGGTCACCCTGACGAATTCCTCGTGATGGTTTGATATTTCCAACTGGCTGTCCATTCACCAGGATAGAATAGGATACAGAGCTGACACATTTCATAATCAATTTAACCCAAACCTCCGAAAATTCCATTTTTTGCATGACAACTTCTAGAAACACCCACTCCACTCTGTCGTAGGTTTTGCTCATGTTGAGTTTTATTCTCATATAGCCCACTTTACTCCACATTCTAGTGTGCATGGAATGTAGAGTTTCATATGCCGCCACAATATTGTCGAAAATAAGTTTACCCAGAATAAATGGACTTTGATTGGCCGAGATAACATGTGGAAGAATAATCTTGAGCCGGTTCGCCAAAACTTTGGAAATGAGTTTATAAATCACATTGCATAGGCTAATAGGCCTAAAATCAGAGACACAACTAGGAACTGCTTTTTTAGGGATTAGTGCAATATGCGTCACATTAATTTTCTCGTCCATTTTAGACCCATTAAGGAAATGTAAAACTGCATGACGTACCTCCACACCCACCGTGGCCCAATTTTGTTGATAAAAGCTAGCTGAGAAGCCATCCAATCCGGGGGCTTTGATGGGTCCCATTTGCATCAAGGATCTATGCACCTCATCTTCCAAAAAATTAGCAATCAGCTGCTGCTTCATCTCCACCGTGAGTCTGCCTTCAATTGCATTTACACATTCATCCACATTCTTGGGAGTAGCCGAAGTGAAGAGTGTTTGGTAATATTTGGCTTGACCCAAAAGTCAGCCACATTAAGATTAGGGTTTAGTGTTTTAGTCCATTTATAAGCATAAGTTTCAATTATATTTGACAAACTATGATTGAGAAATATTGTTTTGTTCTTTGGGAGTTGTGATTACTCTTTTATGTGGTGAGACTCTACGTTTTCGGTGAGACGCTAAATTTATCTAATTGGTGAGACACCAATCTTTTATATTTATTTTGTTCTTCATCTGTGTTGCGTCAAATATGACTTGGGAATTTGAAACATACGTGCTTTGAAGAAAAAAAATTAATCTTTAAATAAATAATGAAAATAGAAGGTAAGTAAGTCTTTTAAAAACATGTAAAAAAAAAAAAAAAAACGAATAACTATAATAATAATAAAGAAAAAAAAATTACCAAACCGAATGTGAATGGTGTCACCCGTTCCAAACCAATAGTTCAAAAAACGAGTATTGGAATGCAAAATAAAATAACAAAAGCATTGTGAACATTGCACAACTCGTGTTTATATCAATAAAAAATAAAAAAACTCGTGTTTATGAAATATATATGTACTTTTCTTTTCGTGTTTAGTAATGTGCTGCTGTCAACCACAGCATGCGTATTATTTAATCATTGAATCAAATATATATATAACGTAAACCAACGAAAATGGATGGCATTTATGACGTTTGGTTGGTCAGCTTAGTTGAAAAATTCTGGAAAGACAATACAATCTTTTGTTGATATTTTCAAAGAGCTGTTCAGTTTTCTAATCGGTCTTGCTTTGCTGCGGGCAGCGGGAAGAATTGGCATGTCGTCATGTCGGAGCTTTTTCGTGTTTTCCACAAGTGTATTATAATTAATAGCTTGGAAAAATTATTCCTTTTTTTTTTTTTTCTTTTTTAATCTTTTTAATTTGGATGTGGGACACGAATTTCATATATTTAATGAAAATTTTAACAATTTTGGAGAATAAGAGAATTTTTTAAGAAAATATGGATTTTAAGAAGGCGTTTGGTAGATTTTATAATACAGTGCAATATTTTAAAATATACAATTTCGCTCAACTCTCACTTGATGGTTGCTCAAGTGAGATTGCGGAATAGCAAGGGACAAAAGCTTTATGTAACTATTGCACAACGTTGTCTACAAGAGATAGCTCAATCGGCTGGGATCACGCCTAATAAAGCGAATGTTACTAATTCGAATTCTCATTCCCCCTCTTGTGCAGACATGTAAAAAAAGAAACTATTGCACAACGTTGACTCGATTGAGTTTGCAGAAATTTTATAAAAGCGGGTTTTGCCATTTGACCCACAGGTTTGTAGTCCTAATCTTATTAGAAGTCGAGTAGGACGGCGGACACATCATATAAATATATTCATGATCATATTCTAAATTGCTCACTATGAGAGTGAGAGAGCATCATTGTAACTCCTAATTTTTCTTCTTCATAGTGGAAAACTATAGGGACTCTTTAGTCTTTAGACGTGGCCCAACCCTAACCCCAACAGCTTAAACTTGAAGATTTTATAATATTTTTAAGCTCCATGCTTGAGTGTAGTAGTGGGATATACATCAATCTAATTAAAGTATCTAAACAAATACATGTCCAACTAATTTTTAAGTCTAAAGCTGTGGGGTGCTTCTCACCCTAATTAAGAAACAAAAAGAGGTGCTTTTCATGGTTGGTAGGAAGATTCCTAATCAAAATTAGGGAACCTCATGAACAGTTCAAAAGATGTCAGAACAAAACATCAACACCACATAACAACTCAATAGGTTATTTTGAAGGGTTTTATTTAAAACAAGAAGAAGAAAAAGAGAAAAAAGAATGTATAAACAAAGAGACAACACAATCGAGTGATAGAGTATAAACAAAGGTAGCCAAGAGCAGGAGAATAAAACAACTAGTACCCAAAGGGCCCCGGCTTATAAGTGTAATCATAGCTGCTGTGCAAGCTTAGAACATTGCTAATATACATCCAGTAGAGTATTATTTTGATTGATGTAAAGGTAGCTTTGTTTAAGACCAATTATGGAGTCAAATATATATAAAACATTCTTAACATTCAAGTAGGGGGTAATCAAATACACTATCATGGCTATTGACTGGCCTAGTACTATCTCAGATTGAAGAATGGAGCCTATTATCAGAGACAACAGAGCCTCTAACCAAGGTTCCTAAAAATGCAGAAAACAGAGCTTATTTTGCAGCAAATGGGCCGCTTCTCATAATTCCTTTGGATACATATCTTTTAAAAATAAAATTATATACCATATTACTATTTCATTACTATTCTATTATGTTGAAGTGGCATTGCCAATTCACTCTTAATTCGATCTTTGTTTTTTTAAAAAAAAAAAAAAAAAAAACATCATCATAGTGGGATAATAGTGTGACATATAGTATCGCTCAACAACCCAGGTTGTGGTATTATAGTACTCAAGGCAAAAAGATACCTATCCATCCCTGGATTTACAAAATCCAAACCATGATACTGAAACATGAGAGAACATGGGAAACGATTTTCAATGACAACTTTGAAAAAGACAAACACAGAAAATAAAGGGAACTTAGCATAATACATAAAGGGGGAGGGGAGGGAGAGAGATAGATTAAAACTTAAAAGAAGATGATCCTTTATTAGAAGGAAAAAGTGTTCTACTCAGCTGATGTCGTTGCTTGGCACAGACATAGAGATGAGCTTTTAAGGACAAAGAAGGCTGTAAAAGACTCATTTGGTAGGCCTGAGTTCCTAACATGATGTCGGAATGCTAACTAACAAACTTAATAAGGCTGCCGCCGACCATGTGGCCGTGCACACTGCCCTCCTTGTGCCCCATTATCGCCTATCGGGGACTGCCAGATAATTCCCAGATGCACAAGCTCCTTTGCTACTGCCTAATTGTTAAAGCACTGTAAAGATACACCCGGATTCTCTGGAATTTTCTGTCCGAATTCTCGAATGAGAGAGGGGATTCCGGTCCCAAACCTGTCCAGACACCTCGGGCCGAGGTTCCAAGAAATTCGGGAAAGGAAATTCACGGAATTTGAATCCCCAAAAAATGATTATTACTGTTATTTTTTCCTGAAGTCTAGACAGTTCCTGGCCCCATGTGAGGGAATATGATTCTCTCTAGTTAATTTGAACAAGATAATATCCACTTAGTTATAGTGGAATGATATTTTTGTTTTTTTACTTTTTGAGATGATATAAATATCCTCCATTATAACAAATTGGATTCAAATGAACTAGAGAGTATCCTAATTCCCATCTGAGAGGGCAGTGAGACATCATTGGTCTGCAATGCGTGAATTTTCTAGTAGAATGTGAAAAGCAGCTCTTGGCAGCACTCTAGGATTAGTCTATGTGTGCTCTTAGGTGGAATTGGGCATCATGTATGGTCCGCAAGCTAAAATTGGACAATTGGGCTAATTTTATACCCGATGTGGTGGCGGCTATAATATCAAATAATTTAATGTTGTAATATAATCTTGTAAGAGGAGTGTCCAAAAACTTATATAGTTATAATTAATATTGTACTACTTTAATAATATGAGATGCTTCGAATCATAACATAATCTTGATGTGGTCTCTGGGCTAAGATTGGGCAACTTGGCTTATCTTCACAAAGAGGGTTACCATTAATACCTGCATACCATTGAGGACCACCTCTACTTTCAAAGAAGAAAAAAGAGATGGATGCGTTGAAATATTGGCTGGTAAAAGACAAACCAAAAAAATAAGACTTTAAAAACAGTGTATAGATAAATTTAAGCATGTGAAATTAGGCATGCATCTTTTGAACGCAATTCTCATGTTAGTCCATTCAGCTCTTGGTTCATGCTTGCATGAAACATGTAAAAGAAAGCAATTGTCGGTTCTTATTTGTTTAAGAGTAATGCTAGAAAACACACTTTTATTTGACATGTTGACGTGACAATGCCAATTAGTTTTTCTTGTAGTTTCCATCATTACTCTTTTTCTTATAGTATTAAGAAATGTTGCAGAAAACAATTAAACTGTTGATATTATTAATACAGTAATGTTATTTAGTACACTGTTATACAATTGTCATACAATTGATATGATATGGTAGTGAAAATCAATCCTTCAATTTTTTTTTTTTTTTTTGCAAGTATTGATTTGAAGGCTAATTTTCACTGATATATCTTCAAACTATATGAAAGTCGTATAGTATTCTACTAAATAAACTTTTTCAAAATTCCAACAAGTTGCATGAACAATCAAGAGGATCACAAGCTTAAAAATGAAGTAACATACCAATCAGAGTATTGACAAATCTAAATACATAAATGGTGTACATGTGGCCATGACTTGCAGCAGTTTGAAACCTTTTGATAAACCTTTGAAGGGGGGCCTTCATCACCTCCTGTGTACAAATTGATGCTATACAAAAATCGAAGTCCAATTATGAGATGCTGCCTTTGAACAAACAAATTGTAGCATATTGTACAAAGAATGGCGGCTTTCATTACCACACAGTATTTACTCTACAATGTCCAAGCAGAATTAGGGATTCCTTGCTTTTGAAACCACTCAGGCATATGGAACCTTTCGTAGAGCACAGGTCTCACATCTTTCTGCTGAGAGAGGTGCTTTAGGAGTGGAAGGAGGACATCCAGAAGCTGGTCACCAAGTAAAATGATAAAATAAGTGGAGAGAAGGATATGAAATTAATTGTTTAAGACATACTGTGATATCAAATCCAAATCTTGGTACCTGTGTGTCATGTGGTTGCCCAGCAGTAAATGGAATGCATGGAATTCCATTCAGTGGCTGCAGCAAGAAACTGAATGGATTGTTGTCAACAAGAACAACTCGGCATGGATTCTTTGATAGGCAGGAGAGATCCTTCACATGCTCCCGATACTCCCTGTAATTTAGCAGAATCAAAGGTTTTACCAAACTAAACCAAATTACTTTGAGCTCAATGGACCTTTTGAAACTTCATTCTTCCAATCTTATAGCACTATTCACCCTAAAACCTTACACTTCACCAAAAGCTTGGACTTGATGAAAATAATGAAAATGAAACATAAGGAGGACGAAGACAAAGGTCTTGGGGTGAGACATTGATACGATTTTTCAAAGCAGCAAAAAGTCCCCGACAGGCATACTGAATAAAAATTCACATGAAGGTTCCCCAGTTATTGAATATGAATTACAAAATGGATGCTGGAGGAGGTGCAAGGGAGAGAGGACCAGAAAGGAAGGAAGCAGTACTTACGTGCTAATTGTTGAAGGCCGATAAAGTCGAAGACAAAAACGATTTTCCTTATCTATTTTGTCAACAAGCGGTCTAGCATAACCTGTGAGAATTCATAAAGATACCATTCATAAAAGAGCAAAGGGGAAAAATACATGTGGGAAGGAAGTCTAAAAATTTTAAGTAATAACCAACCTTCAAGACCAGCAGTAAACAGTACAAGATTAGCAAATTCACCAACTTCTTTTAAGAATTCTTCCAATCCCGGACGCTCAAAAACTGTAACGTAATTGACCTTAGGTTTTCCTTCACATTCCTTCAAATCTCAATATATAGATGTCAAGATATTTTCATATGAATTACTGCTATATAATCAACTAGATACAAAATGATTACTATGCAAAGCACCTTGTCTGAAGATATGCATTCGAGTTCGAACCATTTCAACCCAGCTTCTGTTGCTTGATTACGAACAACAGCTGGCAAACTGGATGTCTCATATGCACATACTAGAGTTTCGTCCAAGTCAAGAACTACCTGCAGGTGAATTTGTCAGTTGCCATATCTATAGAAGTAGGTAGCTTAAAAAAAAT
Organism: Carpinus fangiana; assembly: GCA_006937295.1. Taxonomy (NCBI): domain Eukaryota; kingdom Viridiplantae; phylum Streptophyta; class Magnoliopsida; order Fagales; family Betulaceae; genus Carpinus; species Carpinus fangiana. Next base: position 15,108,440 of record CM017321.1, on the reverse strand, counting down.
TAAAAAATTTAAAAAAAAAAAATCGAAACAAAGATGATAGTTAAAAAGAAACAGAACAAAATAAAATTATTGACACATTTTGCACACCTATGTTACCGCTCGCTTTTGCTCAATTGCAATGCCTTACCTGAACTAATTGAGGTTGGCATATTTTGCCCTCATGTTCTTAAACTTCCTTAAAAACACTTGGACATCCGAAGTTTAAGACGGTCAAAACATTGTACACCTACACCTGATATTTTGTCACTAAACTTCCATAAATTCCCAAAATTGGAAAATTAATTTCACTTCCCATGTCAACAAAGTACAACCAGAAGTCAAAAGTCAACAACAAAAAAGAAAATTCTATCATTCAAATTTGATTATCAGTTCACTTAGGAGAAAAGCTCCAGCCTCCAGCACACTATTACATCTAAAGATCTCTAAGAAAAAGAAACCAGAGTCAAAGAATAGATGAGAAGCAAACTAAATGCACACGGCAGAGAATCATGGTAGCAGACAGGAAACGGTAAAAAAATACCACAGATATTGATATGCTAAGATTTCCTTGAAGCAAGATAATGAGTTGGGGACATTCTTTGATCATTTCATGGTGGAAATTTACAACATACCCACAAGATCAAACCAAACACAAAGTACAACTAACATCTAATTTATGCCCAAATCAAGTGGCTCTTCTTGTCCTCAATATATCCCAAGCACAACACTAAAATTTGGACCTTAAAAACAAAAGGGTTTAGTTTATTTCTAGCATATATATAGTAAGCTCCCTGCATATGAACACAATGAACTCGGAACTTATAACTCTAACCCAAACATAAAACGATTCTTCTAAGTAACATACAAAGAAACGCCTTTTGTCTTTATATACCCAGAAAGCAATCAATTATCTTTCCCGATTTGCACCTAAGAACCATGCAAAAAGACTTGCCTAAAATCTCCTAGGAAGCTAAACTCCTTTGCTATTAATACAACAACTAAATCCTGTCCCCTTAAAAGAAATGCTTTTAACCGTTGATTTCTACACGATTTAAATCCAATCATTCAATTGAACAAGAGAAGTAAACATAGAAGAAGTAAATGAAAAATAACAAAACAAAACAAAAAAAACTCGAAAAGCCGGATCAAATTCAAACTTGAAAAGAGAGAGTAAAAAAAAAATGAACTTCTTCCAAAAATAGAAGAGATGTGACGAGGCCGTACCGTGAGCTTCTCGGACCGGTCGTCGGAGTCGAAGTCTGGGGGGGCGGCGATGGGGATTTCGAAGGCGGAGGTGGGCGGAGAGTCGTTGTCCGGGAGCTCAACGACCGGCAAGGGCTTGAAAGAAGAAGAAGAGGAGGAGGAAGCCGAAGAGAGCATGGGGTGGTGGCCGAGAGCTCTGAGGATCTGATAGAAGATCTGGAAGAAGAAGGCCAACCAGTTGAGGAGTGTCCGCCATACCTGCAGAGACCTCGGCGAGTACACCTCGGCCTGAGTCAACTCGGTCATGGGCATAGCGAAACAGTCTCTCTCTCTCTCTCTCTCTCGCTCGCTCGCTCTAAAGAGAAGGCGAGAGAACTATTGGGATTTTAACGTTGTCTCCAGGCTCCAGCCTTGGATATGTTCGTTAATTGCTTCTGTAGCTTCGTCTCTCTGACTTTCTCGGAGATGTAGATGTAGTCATGGTTCTCCTCGAGAACGATAGCTGCAAGGCCACGCGCTATTGAGGAGAGCGGGACTTATCGCCCACAAATATATGTTAGTTAATGTCTGTCCAAAACCCAACCCCCCCCCACCTTTTTTTCTGTGTCTTAATTTCATTTTTGTTGAGATATTTGCTTGAATTACCATTTACCAATATTATTTTTAGGACAACAATGGATTGATGCATTTTAGCCACAAATGTTAATTTAATAAATTAAATTTAATAATTTTCTTTTTCTAAGCCAATTTAGAAGAAAAAAAATTAAAAGGCTAATGGTCACTATCACATCAATCTAGTGATTAAATTGAATTATAGTATAGTATTTAGCATTTCTCATTCTATTATATAGATTTAAAAATATATATTTTAATCATTGTTTTTAGTAATGCTACTCTTTTACGTCTATTTTATACTAGTTAGTGTGACATCTTTTAATTTGCTTCTCATGTAAACCACTTAAAATATATAATGCCAACACTGTAAAATAAGTGTGATAATTAAATATGCCTAGTCGTAAGAATTGTAAAAAAATCTTGAACTTTAATTGTGTATAATTTAGCATTACTTTAATTTAATTTTGAAACAATGTTATCTTTACCATTATTATGAGATGATAATCATTAACGTGGTTTCCATTTTGGGCTTATTTCCTCATAATATATAGAGAGAAAAATGTAGAATCAATTATTGTGATTTATTTGATTTATAATTAGTTCCTTATAATATTAAAATTAAGGGGAAAGTCCACAAACCCCCCTCAAACTACCACCAAATTGACAATGTCCCTCCCAAACTTTCAATTGTGACAATGTTTCTCCCAAACTACCAAAACATTGTTAACGATTCCCCCAATGACGAAACTACCCTCAGTAAAAAAAATACTAAAACTTCTAGAAAAATACATAAAACTAAAAAAAAAATTAAAAAAATCCAAAGGGTGGAAAATTAAAAATTAAAAAAACAAATCCTTTGTATAAGAAAATAATGAAATATTTTCAATTTTTTTTATAAAAATTGATTTTTTTTTTTTGTTTTATAACTTTTTTAAATAAAAATTTCTATTTTTTAAAAAAATAACAATTTCCGTGTAAGAAAATAAAAATTTTCGTTTTCTAAAAAAAAAAAAGAAAAAAAATCTTTTAAATAAAAATTTACGTTAAAAAAATCATTTAAAAAAATTTTCATTTAAAAAATAATTTTTTTTAAAATCGTTCTTTTTAATTTTTTAATTTTTTTTTTTTTCAAGTTTATAGGGTTATTTTTGTCTTATTGAGAAATATATAAGGGCATTTTAATCTTTTTGCTAACCTTAGGGAGGACATTGTTAATATTTTGGTAGTCTAGGGGGATATTGTCACAATTGAAAGTTTAAGGGGGACATTGTCAATTGGGTGGTAGTTTGAGAGGGGGAATATGGACTTTACCCTAAAATTAACTCAAAAGGTCTCTAGGGTATGTCAAAAAAATAATAATTTACTCTCTACATTCAATTTTTATTCACTAATTTAATTAACTTATTCTATTAGTGTGACACTAACTTAAATAAAATACGTGTCACAATTTTATTGGCTTTGACGTATCATACTAATTAAATCTATTAAATCAGTGGACATAATTTGGTTCTATAGAGTAAATTATCTTATTTAGCATATCTCAGGGATTTTTAAGTTCATTTTGGTACCATATGGATCTAATTGTATATAAGGTAAATCACATGAATTGATTTTATATTTTTTCCTAATATATATTTAACACGATAGAATCATGGACCTTATAAAATCAGAATATATTAACTTTTTCATTTTTTGTTTTTTTTTTTAAATGAAATATATAAACTTATGAGATGTGCATGTTTAGAATCATAATTTGATATATTTATTTTATGAGGCTTTTTAGTGTTAATTAAGATACTCCCTTTGATTCGTATGAATAGATGTTGATTATGAAATATTTTAAATTACCAATTCAGATATTAGTTCGATTAAAATTTAAAAAATTTAACACACTAATAAAGTCTTCATTTAAATTAGGTTAAAAAATTAAATAATATAACATCGTTTACGTCATATTATATATAATAACATTAAAGTTTAATTATATATAATGATTCATTTTCATTTTACGTGCTGCTTTTTGTGTAGCTGAATATTATTATTAATAAAGAGTAAAATATGTGAAAGCTGGCGTAGGCAGATGGATGGAAGGGGTCGGGCTGCGCAGCGGAATGATTGAGGAACAGTTGCACGCGCTACAGGGACGCGTGTGGTTGCAAAGATTTTAGGGACAAAAGGAGGAAAGAGAAAAGAAGATGGAGGCTTTGGATTTAGAATCCGCCAATCAGAAGAGACAATCTTTCCCTCTTTAAGAACTTTGTCATTGGTAATTATTAGTGATGATTCATAGGAGATAGATGATATGCTACACTCGAGCCTACCCAATACCATGCACTTCTTTTCTCTCTCTCTCTCTATATATATATATATATGTATGTATAAAATAAAATTGGTGTGGCTAGCCCAGCTCACGGTTTAAAGGCTCACCTAGTCACCTATTGAGAACTTATCTACTAGTTGAAATTCTTGCCGATCAATGATAAAAAGTTGGGGTAAAATTTGACGTTTAAAACCGGCTTGCAAGGAAATGTGTTTTAAGAGTTTATATATATATGGTTAAAATTAAACTTTTTTTTTTTTTTTGGGAAAAGGGTTAAAATTAGACTTAATCTATGAGGATGTTAGGATTGTAATATATCACCACACTCCGCAGCCGACGTCTACAACTACTCACTTTATCGACGCTGACTCGATAGTAATAATTTCTCTTTTTGGCAACTCCACACATTTATCAGTATTCAATGACTTAAAACTATACTCATATGTTGTATTATGACATTTTAATCCGGCTTATAAATCGCCTCCTCTGTAACTCAACCATAAAGCCATAACTCATTCGATCTCATACTCTGATTAATTCTCTCTCTCACCTTACCAGGTTAGATAACGGCTTTATCATTCCATAAAACCTCCTCCAATTATTTGCGGGAGGAATCATTCATACCTTCAATAGCAGTTAAGCGAGGTCCCCAGAGCCCAACCAAAACGGAACCTATATAAAGAAGGAATGGGCCTTCATCAGTTATGTATTAACTTCTAGTACTTGGTGTACGAACGATAAGTTTATAAATAGAGATCAAAGGTTGCGTTGAGTGAGAAAACTCTGATGAGTTGAGCTGACCACTATCTTGGAAGTGCATGAACTTGTACGTATGAAATTAAATGTGCTTCCAAGCCGTGTCTTTATCATGGTAGTCATAAAGCATTCAGATTATAGATTAGGTGAGTGAGAAACCTATCCCAAGTGGAACTTTATCCTTTTCTATAAACAAATTGCCAGCATTAATAATAATACAATACAAAATGAGGAGCTTCTGTGCTCAGCAAAGACCTAGTACAAACATCAAACTTTGAAAAAAGAAATGAAAAGAATGAGCTAAATAAATAGTCCAACCAATAGTTTCTTGGCAAGCGGCGAAGAAATGGATTGTTGGAAATGACGGTTTTTGAGGCAATTCAGTGGATAGTTGGCCTAACAAAACGCATACCCGATTGCAAGGAATCTTGGTCCCGTTTCCTCGCTTGCGACTTGGACGGGACGAGTAGGCACACTGAACAAATAGCTCTAAAGAAGAAGAACTTACAAACCCTCATAGTCATCAACCAAGGGTGAAAAGAATTGAGAAGAAGCTTTGTACAAAAAGTACGTATGTGTGAATTAATAAATTAAATGTACGGTACCAAAAAAAAAAAAAAACCCCATGTAACAACATATGCGCAACCAAAACTGAAATCTGAAACGAAATCCGGGTTAAGAGACCAAAACTGACATAAATAATCCGACAAGAACTCCATAGATTTCAGCAAGAAGCGGCCTAGTACAAGTGAGAGAGCCATGGGTGTTCTAGTGCCTCAGCTGCTGTGGGACGCCTCTTTGGATTGATCTCAAGCAAGCTTGTCACGAAGTCGATAAACCCAATATCAGTAACCTGCAGGCGATGCTCCAACAGGGATGACTCAGGGATTATGTATTCCAATTGGTCTGTCTCCTGAACACACCATGTCATATGTGAGCTCAAGTGTAATTCCTTATTGACTAATAGGAAAAGTTTCACACTTTCAATGCATCACCATATATATATAATTACTACTTCTCTAGAGTATTTTCTGCATTTCTACATTAGAAGAACGAAAAAAGAATCCAACAGTCTACAAATATATACTTCTCTGAAGTTTCTTCTGCCTTTCTACAGATAAAGAATGAGAGTCTAAGAGCGAATCAGAATGAAAAATTACAGCTTATGGTTATACATCATAATTTAATATAGTTTCATGACTCCAAAAGAGAGATCCTCATTATGTAGCCTCTTCTTGGGCAAAACACTACTCTCTCCGCCATATTATTAGTCCTATTTAAGATATCAATTTTTTTTTTGAGAAAATATTTCAGAACCTCAATGTGTTTTGAGAAGATATCAATAGAGCCATGCCGCTCTATTGGGCGTGGCAGTGAAGCTACTCCCTCTGACCAGGGTGGCCATCCCCTAACAAAAGGGGTGGCTCATGGCCACCCCAAATAGAAGGGTGGCCGCGAGCTACCACAAGAGGGGAATGATAGAAAGGTATTTTCATGTTACTTATTTGGGGGGGGGAGGAATGGACAGAATAAGTTTCCAAAACTGCTCTCTTTAATTTAAACTTGACATTGAAAAATAACGAGTTTCCAACTTTGGATTTATAATGCTCTTTCATTAAACAAGATAATGAGTTGACATGTCATGTGTCACAACTGCAAGCAAGACTTTAGATTCATAATATCTTGTTCAGAGAAAACCATGTACTACATTTCACCTATCAAGACAGAAAAAATGGGAACCAAACCTCATTTATGTAATAAAGGTCATATTCTTTTGTGAAATACTTGTGTGTCTCCTGCCCCTGTTCCAACATCTCCAGATCAATAGGGCCAAGCATCCCAGTCATGCGCGCAAGGATCATTACAGCCAAATCATTTGGAAACAGCACCTGGTGAACACATATATATGCCCAGAATATCTCACTAATTAGAGGATGCATTTCTTGATATTGATAGCAAACAAAAAATCAGAATCAACAGTTACAAATATAACTGAAATTGGCTTTACTCAAAAGAAAGCATCTAGTACTATTACATTCTAACTTTAATTTAATAACAGAGACAAGGCAAAATGAAGACATACTTCCCCAGAGCATAGCTCAGCCAAGATACAGCCAAGAGACCACATGTCAATCCTTTGGTCATACGGAAGGCCTAGGATTACTTCAGGAGCTCGATAGGAACGAGATTGTACATATAGGCACAAGTTGTCAGTGTTAAAGCAACTGCTTCCTAGATCAATAACCTTTATCTCACATCTTCTGTAACTTTTGATAAGAATGTTCTCTGGCTTTAGATCACAGTGGATAATTCCCAGGTGATGCAAGTATTCCAATGCCTCCAAACATTGACGGGTTATGACCTGTCAAGAGGAAATGTTTGAAGCATAAAGGTTGTTTTACTTCTATATTTGAATATATGCTTCAACCACCTGAAACTTCCATATTGGTAAAATGGCTAATAACTGCGCATTAACAAACAAAAAGTCTTCATTTGGAAGAGCTATAAATCCTGGGTCACAAATATGTACCGTCTGAGCGAAGGCACTCATACCTTAAGACTAGAGGTCTAGACAAAACAAACTAACAGAAGAAATCAAGCAGAAAAGGCACAGGAAGCAAATTTTCCAAATAAACAAACCTGCAATCTGCTCAAAGTAAAATAAGTTTCTCCACCAGATTCTTGATTGAATTTCTGAAATTCATATAAGTTTGCCCGGAGGAGTTCACAAACAATGAAGAGATGCTCCTGCATTATTTTCACCAAGAAAGAAGTTCTACAATACGTTAAGCGTTACATTATAAATAAATAACATGCTATTGTAAAAAATATAATCAATCATTCTAACAGGATTACTGTAGCTAGCCTATTTATGATGTCTATATACATACCCAAACCCAAAAGCAGACATACAAAAATCATATGGTTTTGAACATTAGGCACAATAAATTACATTTGTAATCTTTGAGTCACATTAAGCAACTAAAATAAACACACAATGAATTATTTGAATACTGGACATGCCTGATGATAAAAGAAGTCATAAAGGCGTAAAATGTGGCGTTCATCAGCAGGGTCATGTTTGTTGACAAGCTTTAAAAGTTTAATTTCATCTAAGCTCTGATCGAAAAAATCCTTGTCATTTTTAATGATCTTCAGGCAAACATCCATTCCTGTGTGAAGATCATGGGCCTGAGCAACCTTACTGAAAGCAGCCGAACCCAGGTACTCTGTCACATAATATCTGCCTGCAATGACAGTATTCAGCACAATAGGCAGATCCTTGTTTTCTTCAAATCCAGTCCTGTAGATGGCATAATACATGAGTACAACTGATTGCTACATATCAACCTGCAAATACACTAGCTTCAAATCTCTATCAAAATAGAGAACTGTTGGTATGAAGCATTTACGAATACAATCCAACTTCTAAAGGCATTGTATGCTCCTAAGTCAGAACAAGTCATTTCAATCCAGATAAATTGAGACACCTTTGCTCAAGAAACAAAGAAATATTTCTTGAAGACTTGAAACTAAGAATTAACCATGATGCAACCGAGAGCAAAAATGAACCGATTTCCAACGAACCTGTTTTTTCTGTGTATGATTCTTAGGTCAAATAATTCATATTCATCATCATGAGTATTATACATAAGAAGCTCATCAGTAACATCCTCCCCTTCTGCAGGTGCGTCAGATTCGTTGGGTTCTGCATTTCCTTTTCCACCATCTCCAAATTCAAAGCTGTCAATTCCGTGGGGTTCTGCATTTCCTTTTCCACCAACCCAGTCATTTGGGGAACCCCCTTTAGCACAGTAGTTAGTCTTGTTTATGTTATGTTGTGCAGCAGAGTCGCAATCAGTGGGAATATCCTCTACAACCTTTAACTGACAATCATTCAAATCAGTTTCTTTAGAGCTCAGGTAGCTGTGCTCTACAGGATTCCCATCATAAAATCCTCCAGCTTCTGTACCGCATTTGCAAAAGGGGTCTGAACAACCATAAGCAGCAACACCTTCAGGCTCCCCTTGAATGCCTCCTCCAAGCTTATAATTTCTATCAAAATGATAATAATCCACCACATGAACCTCATTTTCATCATTCAGGGGAGCAAGGTAAAAAAGACATTTCTTATCCAGTGAGTTCTCATGTTGCTTCTCGTTCTGTGAAGTCGTGACAAACTTATCTTCACTTGGACAGGCAAAGAAGTCCGGCCCTTCAAGGCATGGAGTCATGAAGTCACTATCATCTTTCTCATCATACCAAAACAGGTCATTTTGCATATCAAAATCATGATAATCGCGTGCTGTGTCAAATTGAGACAAATTCTCTGATGAAGCTTCAGAATTATCCTGAGATGTTGACCGAATTCCATATGGGTTTATGAATCCTGCGAGAACAAAAATGGAAAATATAATAAACAATAGGGGAATAATTCGAATACATTACGTTTGCAATTTGACAAATTTGGTAGTCCTGCATTCTCTATAACCGGTTAGTTGCAAATAAGTGTTGACAAATGAATTGGTTCTTCAAATGGGTAATTATAGAAAAGAAAGTGGTAATGACAGAATGATAGTGGAGAAATTTAATTTACTCCATTTCTGGAGAAAAAGAATGATTCTAGCCTATAGTACAGTGGGATCACAATCAAAACGGACCTGTTTACTAAAACTAATTTAGGCTTACTTCATGAAAAAAAAAAAATTACTCCTAACAAAAGATGAGAAATACACAACTTGACATACATGAGGAAATAATGGAACCAATAAAGTTTACCAATGCGACCAAGAGAGCAGCAATTTAAGAGCTGTACAATGATTCCTATTTGATTGCTGAGAATTCATCAAAAAAATCTGTACTAAATAAAACTTTGTCTCATGAAGTCTAGGATAGAGTCTCAGTTGTGTGCTCTATCACAAAACGGAAGTACCCACCTGTTAAATCACCACTTCCACGAATATTGAAATCAGAGACAAATGACAAAGACATAGTTCGAACTCGAGAGTCAATAATCAAGATCTCGTTCTCAAGACTCAATAGTCAAGACCTCGTTAAATCGCCACTTGTTTTAAAAGCCAATAGAAATTTATGAATTTTTAGTCATTTAAGTTATATTATAATACGGCAGGCGGGAATTAAGATCGGAACAGTTTGTTAACCAACACGGAAGTAAGCATCAAACCATAAATTACTCTGACCAGAGAAAACAAAATCTTGATTTTTGAGCCATAATTGATATTTCATCATCTAGGACCACAAAATAAATAAATAAATAAATCCACTCAACCGAAAGTGATTAATACACCAGATTAGCATAATCGAACTATAAGAACATTTATTTTATTTTCCTCAGTTATCTCAGAAACCAAAAACAAGAAGTTGAACTAGCGAGAGAATCTTACACTTACTTTGCATGTTGTTACACAAAGACAAACACAGACTCAATGCAAAAGAACAAGCACCTGAAGAACACACATCCGAAGTGGAAGACCCCAAGCTGACAAACTCATCGTCCTCGGACTTAGAAGATTCCCCGTCACCCGGAGCCTCCGATCGCCTGAGACTTGACGGAATTCTCACCGGCGGGGGCGGGGGCACCATTGGAAAGAAGAACTTCTCGAAATCAAAAGAACCCAGCTCACCCTTTTCAATCATATCCTCTTTGAGAGCGGACTCGGCCTCGGAAAAGCCGTTTCTCCTCAAGAAATCTAGCACTGCTTCGACGTCCGAAACGGCCATGAACGCGAAAAGTCAAAAGTGGGGAATTAAGGGAGTAGAGAAGGGTAGAAGTGGAAACTATGACATGGTTCAGGGTTTGCATGCTTCTATGAGGAAAGAGAGAAGCGACTCCTCCTCCTCTCCTTTGTGCTGTTTCTGATGTGTGTGCTGTAAAACTCAAGCTATGGGAAAACAAGAGGGTTCTGTCTTACCGACTTTGAAAAGTGAAAGGTGTGGGTTTGAGGTTTCTGCTTTCGTGGACCCCAACTGCTTTTTATTTTATTTTATTTTTAATTTTAGTTTTTGACACGTGGAAAATCATCACAGAATTTTTATTTTTTTTTTAGATTATATTATATAGCATTGATTTTTTAGATTGAATTAGTGAATTTTTATTTTAAAATAATAATTGATTCAAAAGTTGATAACAACTAGGATTTCAGCACAATGGATAAAGGCATAATATGTAGCATTATTTTAATTTAATACACTGAATTAAAAGAATTTATTCTTAGTTCATTTGAAATTTTCTTAATTACTTAAATTTGTTGAGTTTTTATGACCCTTTTTCCCAATGAAGCTAATTTTGATGGTAGTAATTTAGTAAAATTAAAGTGGGATATTATAAGAAAGAGAAACGTGACATTACAAATCACAATTAAATCCAAATTTAATAGTAATGAATTTTAATTTAATAGCAATTCATCTAAAATTCATTGTAATTTTCACTTTTATATTTGAAAATGCAGGAGCATTAGTCATTGTAAGAATTGGGACCATAACAAAAATTTCTTCTAAATCAGTCTAGATGAAATATCCTCAAGTGTATGTATATAAACATTTAAAACGCACATTAAATTTTTAAGGTCATTAATAGCGGTTTACTAACTTAAACTAACGTTTTAAATATTTATAAACACTTGGTATTATTTTAAATGTGTTAGAAAATATTTCCTTAAGACTAAGGAAAATGTTATGGGTTCTCCCCGTAGGTTCTCCTGACGTTCTCTTAGTCTTACGTAAAACATGATTTAAGAAAATATAAAATTATAGTGGCTTCTACCACTGATTTTTTTAGGCATTAACATCAAATTTGAGGCATTAGCATCAAATTTGTGAGGCATTAGCACCAAAATTGAGGTATTAGCACCAAATTTAGGATGATCAAATCCATTTTGGGTGATACAATCCCTAAAAGGTTAACCTTCCACCATTAGGTTTTAGTTTTGAATCCAAAAACAAATTTTAAAACATTACAACCTAACTATTAACTTATAAAAATTAATCGGTTGGCAAAAAAACGGTACTACAATTTTATTTTCTCTTAAATTATGTTTTATGTAAGACTGAGAGAATGCCAACAGAACACTACAAATAGAACCCATAACAAACCCCTAAGACTAATTTTAAAAAAAAAATTTACGTCCTTTTCATTTTTACATTTTTTGCTCACTTTCCATGTTTGAGAATATGTGAGTGAGGCAAAAGAAAAGGAAAAAGGAAAGAAATCTTGGGCAGTGTGATTTTCTTTATTTTGTGTTTGTACTTTTTTATTTTTTGCTTTTGATATTTGTTTTTTTTCTTATGGACAATTAGAAGCTTATTACGTAATGGAAATTTCCATTCGGACGTCGTCTAGTAATTGCGTAAAGAGACAAACGTTTGGTTATGGACATGCGTTTTGGTTTGTAAAAGTTTGTGGTTGGAATGTTCTTTCTATGCCATTTTGGATTATACACAAAAAAAGCTTTTAACAAATAAATAAATAAATAGTTACTTGTCGTCTTCTTCTTTTTTTGGTTGGTCTGCATAAATCATCAACCAAGCATCACCCACCCAACACATTATTAGTGAAAAAAGAATAAATGTCATCGGTATACGACAATCCACGAAGGATACGCAATTCGGATGCCCCTGCAGAGAGGACGAGGATGTCCTCTTACTTTTAACATTTTACATAATTGAATTTTTGTTAAACTCAAGCGTAGTAAGAAAATGGGCAGCAATAATTACCTGTTTTAAGCAGTAATGACATGGGATTTACTTGTTCCATCCCAATTAGGTCATTCTCCGATTTATTTGAATTGGATAATATTCAGTTGGTTATAATAAATGAATACTTTTGTCCCCTCAAAAACGTGAAAAGACAAAAATACTTATCTGTTATAACTAATTGGATGAATATTATCTAGTTCAAATGAATTTGAGAAGATCTTGTTCCTTCATTCCAAGCAAGTAAACTCCACAAAAATATTCAAATTTTTGTGAAATTTAGATAGTCTAATAACAAAGAATTACAATTCCTACAAAGATTGGAGCTACCCGAGGTAAATAGCTTTGCCGCCCTCTTGAGATGTGTGCAAATTTTTCTTGTTAGATTGTTTGAATTTTTGTAAAATTCAAGCATTGTAAGAAAATGGGCAGCAAGAATTACCTGTGTTTAAGCGGTCATGACATGCTTGGACAGGTGAGCTCCACAAAAATGTTCAAATTTTTGTGAAATTTGGATTGTCTAATTACAAGAGAAACACAAATCCTACAAATATTAGGGCTGTCCGAGGTAAATGGATTCTATGATCCTGTTTGAGATGCCTGTCTAAATTTTCATAAAATCTAAGTAGCCTAAAAAAAAAGGGTTGCATAATCTGTTATCTTTCGAAAAGCCTATGATGTGAGACTCACTTGCTGAGAGGCACGTGAGCCTCACAGCCTCCCTATCTTAGGCAACGAATCAAATTTATGTAAAAATTTGTTGAACAATTTAATAAAAAGAAATCTGAATCCCTATCAAGGTTGGAATTGCATGAAATAAGTGAGCCTGCAACCCTAGCTGCCTGTATTATACTGCAATTCAATTGCAAACAACCGAAGTATAGGATCCTAATTCAACCAATGAAACGTCGTAGTCTGATGTAGGGCCACATTAATAATTTGATAGGTCAGAAATTTTTTTGTTGGTGGGTCCAATTGTTATGTCTTTGGTGCAACCAGCTTTTCGTGTGGTCATGAGAATAGGTAAGTCGACCCACCACCATATCATAATGGTGTTTCCTCAGGACCAGTGTGAGAAACACACAGCTTTTTCACTTTCTAGCTTCTTTTCCATGTGAGCAGGGTGAAGGATGATTACCCTCTTTTTTTTTCTTTTTTTTTTTGCCCTTTTCTTTTCTCTCTCTCTCTCTCTAATTATAAAAATACGATATATATTCCTTTCTTTTTTCTTCTTTTTTCAGTGACTGTTGCTTTGTGTTTTCAAATTTAAATGAACTGCCCGTTGGTGAATCCACAATGCCCTATTCCAAGATCTAGGTTTACATAAGCTTTTACCTAAATCTACCCATAAAAGCTAGGGAGGCAATTATTGAGATATAGGTACGTATAATATTGTATAGATTAACTATAATTCGATATATTTAATTAAACATGTTAAATTATTTGATCTTAATTCACTAATTTTGTGTTGGGTTTGTGGGTCGTGTTTAAAATTATTAGCCTTAAATGTTATGTGTCGGGGTAAACTCATGTCGAGTCATGAATATAACACTATATAGGTCCACTTTAACTCAACACATTTAATTTAATGGGTCAAACTAGGGGTGTTAAGCAAGCGAGCTCGGGCTCGGCTCGCATAAGCTCGGCTCGTACTCAACTCGAATATTAAATAAAGCGTTTGTAAACACGAATACTGGCTCGAATATTAAATAAAGCAAGCTCAGCTCGACTCGCTAAGCTCGTGAGCAGCTCGTATAAGGCTCGAATTGGTAGTTATTCACATAATTGCTCATATTAATATTAAAAATTGATGATTTTTTTTTTTCCCTAATATGCATCCTTTTATAAAATGATACATATCATCTCTCTTCAAAATCAAGTGTCTTGTTGTATTGACTCAGGCTCCATACTCAACTAGCCAGACTAAGCAAATGCTCATATGCAAGCTAATTTATTGAGCTGTTTAAGAATACTTGAAGTTTAAATTTATAATAAAAAATAAATTAAATTAAATATAAGAACCAGCTTGCAAACTGGCTCGACTCGACTTGAATTATTATGAGCTCAAGTTTGAGCTCGATTTTTTGGCTCGTCCTTAAGCTCGACTCAAGCTCAAGTAAAATTTAAACAAGCCAAGCCCAAACAAGGGAAGTTCACTCAAGCTCGGCTCGTTTACACCCCTAGGTCAAACCCTTAAACCCTAACCCCTAATTTTGTATTGAGATTGTGTCTGATTGGAAAGTTGTGTCAAAAATTAACAACCATAATAAAAACCGTCCAACACAAATGGAGAGTGTTATTAAAGGTATTATACTTTTTGCTATAGTCACTAAAATGTGGGTTGTCTTATGGTAATTATCACGTTTACAAACTAACATGTAATTTGCATGACATTTATTACGTCAACTATTAAATGACAATCCATATTTTCCTCGTTTTGGACCAACACATAATTTTATAAGAGATTTGTAGAAAACTAATAATACAAACATTTTTCATAAAGAATTAAAGTTTGCAAACTCGCAAAATGGTCAGCATCAACAATCAACTCAGCACATGCATTATTATTTACAGCTAGGGTTTGGTCCAAGTTAGGACCCTCCTCCCACTACCAATTACCAAACTTTGGTTTTAATTATTGTTTGGGTAGGGTAATGAACCAACCGAATTAGGCTATGTTGAAAATTATTGTATTAAAATAATCCAATTATAATATTCTATTATTGTTCGAATTTCAGTTCATTTGATCATTTAGATGACTTTTAAGTTTATTTTGAGTGCAAAAACCCCCTCCAGCTCCCCAAGAGAGGTCTCCTAACATTTTTAATTAGTCTTTAATTTTTGGACTGGGACAGAGTGTTATTAGGTTATCTGAATAACACAGACATTCGAACAACCCAGAGTATACAGAGTCCACTTACTTCGAATAACCTAGGATGCGGGATCAACCCATTAATAATTTATGTATTATTCCAGTAGCCTAATAACAGGGAGTTTTAGATTGTTACTTTATTTCATAATATATTTTTGGGTAAAGTCCACATTTTTCCCTCAAATTACCATCAAATTAACAATGTCCCCCCCCCAAACTTTCAATTGTGACAATGTTCCCCCTAAACTAACAAAACATTGTCAATGTCCCCTCTAAGGCTAGCAAAAAAATAAAAATGCTCTTATATATTTTTCAATAAGACAAAAATACCCCTATAAAATAATTTTTTTTCTTAAAAAAAAAGCAAAAAATTATAATTTAAAAAGAACGACTTTTTTTAAACGAATTTTTTTTAAATGATATTTTTTTACAAAACAAAAATTTTTATTTTCTTACACGAAAATTGTTAATTTTTTTTAAACATAAATTTTTATTTAAAAAAGTTATAAAACATAAGGAAAAAAAAAAAAAAATTTTTATAAAAAAAAAAATTGAAAATTTTTAATTTTTTTCTTATACAAAGGATTTTTTTTTTTAATTTTTAATTTTCCACCCTTTGGAATTTTTTATTTTTATTTTTTTTTTAGTTTTATGTTTTTTTCTAGAAGTTTTAGTATTTTTTATTTATTTAATTAAGGGTAGTTTCATCATTGGGGGAAACATTGACAATTTTTGGTAGTTTGAGGAGAACATTGTCACAATTGAAAGTTTGGGGAGGACATTGTCAATTTGATGATAGTTTAAGGGAGGTATGTAGACTTTCCCCTATATTTTTATATTAGCATTGATTATTTTTCTTATGTGTTATTTCTTATAGTTGTTTGTAATCAAATCTAAGAATCACTTCTTAGCTCACTTCACCTATCTTATTTTTCGTATAAATAAAGTCATATGTAATACAAACAAACAAGTTTAATAAGAATGAAATATAGCTCAATAGGGCACTTTATAGTGATGACCTTAGGCCTCCGTAGTTTATAAGGGTCCATTTAATTTTTCTGTTTCAAAACGTGCAACTTAAAAATAACGGGTTCAAGATGCATGATCTGGAAAGATGATGTCTAAAAATGAATTATCAAATGAGACACGCTCTATATATAATTTGTTTAAAACCTGGCCTACTTTTGACTTGCAAAATCGTAGGCCAAACAAATTTATAAGGTTGTGTTTAACCTCATGAGATAAGGTAGTAGTCATGTGTTGCCTTGTTCTTCTGATTATTTTCTTAATTTTCAAAATTATCTTGTTTCAAATTCAATGGAGTTGTTGTAGCAATGAGATTCCCGCATCTTTGAAGCATCTTTGAGAGTAGACGGTTGATGGTTCAAATTTCCGTTAAATATGCAAAAAAATAAACTGGAAGAAGACTAATATCAAATTCTAGAACGCAGACAAGTCATGAGAGCTACTATTACTAATAACAATTTCCAATTTTCATTCACTATTTTCTATTGCTTATTCTTACACTCCACTTGTTAAATAATTATATTATCTTTTATTTTTTTTATTAGCTTGAGTTTAAATATTGACTCAATAATTTATTCCATATTTTTAATTAAAAATATTTCGCTTCTTGTTTGGTAAAATGTTAAAGAGAAAAAAACTGCTGAGCTTTTGGGTCTAAATTAACTATCAAATCAAAATAAGGCCCAAAAGCTTTGAAGTGCAGTGCATGACCATCATGAGCAGTGCGGTCTAATCCTGGTCCAAATGGGACTCAGTCATTCTGTACGGAGCCCATCACTGTTGGGCTTTAATTGATAACAAGAGGCTGTCGCCCATTTCATGAACAATTTTTTTTTTTTAATTAGATTTGAAGAATTTCATCCAATTTAGTATATTAACCTTTTATATATATATATATATATATATATACATAACCAGTAAATCGTAGGAAACCTGAACACTGATCTAGATCAAAACAAGGGTCTTGGTTCGATAATAATCTAAATATATTGAGAAGTGTTAGAGAGGCAAAAAAATGAACCTAGAAAAAGTTCGAAATTGACGTGACAGACCGTGAGTGGCAAACAAGAGAGATAAAATTGCATTTTTTTTAATTTAAAAACCCTTGCAACACCAGTTTAAAATTTTTTCTGAGTTCATTTATTTAACTCTCTAGCACTTCTCAAATACATTATGTTGAAGTAATTTTTCATACAGTCGAGCCAACAAACAAGTTTCTTGTAAAAAAAAAATACCAAAGTGATGCCAGACAAAATAGGTGTCGGCAAAAAACCTCTGATGCCTAAGTGAGTATGTGTTTTGGAGAGAACCGATGTAGAGAGTGAGTAGTAGATAATGGGTGTGTTTGATAAACGTTTTAGGCAAAAACTTGGTTTTACACTGTTTGGGGGACCCACATTCAATTATTTTATTTTGTTAACATTCTCTTACTTTTAACATTACATCAATAACTTTTTTTATTACTTTTAAAATAAAAAAATCACTACAAAACTAAATTTTTCATTTTTCTATGCTAAATATTCTTACTTTTTTATTTTTTCAAACAAAAAAAAAACATTCTTACTTTTTTCACATCTTTCAATTTTTGTGCGAAATCGAAATCGAAACGAATCGTTTATCAAACGAACCCAATGTGTCCTGGGAATGTGTTCTCCTTTTAAAATTTAGGGTCCTAAATGACTTATAAAAAAAAAAAAGTTTAGGGTCCTAAATATGGTTTCTTGGATGCATGCCACGTAACGATGAACTTGAGTATTTAGTATTTACCATATCACCACGTCATATGGATAACAATTCAAGGCTCGGATCAAGACCTGGAGTGCACATTCCAAGAATAAACCCAAGAAAAGCCTGGGCTCCTGTTCTCTACACTTTGAGCTCACCTTATTGGGCCTGATGAAGTAGGGTGCCGTGTGGGCTGTCTTGTTTTTATTGTTTTTCTTTTTCTTAATTTATGGGTAAATCTATATTTTTACGAGATAAATTATTCACGTGAATATTTTTTTTATCTCATCTTATAATAGATAAATCATTAGATTTGTGGACTCATATGAACCCCACATAAATTCAATAGTGAATTCATCTATTAATTATGAAGATGATTAAAAGATAGTTAAAAAATGAATAAATTCTATTATTTTTCTTTTTACAATAAGCAAAGCCATCCATCATGCCAAGTATCAACAAATGATTAGCTTTGACGTAAATCCATGTGTACATTTAACAATTTAACTGTTTCTATGAAACAACCGACAGTTGAAACCATAATTTTAGAGTAAATAAATAGAGTAACGTTAGAAACTATAATTTTATTCCACCATTATTACCCTGCCAATTGACATGCTAGTATCAATTAATTCTTGAATAACCCTTGTTTTAAAAAAAAAATCTAAAAGTTGATTGTCATTGCCATGTTGACAAGGTAAGATAGTAGTGGAATAAAAAGTATGGTGGTGTATAGCATAACGCAAATAAATAAATGCTAAAAGTTACACTTATCAAACTTTTCTGATGAGAAAGCCTTTGGATCAGTCATTTTTTTTTTCTTAAGTTTTTTTTTTTTTTAACAAAAATATGAGAATTTGATTGATTAAAGATCACGAGCATAAAGCTCTTACAGAGCAGAGCAAAAAGCTCTTATAGCACAAAGTATAAAGCTTCACATGCTATGAGGTTAAAAGTCATAAATACAAATAAAAATTATTACAATTAAGTGATATCTATGACTTAAATCTTCTGCTAAGCCAGGTACAAATACAGTTAAAGAGCATACAAATATAGTTAAAAAACATATTTGCTTTGAGAAAACTAGATCTAAGACATGGGTAGCCAAATTTCTTAATAAAATTTATTTAAACTGGCCGTGAGAGATAACCCCTCACACCGAAATATCCAGGCAGTGAGAAATAACCTATCATACCTAATTATTCTCCCTCGCTCATGATGGTAGATCTAGAGAGAACAAACCTCTTATTCAAAAAAAAAAAAAAAAACAAATAAACAACCAGCAAGCACCAACAGCGGCTAGGGAGGAGATGAATGGTACAACATGGTGAAAGGTGGACAGAAATGAAGTGGTGAAAGGTGGACCGCATAGCGGAAATGAAGTTGTTGATCTGGTTGGAAAATACCTACAAACATAAAGAAAAAAAAAAAAAAGTAAAAAAACAAAAAAACAAAAGGGGAGGGAGAGGATGGGAGCGGATAGTAGAAAGGAGAAGAATTGCTCCCTCCTTCTCTCAAATCTATTTTCTTAACAGAAGGGCGAGAGAGCACAACTAAAGTTTCTTATGTTATCTAATGAAGTTATTAATTATTGAGGGTGTGACAACAGCAAAATAAAATAAAAGTACAGTACTACGTAAATATTATTTGTTTGTTGGTTATTTATATAATTTAATGGTGGTGTTGTGTCTTTTCAAATAATGAAATGAAAGGGGAAAAGAAGATGGCGATGGGGAAAATCTGATGAAAGAAAGAATGGTGGTGGATGTAACTGGAAAATGAAAAGAAATAGGGGAGGAAATTGTCAAAGGTCAGGGAGACTAATGAAATCGAAAGGAAAGAGGTTGGCCACTACCACTACCAAACAATATATTCCTATTTATGGCAAAACCCAAGGCGGCAGCAGGCAGCAGGCAGCAGCGCCACTTGCCCACCCACCCACCCACTCACACTCAACGCTCTTCCGTGTGTCCGCTTTTTTCTCCTTTCCACCTCTCCATAATTGTTTCTTTACGTGCAAAAGAAAAACTTTTTCCACAGTTCAAGGATCACTTCCTATCCTTCCGCATCCTCATACGTATCTCCTACTCACGAATAGGAATCCCCACATACACTTCACCCACTTGCATTTTCCCACCCCACCCCCACCTTTTCTTTTTCTTTTTCTTTTTCTTTTCTTTTCTTTTTTAAAAAATAAAATAAAATAATTTTATGTTGCTTCTGACTGGGATCTCCCCCCTCCCTCCCTGTTATTATTCCTTCTCTTTTCTTTTTTGGGCAAAAGTTCAGATATTTTTTCGCCTACGCAGAAGGGTTTTTTTTTTAACATGTCCGCACAAGACGGGAGAAAGGAATTTAAACTAGTAATATCTGCTTCATTAGGCGTAGTCCTAACTGATTGAGCTATCTCTAAGAGACAAAAAGGCCCTTTCAATAGACTTTTTATTTGGGCAAGAAATCCCCTCTCACAAATTTCCTATAATTACGAGTGAAAATGCGGCTATAATTAGCGGTTATTGGCTAAAATTGCTAACTGTAACTGCCTAAACGATTAGTAAAATTCACTAACCGCTCGTCGGTAAGTAACTCTAATAACCGCTAATTATAAGAAAATATATATTTTTTTTAAAATCAAAACGAATTCGTTTATATGGTAATACGATAATATCATATTATATACGACATTGTTTCATGTATATATATATGCGATTATCAGTTTTGAAAAAACCTAAAACCGCTAACTATAATCGTCTAGGCGGTTAGCAGTTAACGGCTAGTGCAGTTAGCGGGCAGTTATTAACCTCCCGCCCTTTTCACCCCTACTTACAATTATCTTTGTCTCTCTTCTTTGAGCAAGAAATTGTAAGGAATTCTTACTTTTGCTTTATTTGAGTTAGGACTAACAATTTTTTGCATGGCTTGCGAATCCGACACGAAATTAGTGAGTTAAGGTTAAAGGGTCCAATCCGTTTAATTAAATAGGTTGGTGTAGAGTTGACTTATATAGTCTTATGCATATATCTCAACATGATCCCACAAACTCAATTGACACGAAATTAGAAAAATTAGGGTTAGAAGAATTTGGCCATTAAAATTGAACTCAAACTGGACACTTGGGCACGAATTGACACCTCTAAGTTGAGCAATTGAAATAATAGGAGTATTTGGATGGGGACAAAAAAAAGCACAGAACATATATAGGTACCAAATATGGAAAAGAAGATACTAGTGGGGAGGTTCTTCAAGGGTTATGTGTAGGGTGGGCATTGGTGCAACGACCTAAATTATTTAGGTTGGTGTCGGAGGGCCTCTTATTTTCGGCAAGTGGGGTAATTCTGTGTCGGGGTCTTTTGAAAATTATTTTTATTATTGGTGTCATGTCTTCGTCTCAACTTCTTTTTGGTGCTCAAGTTAGTGTCTTCTCACCAACAGTACTTCCATCTATGGCAAATAAGCTGCCCATGTATTGCTACCAAAAAAGAAAAAGAAACAAGCCAAAGTATCTAAATTATTTCACATAAAGCAAAAAAGGAAAATCACAACACCTTTATTCTTATTATTGTTGTGATTCTTCTTCTTTCTTCCATTTTTTTTTTAATAACGCTATAAACTATATTTTTATTTACATTATTGACAAAAATGTAGTTTTTAGTGTTTTTTTTATTATTATCAAAAGATATGAAAGATGCCTTCGAGGGGTAAATTAATCGGCTGAAAATCATGCCTCATGAAGTGTAAGTTATTAGTTTGAATATCTATTCTTCCCTCTTGTGTAGACATGTTAAAAAGAAAAGAAAAAAAAGAAGAAAAAAACAGAGGAAGAAATGAAAGAGTGAAGTGATATCCAATCACCTTTTAAGCGGCAAACATGGATGTTGTTTAAGTGATGGTGCTAACTGCTATCCCATTTTCAGTTGCCAAGTGAGAGGGAAGGTGACACAGCGCGTTATGTTCGTGGCCACTTCGACTAAACCTTACAACCCACAATATACGCTACCCATGAAGTTTCTTTCGATTATCATGGATGTTGGTTCCACCTTGTCGAGTGCTTCTTTTTTCTTTCTTCTTCTCAGCTTGATACCTTTAATTAGACATTGTAAATCGTATTCGCATGTTGGGTTTGTGAGTCGTATTCTCATTAATTTTTTGTGTCGGTTTTGCAAGTCGTGTAAAAAATTATAAATTTTAAATATCTCGTGTTGAGACATCTCAACCATAACATGTTAATTTTCATATTGAATTCACAAGTCGTATGAAAAATTATCAGTCCTGCGTTTTGAATTCCTTTTCATAGGGAATTTTGCCAATCCTTTTCATTGCGGTGTGCCAAAGGCATTGGCATCTATCCCTTCCGCACAATTAGTGCGACACTTGTACGTACTTTAAAGTTTTGGTGAATATTTTGCCACAGAAAGGCTAAATGCGTGTTCCTCCCATTATCAAAATTCCTAGCATAATCTAAGAGTATTTTCAGCAGTGTAGTTAAAATGGAAAAAATAGCTATATTTAACTATTTTGATCATTTTTGTTGCTCCAACAGAATAGTTTAGGATTAACTATTCACTGTAGCACACTAGATTGAATTTTAATATAATATAATATTACTTTTTCCCTTTAATTAAGTATTAGCAATAATATAATTAAAAAAAATGAAAAATAATATTTTAAAGCAAGTAGCTAATATAATAGATAATCTGTTGGAGTTGACATTAAAAAATGGGTAACTAAAATAAAGAAATATATTTTTTGACTAGTTATAATAGCTATTACTGTTGGAGATGCTCTAACGCCAGCGTGTTGAAAAGCACTACTTGTATGTGCCAAGGCAAATCAATTCATTTGTTTCACATTCATATTACATATAATATGAATGAATGATGAATCACACATACCCTTTTTAAAGGTCCTCGAGGAATTGTTAGACTACGCAATTTAGTGAAAAGTTAAGAAAAAAAAACAATGCCACTTTCTTATTGAGAATATGAGCCATCGTCTCTAACAAAAACCGTCACAAACCACGAGCCATAAGCCCACGGTGAAAGATATATACGCACTTTTTAAATGACAACTTAATTATATCAAAAGCTTAACAAGTTAAATATTTAATTAAAATATAAGGTAATTGATTCGAATTTAGTATATTTGTTCTGACACCATGTTCTGAAAAACTTTAAATAATAAAAAATGGTTAATTTGTTTCTTTAATTAATATTCTAACACAACTAAAATATATTATCCTCTCTCTCTCCCTCTTTTTTTCTAATTTTTGTTTCCTCCCATATGCCCCGTGTCATATTTAGATTACCATAATCTTTACAGAATTATATGAATCATTACATGGGTCAACGCCCAACATCTCAAATAGCGAAATTTGCATCTAATATGCGCGAGACGTAAGGTGGGGTTGCCACATCAATAAGTGACAATGACGACACATGATACTCTCAACTTGTGTCTTGTGTACGCTTGCACAGATCACACAAATCAAACCAACCTGAAAAAATAATACGGATTAGCCATTACATACAACAAAGATAATTGGAGAGAATGAAAATATGTCAAAACTATATAATCTCCCAGATTACTAATTAACCAGTGAATGACTCGGAAATGGCCCCAGTCTAATCATAACTTTGTGGAGAAAGGCCACTAGAAAAGTAGAATTATATATAATAAAAAAAAATAAAAATTGAGCAATAAATTTGTGACAAAAGGAATGGAACTCATGCGCATTAGGAGGTGGCCCATAAAAGAAAATGAAGTCAAATCCCATCACCCTTTTATTATACAGAGAGAAAAATATAAAGTTTTATACAGGAAAGGTGCAAAGCAGCTTTCAACAGCGAAGCGAGAGCGATGTTGAATATTTTATTTATTTTTTTCACAAAAAAGAAAAAGAATTATGCCTTTAAAATTAATTTGTAGTGATGCCCCATCAAACAGGAAACTGGTAATAGGTGTTGGTCCCCTAACAGACCAACCTTTGCGATTATTTTCTCCCCCATTTTGTCCACATTTTGGCTTGCTTTCCGTACACACCATCAACTCTAGGTTACCCAAATCTTTTAGCTTCATGCCATTAGCATCTATAGACTATGACTTATTGCAACCTCAAGATTCGTTTTCAATTTTTTTTTTTAATTTTTAATTTTTTTAATTTATTCTTCTTCTTCTTTTAATTTTAAGAATTGCCTGCGAAACACAATTAAGTATGAGCGGTGTCGTCGGTAAGGCCCGTTGAGCGTTACCATTGACATGTCTCTAAAAGCATGTTTTATTTGTTGGTTACGTGCGTTAACGTGACTATGCGGAGGGCTAAACCTACCCATGTGTAGATAACAATGTAGGCTTTCTCCATGTATATGAAAGCGTAAAATTGCAACCATCCAAGAATTTGCCTTTTCTTGTGTGTTGCTTTCAGTCTCCATATGTAGACTTGATGAGGAAGCTAGCCGAAGACTTTGGAGGCTGTTCATTGGGTTGAAAAGGCTAGGAGGTGAATGGGGTGTACCGAATACCAAAGCCAAGTCAATTTCGAACATATTATAATAATAATAAACATTCTTAGCAGAAAAAAGGAAACATAAAGGCGAAAGATTCCAACTTCCAAGCCCAAGAGATCTTGCAATAAATCCCAGATTCCATTTCCTCTTTCTCTTTCAACAAAATTTAATTCTTCTTTTTCTTCTTAAATAATAAATAGTATACATTCATACACCTATGAGACAAAGAATGTATAAATGTCGTCTCTATGGCCGTGGAGAGGGCAACAACATAAATGCGAAAATGACAGTGGTATCAAGCACACGCAACTCTCTTCCCCCTCCCACCGCTGAAGGTGGGGCTCAAGGGACAGACAGCTAAGACGGCTGCCTAACTCTTCAATCCTATGACTATGAGTCACTTAAATAATCAAATCTCTTCAAAGATTCTTCAGAAATCTAAATCAGCCGTACGTGTTATATATCATCTTCCCATTCTTTTTTTTTTCTTTCATTTTTTCAAGTGGGTCTCATGTATTAATTTAAACTAGTTTAGAGTATGCACTATGCACGAGATTTTTTTTTTTTGTTTTATATGTATAATTAAGTCAAAAAAATCTTTAAAATATTATCAACAATAAATTTTATTTTTATATCTTAATTAACAAATTAGTTATAAAAAATGACAAATATTCATAAGATCATTTTAAACTGTAGTTTTACTTAATAACATAAACCTCACGTATCCAATAAATTTAAAAATTCATAAATTTTAGTTCGTATAAATTAAAACGTGTTAAATATTTGTTTCCATATATGTGGTTTAAAATGAAATATAAAGGAAAAAAAAATTCAAAATAAAAATCTAGAATAATCAATTATAGAAAATGATTGATTAATCATTATATTCTAACAATAATACTTCTCATCCACTCCACAATCAATTATGGTAAACTTTTGTCTTTCAGAAGTTGAACTTTCTCCTCATAAACAATTTTTTTGAACAATTTTACTATTACATTGACAAAAATAAAGAAGTGTTCTAAAATATATGAGCATGTTGATATTTGATTACAGTTATGTTCACTAATTTTGTAAACAAAAGAATGTTGGTAGTTTAATTTTTCTTTTAAAAATGAAGAGATAAAAAACAGCGGCAGGAATATTGGAATACCAAAAAAAAAAAAAAAAAAAAAANACATTTTCATACATTTGTATTAAAAAATATGGATACGTGTCGCAATTGTAAACACTCTTTACGTTAAAACTTGGCTTATATATATATATATATAGGGGTTTGCTAGAGGTTTTTCCCGTAGTGTTCTCCTGGCATTCTCCCAGTCTTACGTAGAACATGATTTAAGAAAAATAAAATTATAGTACTTTTTTTTGCTAATAGATTAATTTTTATGAGTTAATAGTTAGGTTCTAATGCTTTAAAACTTGTTTTTGGATTCAAAACTAAAACCTAAGGATGTAAGGTTAACCCTTTAGGGATGGTATCATTCAAAATGGATTTGTTCATCCTAAATTTGATGCTAATGCCTCAATTTTGGTGCTAATGCCTCACAAATTTGGTGCTAAAGCCTTAAATTTGGTGTTAATGTCTAAAAAAACGGTGGTGGAGACCATTACAATTTTATTTTTTCTTAAATCATGTTTTACGTAAGACTGAGAGAACGTCAGGAGAACCTATGAGGAGAACCCTTAACATTTTTCATATATATATATATATATATATGATGATAATTGAGATTGAGATTTTATATATATAAAGGGCTTTAAAGAAGTCCAATTATAATCTAATTAGATATTTTGAAGGTAGCATGGAAATATTACTGTTAAACCAGAAAATGCAATTTGTTTTTGGCTGGTTGAGTCAACTGTGTTGGAGCCTTGGTGGGTCTATAGGGTAGCTGGGATAGGTCATATCTGGGGGGGGGGGACTAAATATATGCAATTAGGAGAAAAAAAGCAGCTGAAAAGGAGTTGGGGAAAGTGGAGAAAGAAGGTAGGAACAAAAAACACATCAAATCAAACACCTTTTTACCTCCCCCTCCCTCAGTGTGTTGATGAATAGTAAGTGGTAAGGGTGTGAGAGAATGAAGAGAGGCTTGATGGAGGGGTGAGACCGAGGCCCCCACGCTCGCAAAAGATGATTCAACCCCAAAAACCAACACAAAATGCTTTCATACACTCCAATATGATGATGAATGATATATATGCGTGTGGTGCTTGTGCTTGTGGGTTTTTTTTTTATTTATTTTCTTCTCTCTCTCCCCGTCACTCTCAACCTTTACAAATTGAACCGTGTCTCCTCTCTTTCTCTCTCACAACTCACAACTCACAAGGTCGTGTTTGTTAAAAGACAAAGGCTCCTTTTGTTAACAACTTTTTATATATTGTTTTTTTTTTTTAAAAAAAAAATAATAATAATAATAAAAGAAGAAGATATTTTTGTGTATTTTGAATTATTTATTAATGTTTTTGTTTTAGAAAGTGAAAAAAACGTTTCCAAACAAAACCTGTTTTTTGTCTTTTATTTTCGGTTCTGGATCAAGTCAAAGAATTTAACAAACAACCGTAAACATTATTTGTTTGTTATTATGTTTAGGGTTGTTTCTCATTGAAAACAGAAAATAAAAACAAACTCGAAGCTCAAAAATTATATTTTGAAAAATGTTAGGTGTTCTCTTTATGTTCTCTTAGTTCTTGGTGAATATTATTATTATTTTTTTAAATCGGATTAGGGAAATAATGACCGCTTTTCTTTTTTTCTTTTTTTTTAAAAAAAATATATCTACTTATGACTAGGAAAACACTAGTTTTCCCCAAAAATTTATTTCAAGAAGTAACCATTTACACATCTCACGACAAGAAACTTCACATTAAATTATGTTTCTAATTTTTGTTTTTTTTTTTAAAAAAAACACCATTTAAAACATGTTAACAAATAGAGAATATGAAGAAGGTTAATTGGTTTTGGATGGAACTTGGAATATGAAGTCGTAGGTGTTGGGCACATATGCTAAAAAGCCCATTCCTTTTGAACTTATGCCTTTCGCTCCTTTTCTTCAAATCTTCTTTCCCATGCAGTTTTGAGTCACGCCTTTATTACCCATATACTTTTATTCTTCCACTTTTTTTCTTTCTTTCTTCATATCTTCCCTTTTAAACCCAAATGTCTCACTAATAAGAATCTGCATGTTTTTTTGCCTTTAAACCCCCCCAAAAAAGAACATATTAATTATTAACAAACCACTCTAATCTAATTATCTAATTATATATATATTAAAAAAAATATTAGCATCAAGATTCTTAGAATTCTTAGGTTATTTAATCGATTCTCAACCACTGGTTTGGACCGGAATTCAACGGTTAAGATTTTGTGGTGTTAATCAACCATTATTATTTATTAGTAGTTATCACCTCAAATAGTTACCATATTTATTAAAACATTTGGAAGGGATAAGAGTTGATATGGTTAATATCAAAATCATTTGAATTCCAAACCAACAATTAAGAATTAAATAAATTTAGTCGGTATAATGCTCTAATTGTTATAGAAAATCTTTACTATGTACTTGCATGTTAAATTATTTTGAAGAGAGTTTTTTTTATTTATTTTTCAATAATTATTAAGAATTTTTTTTTTTAAAAAAAATAATAATAAAAAAATGGTATAAAAATCTGTAAAACCTTTCGACATCAAAGGGGGCTCAACTTGTATAAAAAGCAACGGTACTGAGTTGGGTTGCCGTGACTCATCATCAACTCAACTCACTCATGTCAGCTGATTCTCCCACCACCCTCCAAGAGAAAACGATCAAAATTACATGGAAGGAGAGAGAGTGACGCTGACTGTCATTGTTGCCCCCACACAAAGTGTAAGTGGACGCGGCATCTCTCTCAGTCTCTCTCCCTCTCTCACTCTCAGTCTCAGAGGAAAGCATTAGGCGTTGTTGTTGTTGTTGATGATGATGATGATGATGATGATACTCGAGTCCAAGAGACACAGAAAAGAAAAAGATATGTGATGTACAGAATCTATTCTCACCGCCTGTTTCGTCCAGATAGGCCCCACCCCCACCCTCTTCTCCGTAGGCCCCACCTCACACCACCATTAGTATTACCCCCCCTCCCTCCCTCCATCCTCCCTCCTCCCTCCTCCTCGATAAATAATTAGGAGCCCCTACAAGCAACATAAATTGATGCCCCAAGTTCAAGCTTTTTTCTTCTTCTTCTTCTTCTTCTTCTTATTATTTTTGTTTAAAAATAATTAAACTACTTTTAAAACATTATCGTTTTGGTTGAATAAACTAACGGAAACGAACGGAAAAGGGCCTATATAATTTTTATTTTCGCCGGCGATGCCGACGCCGGTTAGTGTGGCCAGGCAATGCTTGACGCCGGAGGCGGCTCACGCGCTCGACGAGGCCGTGGGCGTCGCGCGCAGACGGGGACACGGGCAAACGACGTCGCTCCACGCCGTGTCCGCGCTCCTCTCACTTCCCTCTTCCACCCTACGCGAGGCCTGCGCGCGTGCGAGAAACTCAGCCTACTCGCCCCGCCTACAATTCAAGGCCTTGGACCTGTGCCTGAGCGTCTCGTTAGACCGGGTCGCCTCCACCCAACTCTCCGACGACCCGCCCGTGTCGAACTCGCTCATGGCCGCGATAAAGCGCTCCCAAGCGAACCAGCGGAGACAGCCCGAGAATTTCCATCTCTACCATCAGATTCCAAACCAGTCATCGATCTCATGCGTCAAAGTGGAGCTCCAGCATTTGATTTTGTCGATTCTCGATGACCCGGTGGTGAGCCGGGTGTTCGGCGAAGCAGGTTTTCGGAGCTCCGAAATCAAGCTAGCCATGGTTCGCCCTCTCCCTCAGCTCCTCAGGTACTCGCGCTCCAGAGGTCCTCCTTTGTTTCTCTGCAATCTGAGTGAGTACTCGGACCGGGGTCCGGGTCCGGCTCGTCGGAGCTTTGCCTTTCCGTTCTCGGGGTTCCCCGGGTTCTGCGGCGGAGACGAGAACTGTAGGCGGATTGGGGAGGTGATGAACAGGAACAAGGGGAGGAATCCTCTGCTTGTGGGTGTATGCGCTTACAGTGCGCTCCAGAGCTTCACAGAGGCAATAGAGAAGAGAAAAGATAGCGTTTTGCCTGTGGAGCTTTCTGGGTTGAACGTAATTTGCATTGAAAACGACGTCTCAGAGTTCGTCACGGAGAATAGCGATAAAGGGTCTGTGAGTTTGAGGTTTAGTGAGGTGGGTTCGATGTTGCAGGAAAGTTTGGGACCTGGGTTGGTCGTGAATTTCGGAGACTTGAAGGCGTTTGTGAGTGACGAGGCCTCAGGCGAAGCAGTGAGCCATGTCGTTGACCAACTGACGAGGTTGCTGGAGCTTCATGCTGGGAAAGTGTGGTTGATAGGTGCAGCAGCGAGCTACGAGTCGTATTTGAAGTTTGTGAATAAATTTCCATCCATTGAAAAGGACTGGGACTTGCAGCTTCTACCCATCACTTCTCTCAGGCCACCTTCCGTGGCTGAATCATACCCCAGGTCCAGGTAAAGTTGTCTGGTTTTATTGTTTATACTGTACTTCTTGGGTTTTGCTTTGTATTATTATATTCAAGGCTCTCATATTTTTGAAGTCGTTACATGAGTTTGCATGTAAGATCTTTGTTTGCTTCTGAAATTTAATATTGCATTGTCTTGCTTTTATTAAAATATTAAATTTAGAGTCATATATTATGTTATTAGCATATTGTACTTCTGAAGAACTGAGGATACTCTTTTAATCAAATTTCTGAATATATAACATTTGTTTACTTTTGAAATTTAAATTGTTATCTTGTCCTGCTGTGGCTTGTAGTTTCTAACGCTTCTTTCTTTCTTTTTTCCTTTTTCAAATCACAATCTTTGGAGGAGTGAGGTTATACCCCACGTGGTTGAATTGGTGGATATTGTTTTATGTGTAGTAATTTTAGACTGAGAATTATCTTATTATGTATGAGTACAAAATTTGAGGAATTTTCTTTTTCCCGTGTTAAAAAACCACACATGAATATTTATTTATCAGTTTAGTATTAAATATCATTTTATCTTATCTAAAATCTATTTTAATACATAGAATCATGTTTTCTACATCATTTAGAGTTGATTACCTGGCCATGTAACTTGCCAGGGATGAACTGGTTAGGGTATTGAGATTTACAACGGTGAATTATAGGATTTTAGGGAAATTAGGAGCTAAGATGAGTTTTGTGTTTAGTTTCTTTCTCCAGCGTTCTTATTCAGTATGGCATGTTATATGAAGTGGACCAGGATTCAACTGCAGTAGTTGGACTTTAGGGTATCAGTTGGCAGTGCCTCTCAAAGGATTCGAGACCTCGGTAACGCAAATTGAATTTGATTGATGCCATAATCATAGACTGACTTCTCTCCAATTCTTTCATCAATTCCCTTGGCTTTCTCTCGCTCTGTTTTTGCTGCCAGTGGTGTCTTGGCAGTTTTTTTTTGTTTATGTCATACTCTTATATTGTACACTTTACATACTTCTTTAAATGGAGTTTTCCAGGTACTTAACCCATAGCTAGTCCTTGTCTTGGCTGCAGATGTATGACCACCTGATATCTCCAACTCTACCCAGTCCTGGCATGACGTATGCAATCTAAGACTGCAAAATATCTGTTAACGCTGCACCTTTTACTGTTTGCTTACTTGCTCATACTCCACCATGTATGCTCAATCAATAAAAGTTGGCCAGGGTTGCAACTGGCAAGAGCCTTAGCAACTTGTTAGGACTAGGCTTGGTTGTGATTTTGAGCAGTATGACTGTGTTTGGACTAGCCATCTGTACTATCTTTTAAATTTGATTTGGATACATATGTGCCCATTAGATTTAACAGTTATGTTGTCATGATATACTTACAGCTTGATGGAGTCATTTGTTCCATTTGGTGGATTCTTCTCAACACCTTCTGACTTAAAGGTCCCATTTAGTAGCTCATATCCCTGCATTCCCCGTTGTCGTCAGTGCAATGAAAAGTGTGAACAAGAAGTAATTGATGTTTCAAAGGACGGTTTTACTGCTTCAATTGCAGATCAATCCAAATCTAGCTTGCCTTCTTGGTTGCAGATGACTGAACTTGGCACTAACAAGGGACTGGATATGAAGGTGTGTATCCCTTTCATATAATTCTTCAAATGCAGTCTGACTTCACCTTACAATGACTTGAATCTATGTTCCTGTTTGACTAGTGTCCACTGGCGTGTGAAACAAGGCTTTTTTTTTTTTTTGTTTCTCTCTCTCCTATGAGTGGGGCATTGGAACCAAGGGTTTAATTGCTAATATGTGCAATATGCATGACCTCTGCAATTGGGACATTTCATTGTTCACTGATGTAGGTTGCCATCTCGTTGCAGTATGAGCCTTTATAATGGGTCTATTAGTGCAAATAAAAAAATGTTTTCTTGAAAGAGCTTCAGCTGGTTGATAGATAAGTGTTTTTTTTTTTTTTCTTGTTGTCTATTCATTGAGGGGAGAGGGAGGGTGATAGATAACTAGATAAGTATATAAATAGGTGACCTTTATGTCTTCAATAAGGGGTGATTTTTATGTCCAAAATGACATACTTGATGGGTTTAGACTTTTAGTGGTTAAGGTCCACTATCTATGATGGTTTGGTTCCAGAACCAGGTGATGCTATCTTATTTATGTGAACAATGAAAGCTTTCACTAGAAGTTTAAGAATCTTCTACATAATTTGTTTAAAAACCAGTTTATTATCTCTTCAGTGCAGACTAAAGATGATGGAGTGGTATTGGGTGCCAAAGTTACCGGAGTGCAAAAGAAATGGGATAATATATGCCAGCGTCTTCATCAAACTCAACGATTCCCTGAAGCAAACACATTTCCAACTCTTTTGGGCTTTCAAATTGTTGAAGACAAGAAGGAAAACACTGATAATCACAGCAGCTATAACACAGATACATCTTCAAGTGAAACAAACTGTGTGAATGTGGATTCATCCACGTCCATGGATGTGCAAAAGATTGCTACATTACAATCAGGGGATCCTTTTCCTGTGGTTAGCAAGGCTAAGAATGAGAGTTTGCTATCCAAACAATGGGAAAAACCTTCAAAAGCTGAAGATCTTGAGTCAGGTGGCCTAAATTCTCCACGCAGTTTATCCAATTCCAGTGTGGGTGATGGTAGTGGAACCTCTCCCACATCTGCAACTTCTGTGACAACAGATTTAGGACTGGGAATATGCTCTTCTCCCACTAGTGATAAGCCAAAGAAATCTATAAATAAAAATCTAGTAGAGCTTTCACAGGAATTCTCAGGTTGCCTTTCTGCGGATGTTGATTTGGTCAATGGGAATATCTCTAATCATCTGACTCAATCTTCATCCTGCTCAAGTCCTGACTACGGTGGGCAGTTCAAGACACTATTTAGAGCACTGACTCAGAGGGTCGGCTGGCAAGATGAAGCCATTTGTGTTATTAGCCAAACAATAGCCTGCTGCCGAACAAGAAGTGAAAAGCGCCATGGAGCAAGTCTCAGAGCGGACATATGGTTCAACTTCATTGGACCTGATAGGTTTGGTAAGAAGAAAATTGCTCTTGCCCTTGCTGAGATATTACATGGAAGCCGGGAAAATTTCATTTGTATGGATTTGAGTTCCCAAGATGAGATTATCTATTCAAACTCGATCTTTGATTGCCAAGAAATGAATGGCTATGATGTAAAGTTCAGGGGGAAGACTCTTGTTGATTATCTTGCTGGGGAGTTAAGCAAGAAACCCTGGTCTGTTGTCTTCCTTGAAAACGTAGATAAAGCTGATGTGCCGGCTCAGAGTATTTTGTCTCAGGCTATTCGGACTGGTAAACTTTCAGACTCACATGGAAGAGAAATCAGCATCAATAATGCAATGTTTGTGACAACTTCAACATTCTCAAAGGGAAAAAATCTTCACACTTTTGGAAGGGTGCCCTCAAACTACTCTGAGGAAAGAATATTAGGAGCAAAAGGCTGGCCAATGCAGATAAGAATTGGACATGCCTTTGGAGACAATACCAAAAGCCAAAACATAAGTGTGTCTGATACAATGAAAAAAGACATCTCCACTCCAACCTTTTTTAATAAAAGGAAGCTTATCGGTGGCAATGAATCTCCGGGGCAGCCTGAAATCTCAGACATGGCCAAACGGGCTCATGTGACATCAACTAGGCATCTAGATTTGAACCTTCCGGCTGAAGAGATTGAGGTGCATGACACCGATGACGGAAACTCTGACAACAATTCCATCTCCAATAACTCCAAAGCTTGGTTGCAAGATTTCTTTGATCAGGTGGATAAAACAGTAGTTTTCAAGCCATTTGATTTCGATGCACTTGCCGACATACTATTGAAGGAGATCAAGAAGAGCTTCCACAAGATTGTTGGCTCGGACTGTTCCCTAGAGATTGACTCTAAAGTCATGGATCAATTACTTTCAGCTGCATGTATATCAGACAGGAACAGAGTGGTGGAGGATTGGGTGGAACGAGTCCTCAGCAGGGCATTTGCAGAAGTTCCTAAGAGATACAGCCTCACTGCTCATTCAATTGTGAAACTTTCTACTTTCGAGGAACTAGCACCTGAAGTTTGCCTTCCCCCTAGAATTATTCTTAATTGATATGTTAGAAAAAAAACTTAGTCTTTGTAATTAGATGTATAATGTTAGCATTTAGCATCTAGTTACCCTTGTTTTAGCCTCTTAGTCCCATATTTTGTTGGGTCGTTTCCAGGCCATGCTTTGTGTATGATATGTAATCTGTGGCTAGTGCTTGTGGGGTTATATTCTATGTACTAAATCAGTTGTCTTGGTTTCTCTATCCTAAATTTTGTTCCTAGAATTTGTGTTTATAAAAGTTCTGCAAAGGTTTGTGAATTATCATCGTTATTTAAATATATCATTTAGTGAACACGTGTCAACAAATTTCAACCTCATTTTTCAAATGTAAAAGTAGAGATAAATTGGACATAAAATAGCATATTTCCATTAAAGTATTAATTAAATAATTAGAGTTGAGCTTTTAGTGTCAGACATTTTTTTTTTTTGTTTTTAAATTGAATAGGAAAGAAGTTAAAGGGAAAATGCTTGCTAAATTTAAAATTGAGAATTATTTATCAGAAATTGATTAAATTATATATCAAATTCACTAGCCTCCATGCATCACTGATTAGAAATTGGTATAAGCAAAACTATATAAAACTGAGATAGTGTTTTGGGGGCATTAGCACCAAATTTAGGATAACCAAATCCCTTTATGGTCATACCATCCCTAAAGAGTTAACTTATCGCCCTTAGGTTTTAGTTTTGAATCCAGAAATGAGTTTTGAGGCATTATCACCAAATTTAGGATGATTGAATCTCTTTAGGGTTATATCATCCTTAAAGGGTTAATCTTTCATCCTTAGGTTTTAGTTTTGAATCCAGAAATGAGTTTGAGGCATTAGAACCTAAATATTAACTCATGAAAATTTAGCTAATATTATTAAAATATCTCAAAATACAATTCAAAACATTTCATTAAACATATAAAATGCAAAAAATATAAAAAGTTTGTTAAAAAGAAAAANATGTAATCTGTGGCTAGTGCTTGTGGGGTTATATTCTATGTACTAAATCAGTTGTCTTGGTTTCTCTATCCTAAATTTTGTTCCTAGAATTTGTGTTTATAAAAGTTCTGCAAAGATTTGTGAATTATCATCGTTATTTAAATATATCATTTAGTGAACAGTGTCAACAAATTTCAACCTCATTTTTCAAATGTAAAAGTAGAGATAAATTGGACATAAAATAGCATATTCCCATTAAAGTATTAATTAAATAATTGGAGTTGAGCTTTTCAGCTGCCTCTAGCATCAAACATGTTTTTTTTTTTTTGTTTTTTGTTTTAATTGAATAGGAAAGAAGTTAAAGGGGAAATTGCCTGCCAAATTTAAAATTGAGAATCATTTATCATAAATTGATTAAATTATATATCAAATTCATTGGCCTCAATGCATCACTGATCAAAAATTGGTATCAGTAAAACTATATAAAACTGAGATAGGGTTTTGGGACATTAGCATCAAATTTAGGATGACAAAAGTCATACCATCCCTAAAGAGTTAACTTTCTGCCCTTAGGTTTTAGTTTTGAATCCAGAAACGAGTTTTGAGGTATTAGCACCAAATTTAGGATGACCGAATCTCTTTAGGGTTATACCATCCTTAAAGGGTTAATATTTCATTCTTAAGTTTTAGTTTTGAATCCATAAATGAGTTTTGAGGCATTAGAATCCAAATATTAACTTATAAAAATTTAACTAATATTACTCAGATATCTCAAAATACAATTCAAAACATTTTATCAAATATATAAAATGCAAAAAATATAAAAAGTCTGTTAAAAAAAAATAAAGGCATGGCTTATGCAAGGCTGCCGCGACATGGCAACCGCATAGCAAGGCTCAAATAATTAAATTAACTTGTTCTTATTAACTTTGATAACTAGGTACTCCAATACCCTCTCATTTCCATGGTCAACCAGTCCAGCTGGTTGGGTATTGAAAATCTTGTTTCTTTAATTTCCACAACATCTGACTAAAACACATCTTTAATTGCCACAAATCTTGTTTCTAATGGCTAAATGGCTAATGGCTATTAGAGACAGTAATAGGCTCAGGCCCACGTGTGAGGTCGTTGTATATAAACGCTGGCCTCTAATTTACTTCTAAACGACGTCGGTTTATATTGCTCAGGCATGCGAAGCGGCATGTCGTATAAAATCGAAATTACTCTAATTGCCATTTTAGCCATTGAGCTCGCACGCCTTTTTGCTGACAAATCAGAAAGCGCCACTCGCACAGCGACCGTACACCGTCGATGCTGGTGGTGAAAAATGCAAATCCGTAACCCAAAATCCTGGTCGACCATTCAGTAATTACTTCGCGGTGAAAATGGCTTCCATCTCTGCCAGCCCTCGCTCTGTCGAAGAGATCTTCAAGGACTACACCGCTCGCCGCTCCGCCCTCATTCGCGCCCTCACCTACGGTCCCTACCACTGCCTCTCTCTCTCTCTCTCTCTCTCTCTCTCTCTCTGTCTCTCTTCTCAAAACCCTAAATTTTTTTTTTTCTTTTTTACATTCATAATGTGTGTATACTTATATGCATGATTGTTGGTTTTCATTGGCGTTATTTTTTGTTTGTGTGCTCTTTCCAGATGTGGACGAATTCTATTCGCTTTGCGATCCAGGTTAGTTAGTTTTCGCTTATTTTTTTTCCAACTTTTTTTAAGCTTCTGTTTGGGTGCCGAGAAAGTGTGGAATATGACAAATGAGGAATATTTTGACCTTTTTTTTTTTTTTTTTGGGTTTCGGACCTTTCAGTGTGATTTTTGGTTTTAGAAGAGATGAAACTGTTACTTACTAGTGAGGGAAATAGTTGAAATGGGTTAAAGTTGGGTGGAAATTTACAAAAGCTTGGCACTTTCTACACTTCTAGTGGTAGCTTTTAGGGCTTGTTTAGTACTGTTTTATGTTTTTTCTTGGTTCTATTTGCTTCACTCGCTTTGCATTCATGGTTTATTTACAAAACTATGGCTCTTTTTATCTCAACCGTTTTGGTTTTATGAGATTCAGAGAAGGAGAATTTGTGTTTGTACGGACATCCAAATGAGTCGTGGGAGGTGACACTGCCGGCAGAGGAAGTTCCACCGGAGCTTCCCGAGCCAGCTTTGGGGATCAATTTCGCAAGAGATGGGATGAAGCGTACAGACTGGCTTTCGTTGGTTGCCGTGCACAGTGATTGTTGGTTGCTCTCTGTGGCTTTCTACTTTGGTGCTCGGCTTAATCGCAATGAGAGGTACATTGTTCTTTCTCACCTCAGTTTTAGGTCAATATGCTTTGTGTGAATTTCGTTTTGTTGGTCTTTTAGTGCTGATGAGCTACATATTACAATTACTGCTTTAGTAGCCCTCAACATTTTTGCAGAGGTTTAGGCCAATGAGTTTTTATGTTTTCCTGCATACCACAAATTTGTCTTAACTAGTGAATTTTGAATATGCCTGCCTTAAGGAGATTTTTTTCTCTATTTTTTCTTGTTTCCAAATTCTCTAGGTTGATAAGCATTGTATTTTCTCTTGTGTACTAGGGTTATGCCCCTTTGCCTTCATCAATGAAATGAATTATTATATATATAAAAAAAACATAATATTTTCTTTATTGGAATTATTATCCTGTTTGAGGAACTTGTATCCGCTGTTAACATAAAGAGTTGTACTTCTTTAAGTTTGCTTTAATGCTGTTTTTTCTTTTGAAAGTAACTTTAATGCTGGTTAAAGCATGAAACTTGTGATGACATTTTTCAAGGCCTCGTGGAGTTGTGGTTTAGATGTGTATCTAGGGAGAATATGTTTTCTGTTTTATAGTCTCCAAATTCCATAGGTTGATTAGCGTTGTACTTTCTTTATTGGAATTGTTATTCTGGTTAAGAAACTTGTATTCTGCTGTCTTCATAAAGAGTTTATTCTTCTTGAAGTTTCCTTTAATGATGGTTGAAGCGTGAAACTTGTAATCTGTATAACATTTTTAAAGGCCGGGCAGTTTGTATTTGAGTCTAGCTAAGCATTTTGCAGAGTGAGAGGGAGATGCAAGAGCTTCAGTTTCCTTGAGAGAAAGAGCGCCTCAATGCTGCAGCTAATTATCTCTGCATATAATTCTATTTCCATAATGTCCAAACATCTTCTTTTCATATTTTGGATTTTCTTTTTTTTACTGCTAAGGAGTAAAGATGCATAGAGACACATAAACACCCACATTTACAACTGGCAAAGATACAAGGCTGTGCTAATCAGATGTGTTAATAACAGTAGACAAAACCAAGAAAGATGCACATATCATTGGAAGTTGTGTGGCCCAGTGGTAAGGGATGTTAAGTGTGTGTGTTGTATGTGTTTTCAATCCTCGTGCTGTCACAAGAGTTGAAACTTTCTTTAAAAGATCTAACCCTTTTGTTGAGCCACATTACCTAACCCTATTTTTTTGATAAGTCACATTACCTAACCCTATTATTATATAGGTGCATGTAATCTGCTACTTACTTGATCATGGATTACCCAAGGAGTTGGCCAATTAAGTGGCTAATATATGCTGGAGCGTTGAAATTCTGCTGTGGATCTGTAGAGAATCTGCTCTAAATGTTATTTGCAGTGAAAGTGGGTTCAACCCCCAGTAAGGTGATTAGTTAGCATCCCTTGACCCTTAGGGTCTTGTATAACAGTTTGTTTTCTTTGTTCCTCTGCCTAAATTGTAGTGTTACCTACTCAAAACTAATAGTATGCCTCTTCTACCATTCATTCACCTTTTGAAAAATAAGAGAAAGTCTGAGGCGAGGAAGGGAAAAGAAATGAAGCTTTTGGAAAAGCATTGCCGTTGCTGTAACTTTTGTATTTGTTTATAGTAGCCCGTTTAATAGTTGGGAAACTGAAATCTTTTGGAATATATGCAGAAAAATGCTTTTACATCTTCTCAAGCATCTTACATAAGTTACCAATAATTGGCAGGCTACTTACTTATTCAAAAAAAAAAAATAAAAATTGGCAGGCTACTTGTCCTGTTATTTTCCTCTTTGTTTTTTGGAAAAAGTTTACATACCTTCCTCGAACCACCACTTAGAGGTGTCAATGCGGGCGGTTATTAACCGTCCGCTAACCACTAACCGTTATAACTGCCAACCGCCTAACCCCTAACCGCTATAACTGCCTAGTGGTTAGCGGTTATAGGGTTTACTAACCGTAACCGCTAACCGCTTTTTATATACTATATTTTTATAATTATAATTATAATAATATTTATATATATAACATAATCAATTGATCATTAATGTTTAAATCACAATTTGAGTATTAATATATTATCACTATAATTTATATGATTATATTAAATGATCAGTTAATCATAAAATCATTTGATTATATAATAACAAATTATACATACATATTCATAAGTATAAGTTATAAATATGCAAGTTCATACTAATACAACAATGAGAAATTAAGTATCTAGAGACTTAGTTTCAATGTATGTTATCAACTTATAAGTCTGTATATGTTATAAATTATAATTAAATATTATACATATACGCAATTATGCATATTAAATAATATAAATGTAAAAGATCAATACTTAATAATATGATTTAATAATAATTCAAATACTTATTAAAGTTAATAATATTATTAGTGTATAATGATAATGTGATTCGTATAATATCAAATTAATTAATTGATATTTGATTAAATAATGGGTTACTTATAACCACAATTGAAGTATTAATGTATTATTATAATTTATATGATTATATAATTGCAAATTATACCTATATAATATTTATATATGATATGTTATGTAATATATATATATATATTAGCAACAAGTAACATAAACTACATAAGTAACATAATTATTAATTAGTTTGTAATTACATATTAACTAGCTTTGTAAGTATTTATATCATATATTCTTATTCTAATATTTTGTAATTTAGTATATATTAAGTAATTATGCGTATTGCATATATGTTGTGTTGAATTTTTTTTAGGGGTTCTCATAGTGTTCTCCTGGCGTCCTCTCAGTCTTACGTAGAAAATGATTTAAGAAAAAATAAAATTGTAGTACCGTTTTTTTGCCAACAGATTAATTTTTATAAGTTAATAGTTAGATTATAATGCTTTAAAACTTGTTTTTGGATTTAAAACTAAAACCTAAAGGTGGAAGGTTAATCCTTTAGGAATGGTATCACCCAAAATAGATTTGATCATCCTAAATTTAGTGCTAATGACTAAAAAAACGGGTGATGGAGGCCACTACAATTTTATTTTTTCTTAAATCATGTTTTACTTAGGACTGGGATAACGCCAGGAGAACACTATGGGGTTTCACTATGGGGAGAACCCTTAGCATTTTCCTTTTTTTTTTATATGTTGTGTTTTTTATTTTTTATTTTTAAAGTTGACTGGTTATGATTTAAAATTTAAGGATTTTTTTAAAGTACAAGTATATTAATTTGGGGTCAAATATTTTTGATTTTTCAATATAGACTCTTTTTATGGCATTGGGACAAAAAAGACACCAAAAATACAAAAAACAAATGAGTGTAAAAAATGCTATAGTATTAATAAAAGCCTAAAAAAAAGCTCAATTTTGAAAAAGCGGTTAGCTGGCGGTTACCTATTTCACTAACTGCTAATTGGCGGTTAACCGCTAGGCGGTTAGCGGTTGTGGTAAGTGAAATCTACTAACTGCTAAGGCGGTTACGGTTAGCAGTTATTAATAACTGTTAACCGTAACCGCATTGACACCCCTTTCACCACCCGATAGTAAATGTTCCCTTCAAACTATAGATTGTGTCAATGTCCCCCAGGCCAGTAAAAAACAAAAATGATCATAAATTTATTTTAATAAAACAAAAATACCCTTATATCGAAAAAAAAAAAAAAAGAAAGAAAGAAAGAGGGAAAAACTAAAAAGAAGAAGAAGGGGGGTGGTTGTCAAACCACATTTATTTTTTTCTATTCAAATAAAGGAAACTAGGACAAGGAAAAACAAATTACAAAGGAGGATCTTTGCCACTCCTAACACGAATAGAACTAAGAAAAGGAGAAGAAGTGGGAATGCTTCCAAACACAAAGTGGGAAGTGGCCCATTTAGCTACTTGATGAGCACAAAAGTTGGCACATCTAGAGGTCTTCAAAGCTGACCAAACTGGGATGGAGAGTAACACATTCTGAAGATCAGATATAACAAGAAAAGATGCCCAACCAGAGAAGAGGGGGGGGATCTTTAATAGCAATAATAGTAAGAAGAGAGTCCCCTTCTATAATGAGGGAGGTGCTGCCAAAAGAAACTGCAAGTTCAGCTGCAAGAAGGGCAGCATGGGCTTCTCCAAGATTAGCATCCATGGCTGCCAGTTTTTTAGAGCAAACCGCGACAAAATTGCCATTGTGGTCCCTAAGCGTAGCAGCAGCTACAGAAAAGTCAGGTCTAATGGTGGATCGGTCACCCCCAAAACTAATGGAGTGGCCGAGCCATCCCCATATCAGACGGGAGTGGCCGAGTCATGCAAAAAAATGATTGGGGGTGGTCCGACCACCATCACCAAGTGTTGGAGGTGGTTTGGCCAACCTAGGGTTTTTTTTTCTAAGAATTATTATTATTATTATTATTATTATTAAGGGTGATAGTTTGAGGGGAGTGGACTTTTCAATTTTTTTTTTTTTTGAGAAACTTCACTAAACCCCTTTGAACTTCCATCACTTTTGCAAATACCCCCTTCAAGTTTAAAACTCTCAATTTAGTGTATCGAATTTTCAATTTTTTGCAATGTCACCCTAAATTGAGAGTTTTTGTACTTTGGGGGGTAATTGACAAAGTGATGCAACTTCAGGAGGGTTAAATGAAGTTTTCCCCCTTTATAGAGATC
Source organism: Carpinus fangiana (assembly GCA_006937295.1). NCBI lineage: Eukaryota > Viridiplantae > Streptophyta > Magnoliopsida > Fagales > Betulaceae > Carpinus > Carpinus fangiana. Next base: position 15,066,236 of record CM017321.1, on the reverse strand, counting down.
AAGATGAGCCTTGGTGGGTGGGGGTGTGGTGTGTGTGTGTTGGGTTTTGGTTTCAAAAATTAAATTGCTTGCATTTACTGGTGAATATTGTGTTCATAATACTCATCATCAAATGAACCATCGTCAATAATATGAGGCTACATGGGTTAGTTTGATGTTAATTTTTACTGAAAAAAGAAGAAGATATCATCCTCATAAACTAATAGCATTGAGATGTATGTGCAAAGTATTAAGTGTATTTTTAAAGATTAGAAAAAAGTACTCATTTGGAGAAGCCATAGGTGTAAAGTTCATTCTGCTGGAAGCATATTTTAGCCATGCTCTTCTTATAGAAGAAGTTCACATGATGTTGCAGTGAGGTTTTGTTGGATGCTACATGTCATATGCTTCCAGACTTGTGAGAAGTCTTTTATTGTAATGTTCTACCCAGTTTGGTTTTTGCTTCCTGTTGTAGACCATCACACTCCTTATGGACAACCAAATGATCATATTAGCTGGATAGTTGAGATCACATGATATAACTTATATCTAGAATCATTATATGCAAAAGCATGCTGTCTCACATTTTGGAATAATTGCCTTGTCTGTCCAATTTTCTTTGTTCTGCTCTCCTTATTTTCCCTATAATTTCCTTATATCTTTTTTGAATCATTTAGCTAAGATGGTGGCAAACCCTTGGCATTGCTGCTAAGGGTCTTCAGTTCTCATGCATTATGCCTTTCCGCTTTGTGCCTTTTTGTCTTGTATATCACTGGTTCTGATACATAGTGCCTTTCCGCTTTGTGCCCTTTTCGTCTAGTATATCACGCTTCTTGTTTCAAGCGATGTTATGTCCTAGGGACCTTAATTGAGACTTTTTTTGCCTTCACTCAACAGGAAGCGTCTATTTAGCATGATAAATGATCTGCCCACTGTCTTTGAAGTCGTAACTGGAAGGAAGCCTACAAAAGACAAGCCCAATATGGATAGTGGAAGCAAATCCAAGAATAGCACAAAGGTGAAATTGTTTCTTCTTTTTTCTCCCAGAGGGATGAAAGTAATAAAAACCTTTAAACTTTCTATTATTTCCTTTTCAATCTGTTCCTTACCAATTTTTAGGTTTGAAACCCATCTTTGCTTTGTAGAGATCAATTGATGGGCAGATGAGAAGCAATGCTAAGTTACTTGACGAAAGTTTTGGAGAGGATGAAGATGAGCACAGTGAAACCCTTTGTGGGAGCTGTGGGGGAAATTACAATGCTGATGAGTTTTGGATTGGTTGTGACATATGCGAGAGGTGGTTCCATGGGAAGTGTGTTAAGATAACTCCAGCCAGGGCAGAAAGTATCAAACAGTACAAATGCCCTTCTTGCAGCACCAAGAGGGGCAAGCAGTAGTATCCAATGTAAAGCTTTTGGAGAGGTTAGCCTCATTGTTTTGTGTCACTGATTTTGTTGTAATGAAGTGATGGTATATGCAGTAGGCTTTGAGCATCAAATATTTATCATTAAGAGGTACTCTTTGGCATTGGTTGAAGCTCGTATTTACTTTTTCAACTCAAATTCCTTTTTATGTATGTGTAACATAGAAAACTGCTTTATGATAGTTTAATCACAAATGCTCAGTGCTAAATGTTTGCAATTAATCTATAATATGTCTTATTGTAATAGTTTAGTCATGTTTTCACAGCATATCCAGTAGCATACCACAATTGGTGATGAGTTGAAACTCCGTCATCCTGGTGAAGTTAAGTCTAATGTAGTACCAATACTGGCGTTTTTTTATTTATTTTTTATTTTTTTCTGTTCTGCATTTGTGTATATAAGCTGCTAGTTTTTGAAGTCTCAGATTGATCCAAGGGGTACACTGTTTTGTGCCACGTGATTAAACAATGTTTCTTCTCTTCTGTTTTAATTTCACTTGCGAGGTTCTGTTAAATAATGGTAAATTTGGAGAGACAAAATTGAGATAGTATAAAAAAGGAATATAATATTATTAAAAAGATTATTTTAATAAAGTAGAGAGTTTTAGAGACTGAAAGGTATGGGGTTTTGAAAAAGTCGGTAGTTAAAATATAGAAAGAGGCTTATTGTGTTGGTTAAAATTTAGAGAAATTTTGCCTAGTTCAATGTGAATGCACTTATTGTTATTTTCTAAATTGTTTGAATTCTAGAGGTGAAAGCATAAAATAACTCTCAAGGAGTTTGCTAAAATTCAGAAAGAGGAGGGGAACCGAAAACGTGTGTTTCTTCTTCTCTTAAGCTGATGGTGTTTTATGGGCTGGATCCACTCCTTTGGCTTGGGTTCAGAGCATGCACGATGAATTTGACAAACTGTGAAATGCATTATTGTGCATTGAATGTCAGGTGACATCTACACTCATTCCCACCACTCAACCTACATGTAATTCCTTGACCTCTGTTTTTGGTGCTGATGTGTGACTCTATGAACACTACTCTACAGTCTTAATGAATGAAGGGCATGGGCGTGGCCCCCAATTCTGAGGTAATTATTCCGACGATGAAAGGGATCACACACCTTCCAACCAACTGCTTTCTTACCTTTCTTCTTTTGTTTATTTATTGATTGTGCTTCCAACTGCTTACTTTTTACTGTTGCTGTTAAAATTATCATTGATGTGAAAATTCAATACTAATTCTCAATATCATATTAATATCTTTGTTAGTCATTCTAATAATCATCAACTACGCACCTACATTTTTTTTTTTATATGTCATGGTATTCCATTTTTTCATGCTTTAAAGTATATACTCAAACCATCCTACTTGTAGTAATTAAACCCATCGTTCCAGAATGAATCTAATGATAGAATTCTATGAGCCCTTTAGCAGATAAACTTTACCATCTTTTTTTTTAATTTTTTAATAATTTTAGATGCTTTGGATAGTACTAGGAAACAAATGTCAGTTGGATGTGACTTTACATTTTTTGAAAATTTACTCCAACGTGCGAATCTAGAGTACTCTTTAGTAGGTCAGGTCAGTGGTCAGTGGATGAATGTGTATAGTAGATCACATCATTTTATGGGAAACACAAATGAAGAAGTTGGTCAGTGTAAAATTTTTATAGAAAAGAGATTCCTTGCAATTGGGGATTCGTCCTCTTAAGAGTGGGTTGGGATAATATAAGAGGAGCTCCTGTTCAATCTGCAAAATTCTGCCTGAGCAAGAAGGCCACTAGCGCAAGAGAATTCCTCCCACAATTATCTGTTACTATTTATGCCCCCTCTGTTTTTTTTTTAAAAAATAACTAAACATTCCTCGTTACTCCTCAAGCTTCTCTCCCTTTCTTGGCTGAGCAAGAAGAGTCGCAGAAGAATGCCTCTCCCAATTTCCTATTTTATTCATGTCCCCTTTGTTTTACGTAGATAATAACATTAATGGATCTCATCATCGGAGATTACATATATAGTCGAAGTGAAAATGGAAATAGCTGACTTGTTACTTATGGGCATAGTTTTCTTCTAAATTGGGTTATAATTAAGAATTTTTTCTATAAAATTGTCATGTGTCATTTAGCTCTTTTAATATCACGTAAGAAATCCATATATATATAATTTCTTTGAACTCTTTTAAAGTTATTAAAAAAGAATGTGTTTCTTACATACCCAAAAAAACATATGACAATTTTATAGACTGAATTAAATAATAATAATCATAACAATAAAACTTCCTTCAAAAAAGTCCGTCCCGACACTCACGGGTTGAATCACTTTCATGTATTTTCTTTTTCTTTTTTTCTAATTCACTTTCATGTGTTTAATTAGTTGCTCAAAAGTATTGAAAACAGTACCTTAACCTTTCAAGTGGGACAGACAAACTAAAGAGGCAACAACTAATCATAGTTGAGAGGGGATACATTTCCTCTTTGGATTATGAAGACAAATCAATGGCATCTTAGACACATCAACTGTTGAGGAGCATCAAAATAAGATTGCCTCATATATGTGAATTGAATACTGTGAGATCGATAGTAAACAACCAGTCAAAGGTTTCAAAAATTCAAACCAACTAAACTACCAATGATGTAAACCACAATATATTTTCCACTAATTTGTATAGAATAATAAATTAGGTGAAGACCTCTCCATTACAAAACAAATATTATGAGATATTTGAATTTAATATCTTAAAAAATAATAATAAAGAAAAAGGGATATACAGTCACAAACATGTGATTAAATTTGGTAATAAAAATATCATTTTTGGAGGATCCTAGAGTGCACTATTCATTACTTTTAACATGATTGATGCATTCTTTCAAAAAAAAAAAAAAAACCATGATTGATGCTTTAAAAAATTGAGCAAGAACAGAGAAAAATTAGCACAAGCAAGATAGACATGTGATTATTTTATAATATCATCAAAATTTAGAGTTAATTAAAGCTCTCATAGACTAATAGACATGAATAAGTCTGTGAAAAAGGGTATTCCAAGACAACATTTGGGCATAAATATATAGCTCTGAATCTCTGATAAGTTTGAAGATCCCATAGAAATGCTCTTTGTTGGATAATGTGCACCAATGACGATATTTATTAATATTGTACTCTCTTTTTTTCCAGTCAAATCTTTACTCAGTTGATGACTAGATTAATAGGATAATTCATGGTGGATTACTCATTAATTTTTATATACATACATAAATTAAATGCCATACTCTGAATTATCTGTAAATAAAATCGGCCTTCAATAGTATTTCTTTTCGATTATTTTTCGTTTACACACTGTAATTACCGTGTTACCCTTTCTAGAATGCGAAGGATTGAAGACTTTTTTTACGTGTTTTTGTCTTTTCGATGATAGATGCAATATGATACAAGTTTTACACTTTTACCCTTTCTTGCTCTCTATATTGTATTAATTATTGATTGGGTGAAGCCTTGGGGTTTTTTGTCTTTTCATCTTAACGCAGGAGCTCCACCAGCCGCTGTGCGTTTGTCTTGCACAAACTACAAAGAGTACGACAGTACGAGGGAGAAATGGAGAGAACAAAGAAGACCCGACAGCCTACGGCAGCTATTTAGATATATAGAATTGTTCAATATGCGTTTTGCGTAAGGCTTTAGATATTAATTTTCATAAATACTTTTTAATTAGATAAAGTACTGACTTTCTAATGTTAATCTATTATCATCCAACATACAGTAATACTTTTATTATTTATCAAACACAGTAAATCTAGCACGTGTAACTCGTAAAATAAAAAGCTACTACAGACGATGATATTAAAAGAAAGAGAAATATTATGCGTGCTCTCATTCTTATAGTACTCTCAAGTGCAACGTAGAAGCAAAATTACTATTAGGTCCAAAATTTAATGGTAATTTTCAATACCATGAGTACACACTTAGAAGCGTGGAAATGAGAGTATATACAACATTTCTCATTAAACAAACTTGTACTACACCGGTAGTTGGTAGTTAGTGATGTGTGCTACAAGATCAATAGTTTAATCTTCATGTTCAATGATTTTATATTCTAAGGAAATATTTTATTAGCCACCTGCTGCCATTATAATATTGTCTAGTGGACAAAAAGTGTCATAAAAAGTAATTTAATTAGGTCCTTCAATTGCATTTGAGATGTCGACAACTTCCCCAAAACAAAGCTTAGATTTCGCATAAACTAGTGGGGGGTGTAGCCTTTTAAGGTGGCGCTACGTAACTGCTGTCTGCCAAGGCCACTAGGGAGAAATTTAAGTTTTGTTTGAGGAGATGTGTTAGACTTGTTATCATTGGACTGTATTGGGGGAGTCGTTTTACTCCTTTCCTTATTGATTGATTCATAGAAGAGTCGATGAATTTCTTTAAAAAATAAAAAATAAAAATTAGGTCCTTTAATTGTGGAATCTTCTTGGTAAACCAATTGGACAAGTATTGAATCCATTAGGATTGAATTTGAAACACCTATCTTTTGCATCTTATTAATTTTAACGTACGGTCCGATTGTAATTGAAACTGATCATGAACTCAAGCCGAATACAAACCAATTAGATGAAAATCGATCGACCAAATCTCTAGTTTCCTGTATTTACTATCTCAAATTTGTTGTCTGAATGAATGCCTTCACGATTACAAGATGTACGTATAATTGACCCAATGATTAAAGAAGGGATTGATGTACATGTACATGTACTCATTTACAGTGAATTAAAAAGCTGCTAGCTGTTAATTATGGAGATTTGAGTGACTCCACTAATTGGGATTTGCCACGGGGACCCCTCGTTCTTATGAAAAGCCTATATTCATCGAACGTCATCGGTTTGTACAAAGCAGGCTTGTCCGGCGCCACGAGCTCCTTCAAAGGCTCTATCGGTATGTCGCTCCTTGGATTGTAGAAGAAGGCCAGAGAGACCCGCTCTTTCGCTGAATTTACAATCACTCTATGCTCCACGCTTTTGTATATTGCATTGCTTAGAACCTAATCAAACATTAAAACATACAATTTAGTAAACACATAATTAATATGACTCTTATGTAGTCAAAATTAAGAAGACGTCAGCGAATAGTTAATAGATGGAATTAACAAAGACCTGGTGCTATTTATACTATTATACTCGATCTAGTGGGAAGAAAATTATTGGGAAAAAATGAACTACGACTTCTTTTACAATTCCTTGCAAACTTACCTAATCATCTATGTTTTAGTAGTTAAGATAATAATATCATTTCAATTATCACATCAATTTGTAAAGGACTTATAATAAAAGTTATATTATCCCGAATAACTCTCAACTATATAAAACTATTGGCAAAGGGATTACAACCAAGAAAGGTGAAAAAAAGGAAAAAAGAAAACAGTACTTTGTGGGGGAATATCCACTGGGGTCAAGGTGCATATTGTCCACTGTCCACCACCAATTTCAAGTCGTGGCATGTTAATAACATGGCATTGCTTAAGCAGTAAACGTTATCAAAAGCACTTCTGTCTCTCAAAAGTTAAAATATATTGGGCAAAGGGAGTTCCTAAATAATACATAATAAATGATTAATAATTTAATTTAGACAGTAATTATGAGAGATTTTATATAGAAAGAGATGAAAAAGGTTGGCCCAAAAGGTCAACTTCTAGTGAGTATTTGTCTAATTAGATTAAGTATTAATGCATCAATATTTTCATCATGGGGCGTGCCGCGTGAAGCTTCCATCATCATATGAAGGTTTGAAACTCACCCCCCCCCCCCCCCAAAAAAAACCAAGAAAAAAAGGAAGACCAAGGTCTGAAATTAAACATGCAAGTGGCATGTACAAGTTGATCACTGGTTAATAGCTAGTGGCATATATAATATGTTTCATGAATTGTAACCAAACACGTGGGTAATCTCAGATACAAAGAACCGAAAGAAAAAGAAAAAGAAGAAACACCTGAATTTGATCGCCAATATTGACGATAAAAGCGTGGCGCGCCGGCTTGACGGTGATCCACTTGTTGTCTTTCCGTACTTGAAGTCCGGGGACTTGGGCATCGGGAAGGAGCAGTGTCATGCCGCCGGGATCCGAGTGCGACGACAACCCAAGTGTCAGGTCCGGGCGTGGACACTTGGGATAAAAGTTCACCCTCAGGCACGCCCCAATATTGTCGCCGCCAAATGCATTTTGAAGCACATCCTCTGCCAATCCCAGGTTTATCGACAGAAGTTTCATTAACCTGCCACACAGCTTTACCACTTCTTTCCCATACTCGTCGATTACTTCCCTAAACATGACCAAATTAAAAACACAAATCCATTATTCTGATATTTAATATAATAGTCTCTACTAAATAATATTTTTGGACAAGTTGGTCGGTACTGGTCTAGAAAAGACAACAAGTAAAAAGTCTTGGTTAATTTAGTGAATGAATAATTACCTGCAATGAGCCGGGAGGCTCGGCCATTTGTTGTAATCCTTTAACGATAATGGAAGGTGATGAAGGAAATAATAGTCGCTCCAATCAAGAATGGCACCCTTTTGAACGCCAAGGCGGCTGCCATAGCCTTCGTAAGTTTTTGGTGAGTTGGCATAAGCTTGCTTGATCTCCATTGGCAAGAGAAAGAATTGGCGCCAAATCTCCTGGGCACGGTCGAGCAGGTGGTCACTAACTCCATGGTTGAGAACTTGGAAGAAGCCCCACTGTCTACAGGCCTCAGATATTTGAGTGAGTATGGTGGCCCGGAGAGCCTCGTCGTCGCCATATAAGCCTTGAATATCGATGATTGGGATATTATTATTATTATCATCATCATTATTATTATTATTAACAATACCGCCACCATCATCATCATCGACATCCGAATTAAAGGACGGCCTTTCAGGTGGCGGCTTGACGTATCGGTCTGGAATCTCGGGTACCCCGCTCTCCGACAAGGATTGGACCCGAACTATTGGCTCCGGCCAATCTGTTGTGCAACTCATGGTCGATATTATTGCTAGTGAGAGAGAGAGAGAGAGAGAGAGAGAGAGAGATGGGGATGGGGATGGGGAAGATAGTATGGGAATGGTAGTTAAAAAGGAAGACGAGTAGTGGGAAGTGAAATGGACGTGAAAGAGAAACGTGAAAATATATGGAGGTTTTTAAAGGCGTCGCGTGAATGAGTGTGGGGGTGACCGAGTGAGAGTGGAAGGTCATCCAATTTGTCTGCATGCGACCGAGCCAGGAACTGAAGGTTTTTGTTATGTCTCTGTGTGTGTGTGTGTTTGCTGAGGTTGACGAGCCGACAAACAATAGAAAGGAAGATAGAGAAATCGGAGGATGGCCGGAGCACAACTTTATCAATTAAATTTCCCCCATTTATAACTCATGGAGGATGAAGCTTGTGAAGGATTGGTCCCCGTTTCGGCGCCGTGTACAAATTGATTTACTTTCCTTTCTATACCACACACTAAATTAGATAGCGAAAGTATTTATTGGCCTTTCGTACTATTGGTTTTCCACTTCTGTCTATACCACACACGGAACAGGATCCCGTCCATTTCAAATGAAATGGATAATATCCATTTAGTATAAAATAAAGGGTAGTATTGTCTTAACATTAAAATTGAAGGACTAAATTTACAATATCACCCTTCATTTTATACTAAATGGATATTATCCATTTCATTTGAAATGGACATGATCCTATTCCACCACACACTTGGTCCCATTTTTCCAGATATTCGGATAGCTTAAGAAAGATGTGACACATATTTTGGATAGTTTAGGATGTAATAGGCAATTAAGATGACTTACTTGTTTAAGTAAGATTTGGACTAACTTTGTACCCGCCTATTCAATTATTTTGGGCAAGTAAATTTCAATTTTTTTTTTTTTTTTT
>CM017321.1:15029869-15054050 GCA_006937295.1 Carpinus fangiana | reverse complement strand
CAAAAAAAAAAAAAAAAAGTTGAGTGATAGATTTTTGTACACACATATTTTAACTTATAATGAAAAGTAAGATGAAATATGTTTAAATTTTTTAAATTAAATTATAATGAAAAACCCCGCGCATAGCACCGATTATATGCTATTTTAAATATCATAAATTCCAATCCATGGATTTTACAGCGCCCAAAATATAACTGCAAGAGAAAAGGTCTTCGTCTACAAAAGACAAAACTAGTAAACTTCCAAACTGTTTTCTATGCAACTAGTTGTAAAACTAGCTACAGGCCGGCAGAAATAATTAATTAGAATATATATATATTTTTTTTTTTGACATGTCCGCACAATAGGGGGAGGGAGGATTCGAACTAGTGACCTCCGCTTTATCAGGCGTGGTCCCAGCCGATTGAGCTATCTCTTGGGGACAATTAATTAGAATATTAAACTATTTGCTATTGCATTTAGTAATGTGATTAGTATAATTTATCTAATTAATTTACCTACGTACCTTAAACATGCAAGAGCTTACAATAATAATAATAATAAACCCAACGGATTTCAGAAAATAAAATGTAATTAATGTCATGTCCCGCAGGGAGTTTAAATCAGCGGGACTGAGAAATGATCATATAGCCAGCCAGCCAGCCAGCCAGCTAGCTAGCTACGTACTTGCAATTAAGTTTCAGGTTGTGAGTTGTCGGCAAGACGAGCGAATTGAAAGCGGATGGCCCAGCTCTTGCAAGTTGCAACCTTAGAATGGAAATTTGATTGCAGTGCTGGTACTGCAGTATATATATATATATATATCAGCATACTTGAACCACATGTTAATGTGTGGAATCCGCTGTTTCTGCGTGGACGAACATGTCTACAACAGAAATTGGGACACAGATCTTATGGCTGTCTATCATTTTGCTCCAACACATGAAAGTCCTTTCAAACTCAAACTTCATAAATTTAAAGTTATTTTCACGGTTTAGATGAAGACACACCGGTTGAGATTCAAGGATTTGGATCCGGTGAAATACAGCCTTTCATTTAAAATGAACGGATCGTATCGTAACAAAAATGTCGAAAATGAAAAGAGAAAAAAATAGTTAAATAACTGTTGTTTGATCACATCCAAATAATAATCGGCCACTTCCGATAAATGATTTGGAGTGGCCGAACAATTTCTCGGCCAAAGAAAGCGGTTTGGCCATCCCTACATAGGTGATTTGACAAACCTGATTGCTAGTTTGGGAGTGGCTACCATTCCTTTGGCCAATGGGATGGTTTGATCACTCCCGTTGTTGTCCCAATTTGAATTGTTTATTTTAAATGTATCAAATACAGAATACAGTATTGAAGAACAAACTGGACAAAGAAATGAAGAACAGAAAACAGAGAAATGAAGAAGAAAGCTTAAGAAGATTGAATGAAATAGAAGAGAGAAACTTGTGATATTCTCTATATTCAACCTTGAATTATTACAAAGAATGAATCCAACTTATATACTTGGTTACAATGATAACAAAGCTCGTCAAACTAACTAAATCAAGTTACAACTAAAACTAACTGAATGATAAGTTAGTTTAGACTATAACAAGATAGATAAATGAAAGTCAGCTTATAAGCTTTCTTATTACACACGTGTAGAATCCAACTAACTGAAAAACTGAAGGTTAGTTTGCTCAAGAAAATGTGTATTCTAAAAAAATGTATTGCACGATGCTCTAATATGAGACTTAATACATTTTATAAACTCAATCTAATTATTATACGTTCATGCCCGAATATATTCCCTCCTAGAGTAGCTATATAATTATAAAGGTTGGCCTGATTAGCGAGATTTTCTCAATCTAATAGTACTTGACTCCTTCATTTAAATAGGAAAATAACTTAAGGGAATATTTATCTTAATTAACTAGCTCATTGGGATTTCATTTTCTTTATTTTGGAAGCGTCTATTCTTCAACTTTTTTTATTTATTCTTTCCCGGCCGTGAGATTAATCTTCAGTGGACTAATTAATTATTAGAGTTGTGGCTAACCCACCAATTTATATCTATTTTATGAAATTGATTTTATATATTGTGTATATTGTATAAATTAAGTACGGTTTCAGCAAAATGATTTTTTAGTAAAAGAATCAAGAAAGAATAATGCACTTTGTACTCATTCATCAACGGCTCCCAGCTCCCTAATTAAATAATAGCTAGCCTATTTATAATAATACGTATATGATCGTTTTTTAAACGTGCATATAAATTAGATTGGTTAATTCTATATATTTATAATTAATTGGATTGATTACATGACTTGTATGCCCCCACTCAGCTATTCTTCGCACGACACCTCCAGTACTGTTGAGCGTGGGTTGGTATGCAAGAGGTTGTAGGGTTTAATTTAATCCCGTACGTGGCATAATTTACTAAAAAATATATGTTTCTTTAAAATAAATTCAATGACGACAAATTAAGATGATTGGGCAACGAGGTCACTGAACTACATAAGTTGGGACACAAATTTCATTTTATAAAATTGAGACAGAATATAGAAGAAATCTTTAAACTTGTGTTTGGATATATACACGGGTTTTACTTTCTTTTCTTTTCGTTTTTTTAATTGCATTCGGGAAAGGATTATAAGGGATGATGGTTACGGCTCTTAATTTAAAAGGAAAAGAGAGTGAAGGATCTTGATGGAAAACAACAAAAGACTGAAATATGTGAGCTCTCCAACAGTAGACAAAAACAAAAACAATAGTGCAAAATTACAAACGAATAATAGAAAATGGAACTAAACAAATGTCCTAGTCCTCTCAATAGAATTGCATATAGCAGCAATAGTAACAGAAATAAAAAGAACACATATTAAGGCCCTCTCTTATACAAAAACTGGATCCTATTCATTTTACTTTACTAGGTATATATATTTATTTATTCGTGTCAACTACTGTATTCTCCCCCTTTATCACTAGATTGTTAAACTTATTCCTCACTTAAAGCCTGTTTGGAATTGTGTTTAACAAATAGAGCTTTTAAAATTCTTTTTTTTTTTTTAAAAAAAAAAAAAGCTTTTTGGCAAAAGCTTTACTTTTTACGAAATTTGTGTTTTAGTCATTTTTAAACTTTTTGAACCCTACTTGAGAGAAGCTAAGCAAGAGAAGAAGAAGAAGAAATGAGGACAAAGAGGTAGGGGCAGGAAAAAAGGAGGAAGATCAATAGGGACGAGAAGAAGAAAAGGAAAGGAAGAAGGGTAGGCATAAAAAAACTTAAAACACTACTGCTCAGAAAATTTTTTTCAGGATTTTTGCAGAGGCGAGGTCCCGAGCAAGTCCTGGCGGGGTCACAAACATGTCCTGGTGGGGTCTCGGGTAAGTCCCAAGCAAGTCTCGGTCAAATCCCAACGTCATGAGCGTATCTTGGCAATGTTTGTCGATTTGAGAATGAGATATTTAAAGTCGGAAAATGGTTTACGGTTTTCAAAACCGTAAACTATTTTCCGAAAATTAAAGAAGAATTTTCAGTCATTAATATTTTATATTTTCTAAATTAGGATTATTAATACTTTCCTTAACACGTTATTTCTATTTATGTTAGAATATTTTTATTCTCCATTATTATATTTTCTTATAAGGTTTATTTTCTTCCTTAATTAGTTTAGGTATACTTTAGGTTTTTGGCTACTACTCATTGTCTCTCTATAAATAAAGAGTTATGTAATATTGTTTATATAGTGAATAGACAAGATATATATAGCCTAAACGTCTCTCTCAGCTTTTGCTCTCTTTTTTTTTACTCTGTCGCATTTTAGTATTTTTATATTTTATATATATTTCAACATGGTATCAGAGCCACACTTCTGTTTCTGTGGCTTTCATTAAAAGTCTTATGACATTATTTTTTAAAAGTTTTAATTTTTTTTCTATTTTATGGCATTATCTTCTGACGATCTCCCAATTTTGTTGTGATTCATGGCTCTTTTCATTGGCGAATCTTGGCACAATGCGGTTTGGCCCTTTATAGGGCTTTTAATTAACAGCTAGTTCCTGTTCTCCAGCCTCATTGTTAGTTACGGCTTGCCCCTTCACAGGATTCTTTTAGCGGCTTGTCTATGTTCTCTGGTATTTCTTCGGCCGTCACTTTCAGCCTTTCGAACCTTGGCACAATGTGGTTTGGCCCTTCACAAGATTAATGGCTAATTTTTGTTCTCTGGCTGTCATTGTCAATTGCGGCTTGTCCCTTAACCAAATTTTTTTAGTAACTTGCCTCCGTTTTTTGGTATTTTTGCTGTCACTTTCAACCTTTCTCATCGTCATAGCCTTAATCCAACCATCAACTTTGGATGCCTTTAATTTATCTTCTTTTCCAAACTCAAGCTTACACCTTGAGTTTGAGGGGGGAATATTTTATATTTTATAAATTAGGTTTATTAATATTTTCCTTAACACGTTATTTTTATTTATGTTAGAATATTTTTATCCTTCAATATTATATTTCCTTGTAAGGTTTATTTTATTCCTTAATTAGTTTAGGTATATTTTAGGGTTTTTTGGTCACTACTCATTGTCTCTCTATAAATAGGGAGTTATGTAATATTGTTTTATATAGTGAATATACAAGATGTAGCATAAATGTTTCTCTCTGCTTCCACTCTTTTCTCTTTCTCTTTTGCATTTTAGTATTTTTATATTTTATATATATTTCAACAGGTTAAATGGAAAACATTTTTCGTTGACGAAAGTTGCAGTAAACATTGTAAAATACAAAAATTATTTTTTTAAAATCATTTTACATCAAAAATAAACGAAGCCTAAGTTGTTAAGCGTATTTCCCTCACTTTTAACCTTGGGTTGCTAGTCGTATGCGGTCGGCAATTGAGTGTATTCCCCACCTTCAACACTGGAGATCTAGTGATAAAACATTTTCTCATACAAATTTATCTTATTTTGTCCCTTGGATACAGCCGACAGCTAGCCAAGGACTCCTATCTAGCTAGTGAGGAATATTTTTTTTTCAGACAGTGGATAATTTAACAGTGTGACGTTTGCCAGTTGCAAGTCCAACCTAAGCGAGAGCTAATGGCTGTGTTTGGCAATGGACTGGACTGGAGGGAGAAAGTGAACTGATATTGTAACAAATTTAATTAATGTGAATAAAAAAATAAAAATATTTTGTATAGAAAAATAAATTTTTTTGTTTTGTAGTGATTTTTTTATTTGAAAAGTGATTGATGTAATATAAAAAAGTAAAAATATTGAGGTTAATTTTGAAATTTTTTTTTAAGATTTTATAAAGTTCAGTCCAATCTTTTCCCAAACATACCCAATATGTAATCATCACATCAACCAGGACATAGAAGAGAAGTTTTCTGTCGCGCTCGTGCACGAAATGTGTGAAAAATGTGACAATTTGCACGTGAAACAAAGTGATTCGTTATGATATGATGTTTGGTTTTTTTCTTGAAGAAGAAGAGTATTCGCTTAACATAAATGTGAAGGTAAAGGTGATTTGATAGCTCTGTGCATGTGACGAAAAAGTTATTCCCTCTACCAAAAAACGTACGTCTATAAAAATCTTTGCTAAGCTTATAAGAGAATCCATCGTTGTAGTTAGATCAGAGAGCATGAAATAATCTAACCAGCATCTATCACGCTCCGGACCCAACCGAAAATGGACCATCCTTGTGCTCCGTACATACACCCACAGGAAAAAAAGAAAATAAATCTTGCCTTTTGTTAACTCAGCAATATATGGCTGTAATCAATTATTGCTGACAGTATCTGATGATGATCATCTTTAACTTTGGCTGTGTTTGACAATGAATTGGACCGAAAGAAGTGGATTAATATTGTATCAGATTTGATTGATGTAAAAAATAAAGTAAGAATATTTTGTATAGTAAAGTAAAATTTTTTGTTTTGTGATATAAAAAAGTAAAAATAATAAAATTAATTTTAAGAATTTTTTTTTGAAATTTTATAAAGTCCAGTTTAATCTTTCCCCAAACATACCCTTAAGTCCGATAAGGATCAACGAAGATGATGGTAACTGGTAAGAAAATTATTTAGATGATGAAAAAGATATTGATTATATAGCAATTGAGTAGTTAGTTGTCAACATATTAGAAATATGAATACTGATAATATCCCATGGCATTCATGGGAATCATCAATTCAAAACTGCTTATGGTGTCACTTGTCAGAGCTAAACGACTAAACGTCAAAATTTTCGTTCCTCTGGTTCTTTGGGGTTTTTCTTCGTACACCTGACCTACTGTTTTTCCCATGTCTACAACCGACTCCACCGGCCACCGGCCTCTTATTATATATAACGTATATAATATAACTAACTATATTTAATATACTCTAACATAGTAACATATTAATTATTAACTAACTAATTATGTTAGCATAGTAACATACTACTTTACTGGTTAATACTTAATATATAGTATACTAACTATATATTTAGTATACTATAACATATTAAAATAGTCTAATATAAAGATATATATAATACTAACTACAGTTAACTACATTTACTTAGTATATATTGTTGAAATAATGATAATGTGGAAATATTGAGCAGAAACAAGAGAGAGAATGAACACAAAGAACTTACAGGTGGTTCGGTATTAGACACCTATGTCTACCACTATGAATACCCCTAAAGGCTATATTATGCTCATTAACTTAATTTGTCTACAATATAAATGTTCATATTTATAGAGTAATGTTTAAATACAAATGTAGTAACCAAATATTTGATTATAATCAACTTATAAATAGAGAATATAGTATATCAACATAATTATAGAATATACGGAAAATATTATATATTTTCCATATATTATAACATCCCCTCAAACTCAAAGTGGAATATTTTGGAACCTTGAGTTTGAAATCCGAAACAATGATAATGACGGTGGTGGAGGCTAGGAACAAGCCGTAGATGGTGGTGATTGCCGAAAGAGATAGAGGCTGGCAGGGTGGCTAGCGACGACGGCAAGTGGATGGTGAATGTAGATTCAAATGGGCCGACAACGGGTCAAAGCTGACAATGAGCCAAACTTCGAAAGGGGCCAACGACGGGCCAAAATCCAAAAAGTGGCCGACTATGGGCCAAGGCATACAATGAGCCAAACTTCAAAAGGGGCCGACAACGAGCCAAAATCCAAAAAGGGCCGATAGCGGGCTAGGGTTGATAATGAGCCTAACTGAAAAAAGGCCTGACAATGGGCCAGGGCCGACAAGGGCCAAAACATAAAAAAGGCCGACTTGGGCAAAAAATGAAAAGAAAATGAGCCAACCTAGGCTATTATCAGATTGGTGTACCAAACTTGATCAGCTCGTGACGCATATAATGTTGAACTCTAATACCATGTTAAAATATTGATAATGATGATGTGGAAATATTGAGTAGAAACAAGAGAGAGAATTAATACAAAGAACTTACGGGTGGTTTAGTATTAGACACTTACGTCCACAATTATGAATACCACTAAGGGCTATATTGTGATCATTAACTTGATTTCTCTGCAATACAAAGGTTCATATTTATAGGGTAATATCTAAATACAAGTATAGTAATCAAATCCTCTTGATTTGATTACAATCCCAATATTTGATTATAATAAACACATAAATAGAGAATATATTATATCAACATAATTATAGAATTTACAAAAAATATTATATATTTTCCATATATTAAATAATTAGTATGTTAATACCTATACACTACAATCTTATATTATTATATAGGATATTATTATTTAAGAAAGGAAAATGTTGTACACATTCTCACTCTCAAGTGCATACTTCGTGGCATAACTGTAAAAATTACCATTAAATTTTGAATCCAATGATAATTTGTATTATCATGTCAAGCGATGTGAAAGTAGAAGTGTGTGTAGCATTTCTCTTAATAAATAAGTATGTTATACATGTGTGCATGAATGAGCTGCCAAGTCAAGCCGAGTTTATATATGACACATGGGATGGTGACACATCATTTGAAAACCAACTTTTTGAACAAAAATTTAAGATGTTTAGCAATTCTCTTCATTCAATAATCGAGCTCAATATTTTGTTCACTTTCTAATCATATTAAATAAATTAATCGAGTTCAAGTTAGATTTATCCAAGCCGATCTCGAGCGGATTGAAAATAGACTTGTTCTTCTACAGCCCTACTATTAACCCCTCTTTTATAGTCTTACATCACTTTGTCCATCATCTTAAATATAATCTCTCTCTCTCTCTCTCTCTCTCCTGCACATGATGGGGCCTTAACTATTACCATTCTTTTAGGCACCATCTTTCCAACACTATTCTTTCGGTTGATTGAATTACCATCTTAATTTTAATATATCACTAGCTTGACGTTGATCATCTTGTGTGATCTAATTAAGTTACATCGCAAGGATAATTAATTAACTGTTGGAGCTTGACAGATCTCGACAAGTTCTTTAAATATATCTTGGTTAAATGTATCTAGCACACCATGTATCATAAACTGATGATGCATCTCTACTACTTAATCATGTTAATTCAAGATTCCTGTGAAAAGGATGGCCAAAAACACACACGTCCCTTCTTTGTCCAAACAATTTTTAACGACATGGCTTATCGAAAAGCTCATCCTAATTAAGTTGCCGCCATGACTAATCTCAAATCTTTTAGAGTAATGCTATATATCACATTTGTATTATATATACAACTATTTCACAATACAAATGTGTCAATTTCAACTAATTTTTTATTCCTTTTTTTTTAAAAAAAAAAAAAAAAAAACTAATCAAGGGCCGGGGCCGGGTCATGTCCGTATTATGACATAGCGGCACCCCCAATATGAATTGTCTAGCTCCGTCATTGAACTCAATCATTAATATTTACATGATTGAATTAACCTTGAGCATATTGAAGACTTAAACAATATAGGATTAAATATAATCCTTAGTCTCTATTAATTATCCATTAGGATAATTCGAACTGGCATCGCATGTGGCATATATTGTCGTGTATCTTTCCTTATTATTATTTTTTTTTTAATATATATGGTAATCTATCAACCTTTTCAATTACAACAACCATACAAAAACGTCACACTAACCGAAAATAAAGAAGGGAATTAATTAAAGAAACACAAGCATTGACCAGTATTTGCGCTTCACACCTTGTGATTGGGACCATATCAATTGGTGCATGCATGATGCCAATTGGATAAGCAATCGTGGAAACCATATTTCTTTAATCCACTTCTTTTGGGACTATACTAACTAGTAATGCTTTGACACGTTCAAGCACATGGTTTTCGTTAACGTGACGCAGATATATTATATATATATGCTCCAACCCGAATCATTCATTATATATGGCTTGCTCCTGTTTTCAGTTTAATACCACTCTCAATCACCGTTTGGGCTAGCTGGAAGAATTTTCTTCGAAGAAATTCAAAGAAAGAACAGCGGGAAGAGAGAGAGAGAAAGGGGGACTGAGTCGAGTTTGACAACGTCTCACCACCGAATAAAAGAAGATCGAGTACGTCAAAATACATGTAAAAATCAGTCTAATTGATCAATAGACTAAGTAATAATTGAATTTATGTGAGTGGGTGTAATGTGAAATGAGGGAGAGTGTTGTGCGCCACTTGTGTGCCACGATATGGACATGACAACTTGCGCTGCGTCCGACAGAGACATGCCGATTATCTCTGGCTTAGTTTTTAGCTGTACGTGGACAACGTATGAGAGGATTCAGCGAACACACAAAGAAACAACACGTGTTTCTTCTGCTCAAAATTGGAACGATTGGACGGAGATATTCATCCAATTAATAATTCTGTACGTTGAAAGGGAATCCAAAATCGGAAGCATGTGTTAACGTTTCTGCTTGCTGAGTGTACAGCAAATTATTGGACCTTAATTAAACGCACATGTTTCTTCTGTTCGATGGTTGAAACTTTCTTTGCGTACTTTGCGGAGTACTAAACATTACATGGAGCCAATCCAACAATTAATATTAATGGATATATATATTCTAACTTCAATCATGATTATGAGTAAATTACTAAACTGGTCTTATGATTTGACCTTATAGTAAATAAATCTAAATCAGATTATATATATATATATATCCTAACAAACTCGTTTCTAAAAGAATATCAAATGCCTAATAATAGTTAAATTTGGGTGCTTTTTCATCGCTAGTAGAATAGACAATTTAACTTTTTTGTCATCTTGTGTGAACAGTAAGAGCATTTCTAGCAAAAGTAGGCAAAATAGCTACTGAAAAAGTACGAAATTTTATTTTACTTGCTCATTTTTTCATATACACTCCAACAAATTTTCTATCATACTCTTTATTTTCTTTAAATATTATTTTGTGTGGGGAAGAGTGTGAAAAAAAGAGGAGGAGAAAATGTAAAAAAAAAAAGTGAGAAAAAAATAATAAACAAAGTTTATAGCGTGAATAGTGAATAGACTACTCAGCCTATATACTATTTACAGTATATGAAAAAAAGTTAAGTTGTTTATCCTATTAGAGACGAAAAGACACACATAATAGTCAAATTTGACTATTATTAGGAATTTGGCTATTCTTTTAGAGATGTAGTAGCACTCAACAAACCAAAAGAAATTATTTCTTTATTTGATCAATGTCTCTCCCACTTTCAAAAATGAGTTAGATATAAGTGCTTTAAAATATATATATATAGCAATTTAAAAAAAAAAATGTAATTTTTTAACTAAAATTTTGTGAGCCAAATATAAATGCTCTAAATGTTTGTAAGCCGGACAACTTAAGAGCTATAAATTGTAACCGAGAATGTGCTACCCCCAACTTCTTCATTTTTTTTATTTTTTGGTGAAAGGGGGAACATATCATTCTCATTCATAAAAATGTCGCGAGCGAAAGCTCTTACAAATGGAGCAAAAAGCTCTGAAGCAAATCATAGCCGAAGCTAAAGTTCCAATTAAACCATTACAAGTAACATCCGCTAACCTATGACTAATCATCAGATTTAACATCAGATCTACACCAAACATACATAATCCAACGCATAGGTAGCAATTATTCCTCGACCATAAGAGCAAAGAACCTTCAAGCCGAAACTCATCTTCCTCGACCCAAAAGTCAGGATATCGTTTATATCTGCAACCCAAAGGTCTAGACCAAGAGCAAATACCCAACATAGCATTAAAATATAAACGTGCAGATTAAAGAGAGAGGACTAAGCCTTATTACAAGCAAAAAAAATGGAAAAAACATAAGGGAAAAAATGGAAAAAAAAAAAAAAAAAACACAGAACATAATCAAACCAAAGTCGAAGCGATAGATCCAGAGCAAATGGTGGGATGGGCATGGACGGATCTAGAGGGTAGGACGGTGGGGCACACGACGAGGTAAATCAGACGGAGGATGATAGATCGAATAAAGACAAATCAATCAACAACCAAGCCTGACCTAGAGGAGACGCAGCAAAGGCTGGTGGCGGTAGGAATAGGCGGCACAGCAGCATGGTGGAGAAAGAGAAACCAAGAAATGCGACAAAGAGAGAAAGAGGCAGCAGATGAGAGCTAGGGACATCAAGTAAATAAGCTAGCTCACCAAGGGGAGAAGGCACAGGGAGAAGGGAGGCAACCAAACGGCCATCCCTCCTCCCCAACCCAGAGGAAACCTACCTGTACGGCGCTCAAGAGAGAAAGTTAGGGTTTTTCGGTAGGTTTCAAAACCAACTTTCTACTTTTCTTTTTTCGATAAAGAATATTAAAAAATAAATAACACATCTAAAATTAAGACTTAGAAAATTCTAAACAATAAAAAAATGTCTTGCTAATTTTTTTAATTTATTTATTTTAGCTTACATTACATGTCAAACTTCTTTATTTGTATTTTAGTATTTTTGGGTATGTAAAGTAATAGCATATATAAGAAAAAAATATATATAGAACAAAGACACATGGGCATTTTCCAAAAAGACAAAGAAAAAAGGAAATAACAAAGACATGAACCTAACTCATAAATGACTTGTTCTCAACAATCATAGTCACCTTTGTATGTCTTCAAAGGCGGCTCAATTAGCTGGAAATCATGCCTCATGAAACCTAAAGTATAGGTCACTAGATTGAATCTCCTTTCTCTATTTCTACCCTTTGTGTGGACATGTAAACAAAAAACCACTTTCGTACATAAAGTAGATTTTTTTATTTTTTTTTTTAAGGACACAAATTTTTTCCAAACTAGTCTAAAGAATCATTTTAGTTTCATTGAAAAATGATCACGAGCGAAAACACTCTTACATCACAGAGCAAAAAGATCTGAAAAAATCATACCCAAAACTACGAGGTTACAAGTCATAGATGCTTACATAAAAATCAAAATTCAAAACCTATCTATGACAACAATATCCATTAACCCATAACTAATTTTCAGTTATAACAACAGATTTGTTCCAGACAGATTCAACTCAATGCATAAGTAGCTCATCTTTCTCGGCATTGGGATCATAAAACCCATGCTGAAACTCATCATCCTAAACCTGAAAGCCAAGAAACGGATTACATCCATAACCCAAAGGTCTGAACAATCATTATTCAAGCAAAATTACAAAAAAAAAACAGAGAACACCTAGCCCCCACATAAAAACAGTCAAAAAATACATATATGCTCATAAGAAGACTAGATCTACTCCTCCTCGATCCAAAACGATTTTTATTCAAAACAAGAAACACAACCATAAAAAATAGCAACGACCAGAGTGGAGGAGATGATGGACACTGGCCAGCATTGACACGTGGTGGAGCGAACAAAGGAAATAGGTGGTACATCACATTGGAGGTCGGACAAAAGTGGCCGAAGACAGTAACCCGGAGTTGTTGCATATGGCCTAAAAATACCTAAAAAATACAAAGAAAACAAGAGAAAAACAGATAGAATGGGAGGGGGGAGATTAGGAAGGGGGAGACTCTCTAGGGGCTAGGGTTTTTTGACGGTTTGCTTAGGAAAGAATAGATTGATCCCCTCCAACTCATTTAAAATAAGGAAAATGCTAGGGGTTCTCCCAGCATTCTCTTAGTCTTACGTAGAACATGATTTAAAAAAAAAAAAATTGTAGTAGCCTCCACCATTGATTTTTTTAGGCATTAGTATCAAATTTGAGGCATTAGCACCAAAATTGAGGCATTAACACTAAATTTAGGATGATCAAATCCATTTTTGGTGATACCATCCCTAAAGGGTTAATCATTCACCCTTAGATTTTAGTTTTGAAACTAAAAACAAGTTTTAAAGCATTAGAATATAAATATTAACTTATAAAAATTAATCTATTGGCAAAAAAACGGTACTACAATTTTATTTTTTTCTTAAATCATGTTCTACGTAACTGGGAGAACGCTAGAGAACACTAGAGGGTGAACCCCTAGCAAACCCCTTAAAATAATGCTAAGCATCTATAACCATTTAAAAGTGCACATTAAATTTAGTCTTAGTTAGTAAACTGCTGTTAATGACGTTAATAATTTAATGTGCATTTTAAATGTTTATAGATACTTTGTACTATTTTAAAGAATTATGATCCACTCTATTTTAAATGGGTTGGAAGATATTTCCCTCATACTAGTTTGGAGGAAATTTTTGTCATTTTTTTAACTAGAAAAATTATTTCCAGTATTCCACAACAATAGTGGGTCTAATGGCGAAGGCCCGTGATCCTCCATGGGCCAGAATAGGCTTTAAGTTTTTATATGTCTGAAGGCCCTAACTAGCCGGATTCAGATGACAAGACCCATGGATCTAATGTTTGAATCCATTTTTCCAGCCCTTCTCGATTACAAGTGGCCCCTAAGTCCGGCGATAATATTGAAGTGGATCCAGATCAGCCCAAAGTTGGAATCCCCAACCAATATTTGGCCCATCATCATATCATCCCAGTCTAGTCTTAACTCAAGCAAAGCTCAATGTTAGGCCCATATGGGCTAACAAGTTCTACTGTTGTAAATGAACAATGGTGCAAACCCAATCTCATCTCAGACATGAACAATTTTCAATTCAATTCGGTCTATAAAATTGTCAAGCGTCTTTGAAGCATGTTAAAAATATATGTTTTTTTTTTTAATAGTTCTATTAAAAAGCATATATTGTTTATATGCTAATTAAAAAAAATGTTATTCTCGCTTGATTTGGAGAAAATTTATGCCTATCTTTCATAAATCAACTAATTTTCAGTGGAATTTAATAAATCAAAGAGGAAGAAGAAGAATAAGAAAGAAGCTACTAATATAAAACATGATTTAAAAGTGAAAACTCATCTAAAACAATCCGAGGGGAAGGAAAACTAGGATGATGCAGGATTTGATAAGCTTAAAAAAATATTTTTAATACATAAAAAGTACGTCTAATAATTAAAAAAAAAAAAAAAGCAAAAAAATAAGAGAGATGCTAGAAGCCTAGAATATCTAATAAAACCCCCACATTTTACCCATTAAAATCCTAGGTGGCAAAGGGCACATGGCCCAAATTGATTTTTTTTTTTATTATTTCAAATATTTTAGTTTTAAATTCAAATTCAAAATAATAAAAATAAGGGTTAAATACCTAATACCCCTTTGAGATTTTAAAATTTTTTTTTTTCCCCTATGGTTTGGAAAGTAACCAAATTAGTCCTTATGATTTTGAAAAGTGACTAAATTAGTCATTCTGTTAGTTGATCGTTAGTTGACTTAACAGACTAACATATAGACAAATTAGAAGTTGACACTTGATACCTAATTAAAATTTCTAATTTATAAAAAAAAAAAATTTCAAAAAAAAGATATTTTTTCAATAAGACAAAAAGATTAAAAAAAAAAAAATTGTGGTGACTACAGCCACCCCTTGGCACCTTGGGAATAGCCTGGCCACCCCCATCTCTATGAATGGAGCTAGAACACCGGGCCTTGATCTACAAATACATCAATGCAAATATGCCTGTACCATCTAACTTGCTCATCCCCATCAAAAAAGCCCTTGATTATGCTGGGTTCTCTAGCTTTCCAGGGAGCCTTTTGAGACCCAATACGTTGGGATGGGGTTCTTTTCATTTGGGATTCTCCAACAACGATCTTGAGCCCGGAAGGTGTCGTAGGACCGATGGGAAGAAATGGCGGTGCTCAAGAGATGCGGTTGCCGATTAGAAATATTGCGAGCGACACATGAATAGGGGCCGCCATCGTTTTTTTTTTTTTTAAGGAAAGGAGGCTACCATCTGGCCAGATGAGGTGCCAAGGTGCCAAGGGGGTGGCTCGGCCACCCCTTGGTGCCCTTTTTTTTTGTCTTTTTTTTTTTTTTAATAAAAAATTTAATTAGGTGTCAAGTGTCGACTTCTAATTAGTCCACATGTTAATCTATTAAATAAACTAACGGTCAACTGATAGAATGACTAATTTGGTCACTTTTCAAAATCATAAGGACTAATTTGATCACTTTTCAAACCCTAAGGAAAAAAAATAAAGTTTTGAAAGTCCAAGGAGGTATTAGGTATTTAACCCTAAAAATAATTTAAAATAATAAAAATCTTTTATTTTTTTTTCTTTTGATTTTGAATTTAAAATTAAAAGATTTGAAATAATAAAAAATTCAATTTTGGCCATGTGTCCTTTGCCACCTAGGATTTTGATGGGCAAAATGTGGGGAGTTTTATTAGATTCTAGCATTTCTCAAAAAATAATTTCAAAAAAGCTTAAAAAACTCTATTTTCCAATTAAATCTGAATAAATCTCTAAGACACGCAACGCAACATCAGGGATTCCTTAGCAAGTACTCTTGGTCTTATCTTTATCCACCTACGGGTGTTGGACTTATTCCACAAGTTGGTCTCCTTGCCTGCTTCATTATATCTGATTTCAACAACATTTTTCCTTTAACGAAAATTGGCAATATTTAAAACCGACATGATTTATTTTATTTTATTGTAAAAAGATTGCCTAGCTTAGCTATGACCTGTCAAATGAGTTGATCCCAATATTTTCTTTATCACACTGACTCGAACCTGAACTTTATATTAGTTTCATGTGAAGCCAACAAATGTGGAATGGTATATATCACGAGTAATGCTACAAGTTCATCTTATGTTTATCAAAAAATCATATGGCTATTAAAATTATTATTGAACTTGTGATTGATCATTATTGAATTTTGATCAAACGGTAATTTTAATAGTCACATCATTCTTGAATGGACTTAAGATAGACACAAAGTGAACTTCTAGAATTACTCATATATCACACATCATATAAATATAAAAAATTAAATTAAAATACTATCCATACTGTTTGTCCACTTTTATCAACATTCCACACAATAAAAAAGGATAACCGAGTGTTTTAAAATATGAGCAACACTACGTGACATATCAATTAAACAACCATATACAATTGATATATGGTCGTGTATGGTTGTTTAAGCTGACTATTAGTGGTCGCTAATCTGTTGGGGTCTTGTTTTGTTTATTGAACTTTGTCTACCTTAACTGCCCCTGTTGGTAGTATCAATTACTTTGATGGCTAACAAAGCATAATTTCGTTTAAAAAAACCCTAGCTGCCATAGAACCATTTAGAAGAAGAACCATTTTGAGAGGAGGAGGGAGGCCTCTCCTCCCTTCCTAATCTCCCCCTCCCCTTCTACATGTTTTTTCTCTTGTTTTTTTTTTTTTTTTGTGTTTTTTTTTAGATGTTTTTTTGGTCATATGTAGCAATTCCAGCCACTTCCATCTACCCTCCAAAGTGTTGTGCCCCCCATCTCCTCCATCTACTCCACCACGTGTCAATGATGGCCGGTGTCCATCATCTCCTTCACTTTGGTTGCTATTTTTGATGGCTGTGTTTTCTTATTTTGTTTGTTTTGAATAAGAGTTTTTTTTCTTTTTAGATCTTCTATTGTGAGTGATCTATAAGGAGAAGGATGTAGTTTTCTGACCGTTTTTGAGTCGATGAGTAGTATATCTAGTATTCTCAGGAGCAGAACTGTGTGGGGGCTAGGTTTTCTCCATTTTTTGTTTTTTGTAATTTTGTTTGAATAAAGATTGTCCAGACCTTTAGGTTGTGGATGTAATCCGTCTCCTTGCTCTCGGGCTTAAGAGGATGAGTTTCGGAATAAATTTTGTACTACTAGGGCCGAGAAAGATGAGCTACCTATGCATTAAATTGAATATGTCTGGAACAAATCTAATGTTACAACTGAAAATTAGTCATGGATTAACAGATATTGTTGTCATAGATAGGTTTTGAATTTTGATTTTTATATAAGCATCTATGACTTGTAACCTCGTAGCTTCAGTTATGATGTTATCAGAGTTTTTTTCTCTGTGATATAAGAGTGTTTACGCTCGTAATCCTTTTTCAATGAGACTAAAATGATTTTTCCTTTAAAAAAAATAAATTTACTTTGATGGCTAGATCATTTATTTATCGCCTCTTTTTTAATTTTTAATTTTGTAATTCTCCTTTTCTCCGGCATTGGAAAAAAAAAAGTATAATAGTGACGCAATAAAAATGTCATTTTTTTTAACCATACTAAAAAAATTTTCCAAAAACTTACTTATACAACGACATCAGCAACTTTTTACTCGTTAAAAAAAAATAATGCTAGATGTCAATTTTTTTTTTTATTTTATTTGGCCCATATTTTCTTACAATTAACAATTAAATTTGTAGACTTATGTAAGGTTAATGGTGAACCTCACAAATCTAATGATTAATCTATTAAATTTATAAGAGAATATGGGTCAAATATATAAAACTTATTAACTCCTAACATATCTCTTAAAAAAAGGAGTAATTACATATCCTCCATTAACTACAACGTCTTGACACTTTTTTTTATGAATTACTAACTGTGACATCCGACTCCTAGAAACTATTATTTTGTACCCAAAACCCTTATTCTGTCAGTCAAAGTCTCATTTCGTTAATCAAATGTATTAACTTAGACACAATCTACTTGTCACTTTATCCTCATAAATTTCAATTCATTATCATTTTATCTTTATAAACTACAACACATTATCATTTTACCTTCATGAGTTATAATATATTGTCAATTTGATCATTTGAATTAATACCTTTAACCGATAAAAGAAAGATTTTGAGCACAAAATAATAATTCATGTGATAAGTATCGTAATCAGTAATTCGATAAAGTAAAACTGCGCGTGATGAGTGGAAAAAATAATTACCCCTAAAAAAACGTTGTTATTGTTTGATGATAAGATGACAACTGACAAGTAATGAGAGGCAAATTCCCAGCGTCCATAGTGGAAGGCTGAGTCAGAGAGTATTCTGTCGCGGTGTCAAATGGTGTCACCCACCAACACAGAAAGGCTTGAAAGCCAACGCGTTCAAACCTCAAGACTTTCAAGTCTCTTTCCCCTGTCAAGTGTCACCCTTGAGCCTTCCACTCTCTTCCACATCTCTAAGCTTATCTTCTTCTACTCGCGCTCAAAGCGAGTTAATGCACTTTTACACAACTTATTATGAAAGTGGATAAACTAATAATATTTTTAAGTACAATAGTTAAAATAAAAATAAATATGATAGCGAGTTTTAAATACAAAATTGGAGATGAAGAAGAAAAATTCTTTTTTTGTTAAGCATTTTGATGCTTAAAAATAGACTAAATTATGTAATTTGAGAATTTAAAATTTTTAAAAAATCCTGATCGGGACTTAGTAGTCAAATTCTTAAAACTATATTATCAAATATTTTTTGAAGTAAATTCGATATTTATTAAGAATAATACAAAAATTCGACAAGGAAAACAAAGAAGGAATGGAACAAATCCCTTCAGCGCGCGTGAAATAGGGATACGTGACGGGAAACCTGTAAAGGCGGTCAGATGCAGGTTGAAGGAGGTGTTGCGAATTTGACTCGTATTGGAATTTCATTTGGGATTAATTTCGCAATAAACAAAACCAAGCCTCCTAGTTGGAGCTTTGACTTTGACCAGTAAGGAAAGCAAGGAAAGAGCGACGAAGAAAAGTCTCACTTTCCCTTCTCCTTCCGAGTCCGTGGCCTTCAAGAAACACATAAAAAGGACCGTCTCGTCTCTCCTCTTATATTAAGCTTACCAAGCGAGGTCTTCTTAGAAAAACCTCAAGTTTTTCTGCAATTCTCATACACCAGATCGCACAACGTAGTCAAAGGTATGTTATTGTTTGATTTTGGTGAAATAATTAAGTTTTGGTTTTGATGGTTTAAGTTGATCTGTGAAGTTTTGTTGAATTTGGGTTGGTTTTGATGGGTTTTGTTTTTGGGAAAAAATTCTTGGGTTCGAGTTTTTGGGACTCAAGTTTGGAATTTTGAATCAGTCCCGTTCTGGTTTGAATTTTTGTACTCTAGTTTTCAGTTTTTATTTTTTTTCCTAGAGGTTTTGAAAGAACAGAGTATTTGTAGGAGACCAATTCTCAGGCTTGGACTTGAAACACGGCTGACACGTTCTGAATTTCGTTCTTCTGCTTTCAATTTTTCGATTTGTTAGTATAGTCTCTGTTTGTTTGGTTATAAGTAAGATTTTGTTGTAATACTTGTATTTCTGTGTTTGTGACGAGGAAAATTTACTTCAAGTTTCGCATATAGGTTTTTGGGCAGGGTTATCGAGTTGGGATGCTATTTTTCTTGAAATTTCTATCATCATCTAGAATTTGTTTTAAGAATTTACCCTTTTTTGTTGTTGCAAGGAATGCTAAATTACTCTTTGTTAAAATTTTCAGCCTTGGATATGTGCCCTGGTTCAAAGAGTAGAGTTTCTTCCTCAAGGTTTGCCATGGAAGGTGAATTTCAGAAACAGAGAGATGGGTTTTTCTGCTCGGTTTTGCTTGAATTGTCTGCAACCGATGATCTCGAGGCCTTCAGGAGTGAAGTAGAAGAGAAGGGTTTCGATGTCAACGAAGCAAGCTTTTGGTATGGTAGAAGAATTGGGTCGAAGAAGATGGCGTTTGAAGAGAGAACGCCTCTTATGATTGCTGCCATGTTTGGTAGCGCTAAGGTTTTGAAGTATGTAATTGAGACTACCAAGGTTGATGTCAACAGGGTTTGTGGTTCAGATAGGGTCACTGCGCTCCATTGTGCTGTTGCTGGTGGTACCAATTCTTCACTTGAGATAGTTAAGCTCTTGCTTGATGCATCCGCTGATGCTGATTGTGTTAATGCTAATGGAAATAAGCCTGTTGATTTGATTGGCCGTGCGTTGAAGTCATCCTCCAATTCAAGAAGGAAGGCGATGGAGTTGTTGCTAAAAGGCGATTATTCGGTGGGGGAAGGTGATCAAACCGTGAACCAAGAGGAAGCGCAGCAGAAGATGGCCATGCCTCAGTTGTCGAAGGAAGGAGCTGAGAAGAAAGAATACCCTATCGACGTATCCTTGCCCGACATAAACAACGGGATATATGGGACGGATGAGTTTAGGATGTATACTTTCAAGGTGAAGCCTTGCTCGAGGGCATACACCCATGATTGGACCGAGTGCCCTTTTGTCCATCCCGGGGAGAATGCCAGGAGAAGAGACCCACGGAAGTACCCCTATAGCTGTGTTCCTTGCCCAGAATTCCGAAAAGGGACATGCCAAAAGGCGGATGCTTGTGAGTATGCACATGGTGTTTTTGAGTCCTGGCTTCATCCTGCCCAATACCGAACCCGGCTTTGCAAGGATGAGATGGGGTGCTCGCGCAAAGTCTGCTTCTTTGCTCACAAGCGTGAAGAATTGCGCCCCTTGTATGCTTCCACAGGTTCGGGGATGCCTTCGCCAAAGTCCCATTCGGCTGGTGCAATAGACATGACAATGATGAGTCCATTGGCTCTCAGTTCGTCATCTTCGCCAATGCCTACCACTTCGACACCACCCATGTCTCCCCTGGCAGGCGCTTCATCTCCCAAGAGTGGGAACTTGTGGCAAAACAAAATTAATCTCACTCCTCCTGCCTTGCAGCTCCCAGGTAGCCGGCTAAAGACTGCTTTGAGTGCTCGGGATTTGGACTTGGAGATGGAATTGCTTGGGCTAGAAAGTTATGCTAGCCACCACCAGCAGCAGCAGCAGCAGCAGCAGCAATTGATTGACGAGATAAATCGTCTCTCGTCCCCATCCCCCTGGAATAAGGAGTTCAGCAGGATAGGAGATTTGAAACCTAATAACCTTGATGATGTTTTTGGATCTCTCGATTCTTCCATGTTGTCCCAATTGCAAGGACTTTCACTAAAACCCTCGACACCAACCCAGTTACAATCTCCACAACCCAGTTACAATCGCCAGAACATGAACCAACTTCGTGCAAGCTACCCAACCAATCTCTCTTCCTCTCCGGTGAGAAAACCCTCATCCTTTGGGTTTGACTCTTCTGCTGCAGTTGCAGCAGCAGTGATGAATTCCAGGTCTGCAGCCTTTGCAAAGCGAAGCCAGAGTTTTGTTGATCGTGGAGCAGGGAACCATCGTGGGTTTACTGCTGCTGGCAACTCTGTATCTACCATGTCCTCTGGTCTTTCAGATTGGAGCTCACCCAATGGGAAATTGGATTGGGGCATTCAAGGAGATGAGCTGAGCAAGCTCAAGAAGTCTGCTTCTTTTGGGTTCCGTGACAACAATGTGGCAACAACTGGAACCTTCATGCCATCTGCAGTTGATGAGCCAGACGTCTCTTGGGTTAATTCCTTGGTTAAAGATGTTTCTCATGACGGTTCTGGGCGGTTTCGCAAAGAGCAGCAGCAGTATAATCATGTTAAAGGGGGTCATGAGATGATTCCACCGTGGGTTGAGCAGCTGTACATAGAACAGGAGCAGATGGTGGCATAAGGAAACATATCTGCCTAATTTGCTCCTACATTATATTGACGAAGCTTGATATTCTTTGAATTTTTTTTTTTTTTTTTTTGTCTATTTAGTATTCAATAATTGTAGTTAGAGATAGGAGAAGGGAGAAGGGAGAAAGGCCATAGAGAACGAATTTCAGGTCAATAAAGGCCTATAAATTTGTGCAGGAAAAACCTGTTCCTGCTAGGTTAGTTTGAATATTGAGAAAGATCGATGGAGCAAAGATGGTGATTTTTTATTTATTTATATCATATTCTTGTATTTTTTACCCTCTCCTTTGAGGGTTTATATTATTAATATTGAAATGATATACAAATCAGTGGCAAGAAAGTAGTTTGTGTATCCATGATCAAATTGTGAACATTCATTTGGAAAATGTATGCAAACTTTTCTTTGTGCCGTATTTCGTTCTGACACTCTTATGGTTTTCTTAAATCTTTGTTTGAATATATATATCTCTGCAAACATCTTTGCTGGTACTTTTTCTTGTACACTTCTATGTATACTGTGACTGATTGCGCCTCTTTGCGCTCTTTTAACTTGCCTAATGGTCTGTAAGACTATAACCGATTCTTTTCATCTTCATAAGATGGTGATTAATTATCTTTTTAGAGCATTATGCTGCACACTGTTTTGAGAGCCGACTGATAATCCTCTGTGAATGGGTGAAAGCTGGAATCAATTATTTTTTGAATCTGTTGGTATTATAATTTAGTTGGCTTGGTCACTTATAGTCTTCTCTTTTAGAATCATACTCTCCTGTATTAAGAACCGCCTCCAGTAGGTTGCCTGATGCTACAAACATGTGGAAGGCCTAGTTGAGCTGGCTTAGTATTTAGAATCTGTCACATAAATTCGCATATATGCATACATTATTTAATTCGTCTGCAATTCATTCATTCAATTTAGACTGTTCATTAGATTGGTTCAAATGGTTCTATCATTCAAAAAGTAACTTGATAGAGTTGTTTAGACATGCTCAAAGAAATGATCGACCACCTCATAATAAACGATGACAGTTTGGCCACCTCAAAATAACTTGAGGCTAAGTAGACTACCACAACCACTCACTTGGAGGTAACCGACCTTCCCTATCGTCCTTTTTAAAGATGATTCGGCCACCCATACTATTATTGTGGTGGTTGGCCTCAACCATCCTCTTAAACTTGTTTTGTTTTTTCCTTTTAATGCTTCTGTGGCATAATTTTAGCCATTCATTTATGATAAACTGACTAGATTTAAGGAATTACATGATCAAGAGATCTCGCTCCTCTTCTCTTCTGTCCAAAGCCTGCAAACCACACTGTCATAACAATTGCCAAATAGAAGTGTTGGTAGAAAGTTGGATATCTGCATCGGATCTGCCACAAAGAATTTGTTTTTTGGTACAAGACACTGATAGAGGTAAAAATAGTGATTGGTTTAATAGGGCCAACACTAGCTTCTAGCTTCCTGCACTTCCAAAGCCAAAGTCTGGAAATGCTGATTACTAGATCATGAAATTTGGTGAAGTTTGGCTCCTAATTATCTGCTTACTTTCTGTTACTTTACACCATTGAAGGACAGTGGGTGATAGCCAAGCCAATGGCGCACTGAAATTTAGTGGGCACTGATGGCCCAATTTTGTTTGAATTTGGTGCCCCATCAAAGACAACACTGCATATGTGATATGTCTGTCAAACCTTAAGAAATGACATTAACAAACACCTAATGCAGATTTCACCAACATCTTACATTAGAATATATATCCGATCGACTTGGTATCAAAGCCGTAAGAGTTGATGATCTATTGCTACCACTTTTATTTGCCAAAGACTTATTATTATCAACTCTTACGGCTCATGTATTTTGCGCTTCCGATCACTGTAGAGTCATAACCGATCGACCTGATACCAAGTCGATCGGAAGCGCAAAATATATAAAATTCAGAAAATAATGCAGATATATGAAAGTAATGTAAAGAAAGCAGTAAAACCAGCCAAGTAGGCGGTAGCAGATATAAAGAACAGAATGAAAATTTTGAATTAAAATTCCAAACTTACAATTAAAACATAAGCACTTAAGCTTTTTGGATGAGAAACTGAGTACAATAGAGCAGAAGAGCAGAATCAGGAGAGGGTAGCAGTATTTGAGGAGCAGACTTAGAGAGGTTTTTTGCTTCTGCCTCAAATGGAGAAGAAAGCATACATTTATAGACGAGGGCATTCCCTCGTTTACAATGCTAGTCCAGGAAAACATTATTACAAAGTACAAAGAATATCACTGTAGAGTCACATGCGTCCTGCACTGAAGAGACCAAAACAGTGAAAAAATAAAGGCATAGATTTGTCGGTAGAAAACGACAAGTCTTCTTTCGGTC